>CM052802.1:43529624-43609552 GCA_028533885.1 Nasua narica | reverse complement strand
TAAAGAAAGAACCACTGGACGCTATTCACAGCATAAAAACACCACCAGTTTGGAACCGAAAACTAAAATCTAATATATTCAGTTGGGAGGAAGTTTAACAGAGAATAATGACGTTTGTCCATAAAGATAAGGCAAAGAAGTTCCATTTCTTTAGGTGAGAGAAAGTAATGCTGAGAGGGGACTGATTTATAATTTATAATGGAGAGTTTGTGGTTGACAGAAAACTTTTCTCGGTTTCCACTAGGGAATAATAGAGAAAGTGCTAAAACTGCAGCAGGAAGCATTTAATTTAGACCATCTAAATTCATGTATTTTTAAATTTTGTTTCAAAATATAAAAAAATACATGTTTGGGGCACACCTGGCTGGCTCAGTCAATTGAGCATGCTACTCTTGATCTTGGGGTTGTAAGTTCGAGCCCCACATCGAGTGTAGATATTACTTAAAAATAAAATCTTAAAAAAATACAAGTTTTAACTGTGATGCAGTACACAGATATACATATATGTATGTAAGTATATAAGGATATATATATATCCTTATATATCAGAAAAAGGTTCACAAAGCATAGTTAACCTATGTGCCATGTATCTTAAACTTTTATCTAAAAATATATCCTTGTTATAAGACATAAGATTGGTGACCCATGAATGTGTTGTATCCAGTAGTTTGACATGAAGAGGTTTTTAATTATTTTAATTAAAAGTTAAAAATTATTTTAATAATTTAAAGAATGGATAAGAGTAGTGAGGGACCTAGTATTTGTTATCTCAGTAGCTTCCAAAACAGATTCTGAGCTCTCTAACTGACCAATACATGGACATATGGGAAGTCTCTCATTCAGGAGTTCTGACAAGTCAAAAAATCTATATTTTTCATAAAATAAATATTGTATTTAAAAAATTACTTATTTAAATTAATTAATCCTTCCCACCCTGGCTTTATTGAAATAATTGACATTTAACATTGCACATGTTTACAGTGTACAATGTGTTGATTTGATATGTGTATATATTGCAAAATGATTACCAGCATAGCTTTAGCTAACACTTCTGTCATGTCACAGAATTACCATTTCTTTTTTGTGATGAGGACATTTAAGATGTACTCTCTCAGCAACTTTCGAGTATGTGATACAGTATTATTGACTATGATCATTGGGCTGTACAGTAGATGTTTAGAACTTATTAATCTCGTAACTGGAAGTTTGTATCCTATGAACCTCTCCCCATTTTCCCTGCTCTCCAGCCCCTGTGACCACCATTCTGGTCTCTGTTTCTATGGATCCCAATGATTAGGATGGAAACTGGAGGTGTATCAGGAAAGGAAAAGAATACTGGTGTTGCAGGGAGTCTGGTAGTGATGCCTGGAAACAGAACATGTGAAGATCTACTTGTATCATCAACTATGGTAAGAACCTTCCTCTGGCCCAAGGTATCAAGTTTCAGGAAGGGTGCTCTAAACTGATATTAGTGCAAGTCTTTTAGGCATTTTTGCTCCTCTTTTATCTAAAGAAGACAAAGAATATTAAGATTTGCCCTGAATAAATGCATCATTTTGAATATGACAGTAGGTAATCCCTTAGGTCCTTGAGGACTTAGCTAAATCAAGAGATTCATATTCGAAGATCAAAAATAAGATCATACAACACAGAAAGCAATCCCAAATAACAATAGCAAAAAAAATTTTTTTGGTAAATTCTGTATTTTAGAAAAGCTTCAGATTGACAGAAAAATTACAAGGATCTGTTTTTGGTTTTTATTTATTTATTTTTAAAGTCCCCTGAAGATTCCAATGTGTGATTAAGGACTGCTCTAAAGCATCTCACAGAGCCTTGTTCAGGTTAATTGCTCCACCAATGCTTGTGATTTAAACAGTTTGGACCAGGATAGCAAATGTGAAGCGTATGTGCTATTGGAAATCAATGGTTTATGCTGCTAATACACCCACTGCTCCCTTTGGTCTCCATCCTTTTTCAACACAATCCAGGCAGCCACTGCCTAGACTGGACTGCACTCAATGAAATCTTTATGTTACGCAAGTTTAGGAGTGGACTTCACCCAGAGAGTCTGTCATTATCCACTTACACACTCCCCAGGCTAAGGCTCTGGCCTTGTGTGAAATGGACTTGGCTCCACTCTCGTAAACTGTGGGAGGCGCGAAGAAAAAGGGAGGCAGGGATAAGGTCATGTGGAGCATCCTGTGGAGAGGGTGAGGTGGGGCGGAAACCCGGCCAACTTCTTTCCTGCTGGGCTTTGTACACCTGAAAGGTTATATTTTCTAATTCATCTATGCAGAGGGGAAATGCCATTTTTAAATTTGTGTAAAGGCACCATTTAGGTTAACAGAAGCCCTGGGCATGGGAACTTCTGATGCCACTACTACATGCACTGGATATCTTGGACCCTTTGTGTTGTAGAACCTTAGAGGATTTTTCAGAGTGGCAAATAATTAAGTGGTTCAAGAGAAGGTTGAGTATCCTCAAGGAAGAGCTATATAATGTTGTTTCTTTTATGTAGAAATGTTTTGTCCAGAAAGTTCTGTTAATTTTTACTAAATCTCTTCTCGAAATTCTATAGGAACTGGCAAAACTGACCTTTGTTATAATATTAAAAGGCAGATAATTTCAAGAATGAAAGCAGGGTTATTTTTAGTTTTGTTCCTGGTTAGCAGTCTCTTGGCTTAGTGATTCTAAGACCTGTGTTATTTAGAGACTTTGAAAACTCAGTGGTCTTCCCACAGAGAAAAATAATGTCTGTCTAATTTCTTTTGGAATATTCTCCAGAATTTATTAAACGAAGATGTGGTTATGTTTATATATGTGTGTGTGAGCAAGATAAGTGTTACAATCAATTCTTAGATGCCATACTGAACACTTTGGCCCATATGAGAAGACCTGACCTATAGCATACAACTGTATAAACACATGGGTGGCTAAACATGGGAGAGCATTCAGAAGGCTTGTACTGTCTGGGATGGTTGCTAGGCCTTAAATTAATAATAATAACAAGGATAATGATAATAATGCAGATAATTAAAACAGTTATTATTTATTGAGGGCCTATATGCCAAACATTGTAAGTGCTTCATCCACATTATGGTATTTGCTCTTTGTAACAACTCTGTGCATTAGGTATAAGTATCTGCATTTTGGAAATGAACAAAGTGCTGGTCAGAGAAGATGAAAAATGTATACACAGCTGTATAAGGAGTTCAGACAAATCTAAATTTTGTTCTTTCTCTACTATAACATGCTACTCATAGAAACAAAGAAGAAAGAAAGAAAGAAAGAAAGAAAGGGAGGGAGGAAAAGAGGGAGGAAGAAAAAAAAGGAAGGGCGAATACAAATTTATTTAATTGAATCTTTAATTAATTCAACATAAATATTTACCCTGTTTAAGTCATTGCATTGGTCATGTTGTATATGTCTCTCATATTAGCCCACAATAACCCTGTGGAGGTAATAGCTGTCACCTACAATTTACAGATCAGTCTTTGTAGCTTACAGGGTTTATTATGCAGACCAAGTAACATAGATGTGTAATGGTGGACCTAGGATTTAGATCCTTTGTCTAACTCCTGGGTTTGAGCTCTTCACCGTCTGGTGTACCATTAATATAAATTAAGCCAGGGGCACCTGGGTGGCTCAGTGGGTTAAGCCTCTGCCTTCGGCTCAGGTCATGATCTCAGGGTCCTGGGATTGGTCCCGCATTGGGTTCTCTGCTCAGCAGGGAGCCTGCTTCCCCCTCTCTCTCTGCCTGCCTCTCTGCCTACTTGTGATCTCTCTCTCTCTGTCAAATAAATAAATAAATAATCTTTTAAAAAATAAATAAATAAGTTAATCCAACACCTTTTTTTGGACATTTAGGTTATTTCTAAATTTTTGCTGCTACAAACAGCCCAAAGCAAGCTAAATTGTATAAAAATGTAAAATCTTTCCTTTAAACTCCAGAAAAAATATTAAAAAATGGATCATGCTTAAGATATATAAAGTCACTAATATATGAAAATCATTGAATGGGACTATCTACTCTTTAAATAATTTACTTTAGCCCAATTGTCATTTTGACTAATTACTTTCCACTAAATCATTTGTAGACTTTTTATAGCTCTCCGTCATCAGCTACTGTATCACTACAGCTTGTCTTGTGCTTGAACACTGATTGGGTTAATCAATAACATTTACTTCTGCCTTCAAAGAATGAAAGTGGAATTGTCATTTGCTTACTTTGTTATCATCAGTATGATGTCTGGCTTTGAGTAAAAATCAATGTGTGTGTACTTGACTAATTTTACATTTACAGAAATTGGAATTAGATGGAACTTTAGGAAGAAATTGGTATGGTATACCCATGTGTCACTTACATTTAAAGGAACCGGGAGTGACCATGTATGTTGATATCATTGCAGAAGGCATTATTTCCAGAGGTCCATCATAAAATCACAATATTAATTATTTCATAAGATAATATAACAAAGTAAGACTGTTTCTTAACAAAGAGCATAACATTTATACTGCTGATCTATAATTTTTGTCTTCATATGAAGAAGTCTCTTGAGAACAGTAACTGAAACTAACCATATTGTCATCATACAGAACATTTTTTTAATTTTCTTAAGATTCTGAAGTCATGTTTTTCTGAGGTCTAGTCCAGTCTGCATCCCTTGAGTGTAGTAAATTCAAGCTAAGTAATACCATTTTAGGTTAAAAATGTTCACAAAAATCTCACTGGGTTTTCCAAATATTATCACAGAGGAGCTAATTAATTGGCCAAAAGTCATTACTTTGCATAGATATTGGATCTCTAGAACCTTCAGAATTTCTGTTGAAAAGCCTGATAGACTAAACAATTTAAATGCTCAAATAGCATTCTCTAGGAATCTGAGGTCCCTAACCACCCACTAAAAGAAACAACGGCAAAAATGGATCAAATTTAGGAGGAGTCTGAAGTTGTCCTGTGAGACCCATCTTGAGAACTCTCTTGGAGAGACTCAGACCTCCAACAAATGCTCCAACAAATGACCATGAATTAATTATAGTAAAATTTCATTACAAAGAGCATACTCTATAGCCCTGTGCCTATTCTAATAATTTCTGAACTATAATATAGTAGTCCCCCCCTTATCTGTAGATGATACATTCCAAGACCCCCAGTGGGTGCCTGAAATTGCAGATAGTACTAACCCTATATATACTATGTTTTTTCCTATACATACACACCCATGATAAAGTTTAATTTATAAATTAAGCCCAGTAAGAGATGAACCACAATAACTAATAATAAACTAGAACAATTATAACAACATACTGTAATAAAAGTTATGTGAATGTGATCTCTCTCTCTCAAAATATTTTATTGTACTATATTCACCTGTTTTCTTTTGGATGATGTGAGATGGAAAAATGCCTGCTTCATGAGATGCAGTGAGGTGAATGACGAGGCATGGGGACCCAGCATTAGGCTACTATTGACCTTATCATCTGCTACTGAATGGAGGTTGACTTCAAGTAGCTGAAACCATGGAAAACAAAGCACTGTACAAGGGTAGTGGGGGGGGGATCACTGTAGAAATTTGCTTCGTGTCTTCAACCAAGGATTTGCCAACATTTTATAAATATTGAGTTACCTTGCTTTCTGAATTAGACTTCAAGAATTTGATTCATTAGCTTTTGCTTTAATTTACTGAGGATAGATGTGGAAAGCATTAAAAAAACAAAATAAAACAAAACAAAAACCCCAAACCAAAATCTCTCTAAATTCATTTGCTTTTGTCTAGAGTCATTGCTACTTTCCAGATTAGTATTCTTCAAATTTAACAGCCCACATCTAATCCTCTTTCTGCTTAGATTTTTGTATGTATATAATGAATCCACTTTTCTCCTTGTTTCCAGGCAACAATGATTTTAGCTCTAGTTTTGGTTTTAGAGAATTCCATTTTTTTAAAAACAAATAATAAAAGTCACCTTAAGATTGAATATTATCCTCACTTAAAAACTAAAACGTTGTGCCTTTACTCTGAGTCCGTGGATCTTGCACAATGCTGACATCCATCCGCTTAAAACTTGGACAGACCTAAGAATCAATATTCAGAGGCCTTTTACTAGGGACCAATGGTTCAATTTAAAGTATTCATAAATATCAATTTAGCCTTTGCTGGGGAGGAATGACTTCTGAGAACGTATGAATTTATGACATGGGTAGTCATCTCACAGGCCATTTTTTCTGTGTCTATAAAAATAAAAGATAAAGTATCTGGGATGGAAAGCAGTCCTGAATTAAGCTATTGGTAACGTGTGACTCTACTTTTTCATGGAGGGCCTAACACATTCTGTTTGTTCATATACAAAGCTACATCAGAGTGCTGAAATAATTTAAAGGCACTCTGCAATGTCTAACAGTTAGCAAGAAGTTAACTTCTCAATTGATTTTACTTGAATGTGGACAAAATTACCCCATGTCCTCCCTTGGGTCTCTTTAAGCTCTTGTTTGCGTAATTGAAATTCCCTGCATTTCAGTAGGTGAAGTTAAGTTTTAGATTTTGACAGTGATTTCACCATAGCTTGATTAGGAAAGTGGTTTCAACATTCTTCAGAGGTTTATCCAGTTGAAAGATATTTCTTCTTATAACTGTCATCGTAAAGCGAGGGCATCACTAAACACAACTTTTGGTGTTAGTCTCTCCTCGTTGGCTCTTGGAGCTACAGTTGTGCTTATGGCTTAGGACCCCAGTCTGCCATGCCTTGGCCAGCGTGCCAAACACCCTAGCTCTCAATGTAATTCCCAGTGAAATAGAGACAAGGATTTAGGTTCTGAGGAATTCTGAGAAACACAGAGCTGTCTTGATCAGAGTTAAGCCAGGTCCTTTAATTCTGTAATGTGGAGAGGTATTTATCGTCGTAGCATTTACTTCCCGTTAGTGTGGCTATTCCTCAGCAATTTTTATGGGCCTTTTGAGTCTTCTCTTGGACAGGGAAATCCGTGCTCCACCCAAAGATCTCAAATAACTATTCACAAACCCGGTACTCGATCAAATGTTACTCAGACTGGAGATACCAACAGACTTGGGCTGTGATGGTGTACTTACCACCCTTGGCTCTCTTTAGTTGTGTAACTGAAGGATCAAAAGATAAAGTTTAGAGCCCTAGAGCCATAAAGATATTCTTTTTGAAGTGTTGGATTTGGGGATGATTATGTTCATTAATACTGATGAAAATTTAATTGTCTCCTTGAAAACTTACTTTACTTTGTTAAGTTGTTCATTTGTAGTAGCCATTGCACTTATATAACATAATAGGGCATTAGTGGTGCCTTTTTTCTTTTGATTTTCATGAAAAAAATCTGCTAACATCTGGCTTTCTGCCCTGGGTCCTCGTCACATCATCTCATGTAACTTGTTCTTTTCACTCTCTGCCTTCCAAGCTACGGTTACACAACACAGCCTTGGCCAGATTTTCTTTTCTTTCTTCTTCTTCTTCTTTTTTTAAAAAATATATCTCAAAGCTGACTCAGTTTTATTTAATTTACTGGGGCAAATGCCATGGACACATTTCCAAGAAAGGAAGAGATGTGGGGTAGAAGGGCTAGAAGAACAAGCGGAGAGAAATGACTTCAGAGTTACAGGCATTTGGGGGATTTTTACATGACTCCTTCACCACTTGGCAGGAATCAATGTTGTGAGATGGCAGACATTTCTGTCATCTTTCACTGGGTTTTCATGAATAATAACAGCTAATATTTATTGACCGACACCAGGCACAGAGTTAAGTGCTTTTTATAGACATTCCGATTTGGTCATCACCTCTTTAATGGCCCCACAGTCTTAACAAATGTCTGACTAAATCGCCTTTTTTTTTTTTTCCCACAAGGAATCAGGAGGCTTACTTGCCTATAAACTTACAGTGGCTTCCTTTCAGTGGGCCCAGGGAAGGCAGTGGTGCGTCCTTGGGCAGGTTGATTGGTTGGGATGTCTCATCAGTTTCCTTTGCTAGTAAATGTGCCTCTTCTGTTGTGAAGCCCTCTCAGTCCTTCAGTGCTCCCCTTACCCTGGATTGCTCAAGATGCAAAGCACAAAGGGACTGGCAGTCCTGTTTTTCTTTCCTTATGCTCTTCCTCATGGGTTTATGCTTCACTGAAGAAATGCTATTGTGAATTAGTAGGAAAAGATAAATACATCCAAAACCTCTACTGTACCCATTTACATCATCTTGCCATTTCTTTCAATGAGAAAATAGAGGTCATTCAGTGGAAAATCTCATACTATCTATTTCTCTTCCCCTCCAAATTCATCTTAATCTTTTTTTAAAAAAAATATTTATTTATTTATTTATTTATTTATTTATTTATTTGAGAGAGAGAGCATGAGGGGAGGGGCAGAAGGAGAAGAGACTCCCTGCTGAGCAGGGAGCTTGAAGCGGGGTTCAGTCCCAGGACCCTGGGATCACAACTTGAGCTGAAGGCAGACTTTTAACCAACTGAGCCCCCCAGGAGCTCCCATCTTAATCTTGACTCATTCTGATTTCCTCTGCATCTCAGAGGAGATAGCACTCTTCATATTAGAAGAGATTACCCCTCTCTCTGTGTTCTGGGACCCATACATCTGACCGTGTGCCATGACTTGGCTTCCTTTTCTCACACACCATCCAGCAATTTGCACCCACAGGAGTGAGGAGAGCCAGAGCATAATTAGGTCCTGGGTCCTGTGTTGGATAAACTATGACTTCTTCCCTGGGGCTCAGATTCTAAGAACACCTTCCCTCAGCTCCACCTCCCTTTCATTCTCCTCCTCTTTTGCTCAGCCAAACTTCACGGGTGAGAGAGAATTCAATCGCACTGGCTCTGCTTTCTTCACGCCAACCCATGCCTCTAACCATCGCCTGGCTTCTTTCTCCGTCATGCCCCTGAACCCAGGGCAGAGGACCCAGGGCAGTGCTGATAAAGCTGTCGGGTGATGTCTTTGTGGCTTTGCTTTTCCAGTCTTACTTGTTCTCGTTCTAGTACTTAACATGGTTCAAATTTCCTCCTTGAAACTCTCTCTTCTCTTGGTTTCCAGGACGATTCTGTCTTCAGGTTTTTCTCCTGCTTATCTTTCTCAGTATTTTGGGGGGTGGAGGAAGTGGCAGGAAGGGAGGGCTCTTCCTCTTCCAATGCTGCCTCCACACTATTGATGTTCTCCAGGATCACCTCCTTATAACTCTTTCTATCGATGCACTCTGTGATGTCAACATCTCCCACAGTTTCATCCTCCATCTATATTCTTGTGACTCCCAAGTCCCTCTACGCATCCCTGATCTCGCTCTTTTATGCCACACTCTTGTTTCCAAGTTCCTGTTAGAGAAGTCCATCTCTAGTTCTGTAAGGCACATGGAGTTGAAGGTGTCCCACAGTGATCTTAGTATATACTCTCCTAATCTCTTTTTCTTCTTATATGATATCTCAGATAGAGAGGATAGAACATAAAAGGAAAAAGTAACGGAGTGAGACTTTTCAATTTTATCAATACGTTTGGCAGTAATATAATTTTTGGAAAAGCTTCCAAAAGGATGAACTCTGCAAAGATCAGAAAATGGCTTACACACAGAATAACATTTAAGTACTCAAGTTCTGTCTCTTCCTTTTCACAACCACTGTGCTATCATTGTTTATCTCAAATCCGTGGCTTAAATGGAGAAAGATGGAGTGCCATCGAGCTTAGAGTCTCAAGTCAGAAAGGGCCTTACACAATTCTGAACTGTTATAAACGTACTCTTTAAATTAATACCTCCATTTGTATTAAGGGGACTGTAGGACTAGAAGTTCCCCGAAGTAATTTCTGTGTAGAATGCAATGTTTATTAAAGGTTAAGTAATGAGAATGTGCTAATTTGAAACGGACATGTTTGTTAAATTATTTAAACTCAACAGTAACCATAGCAACTGCGTAGAACTTAGACAACAAAAGAATTTTTTAAGGGAGGAGAATTTTCTCATTGACATTGTTTGGAAATGCTGGCACATGAGGATAATAAAAAGCAGACTGTGGTTCAGCAAGTTTTATTATTGTTTTAAAATTCTCTCTACACAAAGTGCCTCTCATTGCCTCTACCTGGGTTAGACTGTTCCCACGTCCTGCCACCGTTTGTATGCTGCACCTCATAGAGTTTATATTTTACCTCTGAGATGTTCACCGAGATGAGTCTTTCCCTTATTCCCACTACCACTATTCAGTTCAGGATCTTGGCGTTTCTCTCCTGGATTATTATAATTATCTTCACCCTACTCTCTTGGTCACCAGACTTTCCCCCTTGCAGTTCATTCTTTATTATCAGAATTAATTTTAGGAAACCTTATAATACTACTTGTCTGCTCCAAAACTCCTAGTGGCTCTTCATTCATTGCCTACATGAGTACATAAAATTCTTTTTTTTTTTTTTAAGATTTTATTTATTTTTTTGACACAGAGAGAGAGAGAGAGATCACAAGTAGGCAGAGAGGCAGGCAGAGAGAGAGGGGGAAGCAGGCTCCCCGCTGAGCAGAGAGCCCTATGTGGGGCTCGATCCCAGGACCCCAAGATCATGACCTGAGCCGAAGGCAGAGGCTTTAACCCACTGAGCCACCCAGGCGCCCCGAGTACATAAAATTCTTTAGCATGATGTATAAGGTTCCTTTTTCATAATCCAACTCCAACCTGTCCTTTAGGGTCAACTTAAACTCTGCTCCGTCTGCTCTACTTAAACTACAGATTTCCTTCCTCTCCCAAATGTACCGTTCTTTCGATCACCTTGACTTTGCACAAGAGGCTTGGGGTGTCTTTCTTCCTTCCATCACTTATGGATCCTTCCCTTTATCTTAGACTCAGTTGCTTTTCCTCTGTGTCCCCATGCCACTCAGCACATATCTCATTAGAGCATATGAAACATGCTATTATAGTTTTTAATTTGTACTCCTGCCTCTCTGAAATCACTGTGAGCAGGATTAGTGATTTCAGGAATAGTGAGAACAGGAATAGTGGCTTGTTCATTTTTGGATCTTCATCACCTGTTAGTGTCATTAGCAAATAGCATGTAGATTTTGAAAATATGTTAGTTGAAAAAAGTAGATCTGGGGGCACCTGGGTGGCTTAGTGGGTTAAAGCCTCTGCCTTCTGCTCAGGTCATGATCTCAGAGTCCTGGGATGGAGCCCAGGATCGAGCTCTCTGCTCTGCGGGGAGCCTACTTCCCCTTCTCTCTCTGCCTGCCTTTGACTACTTGTGATCTCTCTCTCTCTGTCAAATAAATAAAATCTTTAAAAAAAAAAAAAAAGAAAAAAGTAGATCTGAATCTGTAAAGAATGAACCAAATGAGCGCAAATAGTGTAGAAAGTTTGGAGAGCATTTGGACAAATCTCACAAGTGAAGATCTTCAATCATGAATGAATCTTTTAAATATAATTGAGGGAAAAAGCCAGCTGCAGAATAGAAACACTACATTTATGCTGCATTTAGAAACATGCAAAATAATATACTGTATGTTATATAGGAACACTCACATATAAAGAAAAGTATAAGATATGAATGGCAATCTAAGAAATCAGGTCATTTAAGGGCAAAAAAGGGGAATAGGATTGAGAAAGGATGTGTGTATATATATATATATTATATACACACACACATATGTATGTATGTACATACATATGTACATATACATATATGTGTGTGTATATTATATATATATATATGCAATATTTTATTTCTTAAGCTCTCTGGAAGGCACACAAATGCTCATGAAAAAATAAAAGGGAGAAAAAAAAATGAAAGAAAAACAGAAGATCCCACTTAGGTTGACTGGATATTGGATTTCCATGTCTAGACCTGGTGAGGTTTCTAAAACATCATCTCTGGGAAGTGACTAATGTGGTCTTGACAATAGATTCAGATGCTTGTGTATAATTTCCCTAACTTCCTTGTTATTCACTATGTACCGTGGTTATTATACAGAGTTAAAAAAAATAAGCATTAGAACATTCCTTTCCTAATTTGTTCTTCCTTTGTTTTTCATCTTACAGTGAGCAGCTACATCATCCCAGGGGAAAGCCCTTCCTATGTCTATATGTCTGTCTTAGTTAAAGAATGTATCAGCTTTTAGGTTTTTCTAAAATGTTTGAAAGACTACTTAATTTGAATTCTACTAACTAATTTATTCCGGCAGTAAAGTTACACATCCTATGCTACCTATGCAATCTGGAGTACTTTTCGAGGGCTTATTTATTCTAGTTGGGATGTACTAATTTAAGGCAGAGGTAAATTCTCAGAACAGTGCACATTACTCCCATTTTCCAATGACTGAGAAACTAAATTTTAAAATTCAAGTAAGAGAATTTATAGGCTAGTTTTCTGTTCTAAAAGGGGACGCTGGGGTCCAAATTCAGAGAACCCTGTCTTCTCAGGGACCAAGACAGCTAATAAGTGGGCGTCCCACCCACCTCTGGCTTTAGATTGGCAGAACATGGCAGAGTTCTGGCAGAGACCCACAAGCTGAGGCTAAAAGTTGGCCTCTCTAGCTGGCTTGGAGTTGGAAAGGGGACCAGGGAAAGATTGAGCAATGACTCAAACCAAATGAAGTGGAATTATGAAATGTAAGATGATGTTCTCAAGAGTCTGCTAAATTATTTTGGTATAATCTCATCTTCATTATTCCCTTGCATGAAAGTCAAATAGTTTGTGAATTAAAACAGCTAATTGCAGCAGATGCTTTTGGAAAGTGTTCCCCCACCAGAAAGGAAACAGAAAAAGCCATGAATTTCAAAAAAGAGCCTGTCCATTGATCAGTCAGTCAGTCAGTCAGGGGCCCAACAGGAAACAGAATTCACTTTAGGGGTTCAAATGAAGTGTGGAGAAGTTAAAGCACAAGGAATGGAGAAGAAATGGGAACATGAATCTACCACCTCTAGGGCCAAGGAGTCAAAAAGAGTTGTCACACTAACCTAGGTGGGGGCCAGAGCTGTGGATAGGCCACCATGAAAGCCAACGTCTTGTGGGGGCCACAGCATCTGCCCTGGAGGCAGTGCCTAAGGCAGAGAGGGAACAGGGCAAAACTACCCACCCGTCCCTTCTGTTTTCTGGTTCAGCAAGGGAACATGAGTACTGCAGTCTGCAAGGCTCTGCAAGGCTTGGCCTCTGCAGGCAGAGTGAGGGAGGTAGGCAGGGGCCAAGCTAGGATCTGGGGGGAGTGGAGGAAAGCAGGTGCAGAGTAACCAGCCCACCATCACCCCCAGGACTATGGCAGGAGAAGATACTCAAACAGCAGTAGGAAAGAACTGACCTGCCAGCTCTTTATCTGGGGACCATTTAACGGTCCAGCAGATGTGTGAAATGACATCTGGTTGACTTTCCTTTTCAGCGCATCGTAGGCCAAGGCCTCTTTCAAATATCCAAGTTATTTTTATCGAATCTTTGAAGGCTCATTAAAAAAATGTTAATTGACCAATTAAGATGGTTTTAAAACCCCGAAACAGAAGGAAACTCAGCTTTTGTTAGAAAATTATTAAATGCGATACCAGAAATTACTGTGGCTGTGTGAACTGAGCTAAAATTAGGCCGGAAGTTTGGGATTATTTGTATGCAGTTGCTTTTTAATCACACCTGCCTCATGGCCCCCTCCTTGCTGTCTTTTCTGGTGGGGAGCTGTGCATCTCCCTCCTAGATAGCCCTGTTCCTCAGCCTTCCTTAGCCATCGCCTCTGAGAACAGACGCAACTATGATAACACCCATTATCTCCTCCAACATCCTGAGCTCAACTTTCCATTTCATAAAAATTTAATCAGCTCTTAGGAGAGAACTATTCTTTGTTGAAGGGGAAAGGTCTTTTTAGCTATAATTATTCTAAACATTAATGTGGCAGTGACAACAGATTTTTAAGTAGTCCCACTAGGGGCCATGTCAGGAAAACACATGGACACATACGCCTTTTACAAGATATATTTTTGGAATAGCTAGTAACAGACTGAAAAGAGCTAACAAATTGAATTCTATCCATCTGGGGATTGAAATTGCACTATCTAAAGATAGACTGCACTTCACATATTCGGACCCCTTCTATCATAATTTATAACAATCTGGAAAAAGTGACATTTCCCCCTAGTTCAGTCGATGGAGCACATATACAGGAAATCCAAATAGATAAGAGCTTATATTCAAAGGTAGGATATTTTTCAAGTCATCGATTTTGATAGGTTTCTCAATATAATTACAGTGAATCAATTGTTCAATGAGGAAATGAAGAACATTTCATAGGTAGGGGGAAAGTTCCCTCAAATGTGTTCTCTATTCTTTCTTATTCTTCCAACAGCATACAAATTCTCTTTCTCTCTCTACATACAAATATGTACCTTTAGGTAATTTTTCTTTAGATTTTGCACCCCCAGTTGTCAGAATATGATGAAAATCTACTCTTTGGCATTTTTAGAAATGCACACACATGTATTCATTTGTTAACTCTGCATCTGGCAGCTGTTCAGGAAGTATTTGTTGAGTGAGCACATCAATTTCTCCTCCAAATATGCTGCATGTAGGATACACCCCCCCCATGTCTAGACCTCACTGATCGATCTCCCATCTGCATTGATGTGATTCACTGCCATCAACTCCTTACAGCCACCATAATTCCCTATAGTCATGGCCTTCCGAGACAACTTGGAGGAGCGGGAAGCATGAGAACATCTGGATTCCAGTTGCAGTTCTACCACCCAGGCTATTTAATGCGAGGTCTCAGTTTCCCTTTCTGAAAAAAGGATCACTGTTATCTCCCAGAGTGGCTGTGAGGAGTAACTAATATTGTGCATTTAAAGTCCAATGGAAGGCACACAAGGAGTTCAACAGCTAGTAGTTTCCTCCTTTTCTTTTAGACATGTGTGTGCCACGATGGTCTGTTTTAACAAGTGACCCCGCTGGGGGCCATCACTCTTTCTTTATGGCACACAGCTCAGCAATGACACCCCAAGTTAGTGGTTCACTGTGTTTCCTCCCCAGAAGACTGGACTCCCCAAGAACAGAAACTGGATTTATCTGATTAGTCACTGCATCCTCAGCACCTTGCTTAGCAGGTGCTTAACACATACGCACTGGATGTATGTTGATGTTATAGGATCACAGGACTCAAGAGCTGCTGAGGATCTTAGTGATTCCCTTGTCTCACCCCTCCTTTTAAATGTGGGAAAACTGAGACCTAGAGAAGTAAGGGACTCATCAGCAGTTGTTTGCCTAGAGCATGTCAATGTGACCCTCACAGCTCCTTCCACTAAACCACACTTCTTGATGATGATGAAGAAAATAATGTTGAGAATCATGGAAGCTCACATCTCTTCTGGGGCTGCAAGCAGGTCCATACTGTCCTCCTCTGCCTTTCACAGGTCTGTCTTGGGATAAAAATCGACTCTGCTCATGGTTATCAGATTTGTCAATAATCTCATTGAAGTTATTCCACTAGTACCATCTACCTGTTTCGCAGGTGACTGCCAACGTCATCAAAACATCTGAATATCGCTCCCCAGGTAGGGTGGGTGAAAGAGTGGGGGTGGGGTGGGTTGGAGAAGTGGGAGTAGGTGATGGGAGAGGGCGCTTTTAAGCCTTTTTCAGGTTTGCTTTGCATGTGGCGCTCAATTGGAATAGGAGACATTGCCCGTCAGCCCTTTGTAATGACCTGATTTGGCATATGGCAATTATTATTAATTTAAATATAGTAATTTGTAGCTAGTGTTTCAATTTTTAACAGTTTCCACGTAGTGCAGATAGAAATGGGCTGCGAAGCAAATAGTGTAGATTACTCATTAGAGAAATCAACCCCTGTTAGAAGTGGGTTGTATG
The DNA here is from genome assembly GCA_028533885.1 of Nasua narica. Classification (NCBI taxonomy): domain Eukaryota; kingdom Metazoa; phylum Chordata; class Mammalia; order Carnivora; family Procyonidae; genus Nasua; species Nasua narica. The sequence continues at coordinate 43,593,737 of CM052802.1, read as the reverse complement.
ACATCCAGCTGTGTCCTTGACACCTCTCTTGTTCCATTTGAGGGATCTGACAATGGGTCTTGGGAAAGGATGCCCCGTTGTGTAATATACATCAGCATGTGTGCAGGTGTTTCCCCTTATGAATCAGAAGCAGATGTCTGGTTAGGCAGAATGCACAGCGGCTTGACACGTCTGGCCCCAACCCACAGGAAGACCATGACCCATAAATTGTACCAATAAAATACCATCGCCACAAATTTGACAGAGCCATGAAACTGACACCTTTGTCCTTCAGCACTGAAGGAGGCTAAATCCCACAGAGGGCTTGGGATGGGCTCAAAATTTAGGAATATTTGTTGAATCTACACACTGCCACTGACATATTTTATAAAATAAATTTTATAAGACAAAGGACAATGAGACCCTACCTCCAAGTGTTCTTATCTGTAAATTTGTAAAATGTGAGCAGCAGAAGTCATGAAACAAACATTTTACGTCTCTGCTATGTGTCAAACACCTAAAAGGCTCAGAAGAATGACTCTTCAGGGCAAGATCAAGTTCTGTTCAGGGACTCTGATGACAGGGCTATTTTCAAACAGTTCATAAATAAAGAAATATATCAAACACCAAGTGCTTATAGAAAGCATGGGAAAGGAACATTTAGAACATACTGAATTTTTAGCTCCATAAAGTGGGGAGTTATTTAAAAAGAAACAAAACAAAACAAAAAACTTTTCCAACAAACAGTAAATCTATACTAACAAAACTTTAATTATAACATCATAAACTTTCCATAAACCACTTTAAATCTATACTAACAAAACTTTAATTATAACATCATAAACTTTCCATGAACCACTTTAATTCTTTTTAGAACATGAATGATATTCAAAATTGGTATCGAATTTCCACTCTTTTCATGTTATTTGGGATTGTTTCATGTTATTTGGGAATTCGTTCCCAACTTCCCTCCTCTAAATATTTTATTTCGTAATTTGGTAAAATACTGCCCAATTTAAAATTTTACTTCATTCGTTTACATTTATAAGTGGCACAAATAATCTGCACATTTTTTTTTCAGTAAAAGTTTTGAGGAAAGTTTCAGAATCACTTTACAATCTGATATTGTCTGTAGCATTTAAAATTTGGCCCCAAATAATTATGATAAGCCTGATAGCCACTGTGTTCAAGCATAGTTATAAAAGTGAAGGTAAAGTATACAAAGTCACGTGAAAAGAAAATGACTGCAAAGGAACAGACAATGCCTCAAATGCTACGAATCTATTCTGTGTGCAGCCACGCTAATGACAACAAAATAATACACACTTATGAAAGGAAATAGAGGGGGGAGCCTGAGCGTGTTTGATTTAAAGTAATTCTGTTATCTATCATTTGAGGGGGAAAAATTGTCCTGATTTTAAAACAATACTTTAGTTACAGATGTTTCCAGACCCCTTCCCTGATCCAAGGAAACAAAATACCATTCAGCAACAAACCCAGATTTAGAGATGGGGCTTGTTCCAATATAAACATTTCTTCGCTAGACCTTCTCTATGAAACTGCATAGTCAATTTTTCCATATACAGTGGGAAAGACAAAGCTTTTAGCTTAAAAGGCATTCTCACCCGCTGCGCAGAGCTCCTGGAATGAACAGCCTAGGGATGCCGTGGTTCACTACTGATGTCAAGATGAATGTCGATTTGGCCATCAGGATTATAGACCGGATTATGTCAGAATGTACACGTGCCACAAATGAAAGTCTCGGCACTGTTTTGGCTTTCAGCATTTGGTGTGGTCATTTATTCATTCTGTCTTGTTTCATGTACCACTGTTCACCTGGGGCCCAGTTTAGGGTGTGGCACAAAGCAGGCATATAAGAGTAAGTGAGGGATGAATGAACTTTTTTCTTTTTAGCCCTTCATACTGAAGGCACTTGGTTGGGCAATTTGGGGAATCAGAAGATGAATCACAGACACTGCTGGCCTCCAGGGCTTTAATGGGGGTGTACGTGTCTTACCATAAGTTAGGGTAGAATGTACTCAGAATCATAATGCAAGAAGAGAGGTACAGAGAGACGCTGAGAGCATGAAGGAGAGATTACTTTTAACACGGGAGAGGGGGAATGTACATCAAGAATGGTTCTTCAGAGGTGGTGACTATTGTGTAGAAGGGGGTTTTGTTTTGTTTTGAAGGAGGAGGAAAGCTAAAGCTGAAAGGGTGGAAAGTATAGGGCATTTTTAAATCATTCCCCATAAGATGCAGAGGCTCAAACTTTTGTGCCTTCTCTTGTTTTATTGCTTAAAGCTGAATCTTTTATTCCTGGTAATCTACTTCACCGAAGGCACCAGATGGACCTACTATTTCTCTACTTTCTGGGACCTTCTTTGGAAAGATTAGTTGAATATCCTGATTAAACTCAGGTGACATCTTCGGCAACCTTCTTGATTCCACTATATTCCCACAGAGATACTTCTCTCTCTCTCTATTGTATCTATTGTAGATAATATTGGAGGCATCCCCTAAACTCTGAAGTAGGTGTTACGTATGACTAAAAGCCTCAATAATCTTAGTGCTCACCAAAACTCCAAGAGTGACTCTTATGTGGCTTAAACTTAAGAAGTTTGGAATTGACAATAATTTCCAAGTTATAATTTATGCATAGGGAGAATGCCATTCAACTGTAAAAAGAGAATATTTTTATTTTATCCTTTTTCATTCTGCTATCTAGTGAAATTTGCCCAACGTGAGATGAGCAGAAGAATGGTGGTAGAAACACCTGGTTTTCTGGCCCTCTGAGTAGCTATAAGGTTGATTTGATTTACTCAGAACCCACCAAGAATTAAAGAAAGAACCCGGTGCACTTGTTTTTCAATACTCTATTGTCAATAGCCCGGTCTCTGAGCAGCTGAAATAGAGCAGAAAACTATCGTCATTTAAGGCCTCAACAACTATTTCAGTTTTTTTTTCCTTTTTGAAGTCTGTGAATTTCTTAGATGATTTGAACTATGCTTGAAGGAAATCTATGCTGACTCATGAACTTGAGGAGAAAGCAAATCTTCTAGTTGAATATGAGCTTATGTTAGCAGATTAAAAAAAGGGAGAGAGATTGTAATCAAAGGAAAATCAAAACACAGTTTAGATCATCTGAGATGAAGATATAATGTCTTAAAACCAAAAAAAGGGTCCTAGATTGTTAGCTTTCAAAATAATTAAAATGAAAGAGCAGACGAAAAGATGTTCTACAGAAAAAAAAAAAAACAAACAAAACCCCAACCCCCCCCCCAACTAAATGCTTATTTTCACTGAATATTTTGATATATTACAGGTCCAAAAACACAGGTCACAGGAAAAAATGTGCTTCATCTGTCAAAATAATCACAAATACTCTTTGAGAGTAGGAAGAATCCAGCCCCTCACTAAAACAAGAGATTTTTAACACCCTACAAAGAACATTATACTTCCCCCATAAAGATTATTACTCTAACCCTACAAAGGTATTTGTATCACCTTAAATACAGTATCACTCTCACCGTACTGAGGATCCTCCTCCCATCAAAGACCAGGGGAGAAGACAGGGATGATGGTGCCCACCATTTGGAAAGCAGACCACGGAGTGGGCAGCAGTTATGAGTGTCCTGCTTCCCATAGACTTTCCTATTTTGCTGACCACAGGTGCCGCCCCAACCCCTGAAACACCTGTTATTAGAGTCAAGGCACATCAGAGCAGATGTTACTCATGGGACAGTCCCTAGATTTCACCAACTGCAGTTCTCCTGGACATTGGCAGATTTTATTTGAAAAATGGGTATGAATGGAGTGAGGGGGGCTGAAACTCTGAGCTCTTCCAAAGCGGGCTGGGAAGGTCCAGTGGGTGTGACTGCCAGGGTGGAGCACTTTGGTGCTCTCCCACATTTCATCTTCCTTGTTAATGTCTCGTGTTACTATGGTTTTGTTTCATGACAGGCGCATTTCTTAAAGTCATGTGGAAACCTGAATGATGATCGTGTTGCAGGGGGAATGGCAGCACACGAAGTGGTCTGGGAATTTTTAAAATTTGCTCTTCAATTGTTTTGAAACAAAAGGGTCATTGTTCATTTTTGAAATAGATTCTTTCTTTCTTTCTTTCTTTCTTTCTTTCTTTCTTTCTTTCTTTCTTTCTTTCTTTCCTTTATTTCTTTCTTCTCTCTCTCTCTCTTTCTTTCTTTCTTCCTTTTAAGATCCAGCATGTGTTGTTTATTTTTTATGACCATCAGAAAACTCTAGCCAGAAATTCTGAAATCTTCTTGCACTCAAAAGCCTTCTAAGTACAGGTGCTAACAGTATAATTTAAGGGCCAAGAGCCCTATGGGGCCAATGCAAAAATCTCTGAAATGAAAGAAAAGGTATGAATGATATGGTTATAAATTAAATTCAGAATTGGGCTAAGTATTATGATCAAAAGCCCAAGAGAACTTCTAATATTTTAGTACTTAACTTACTCAGGACTAAGGCATACGTGGTGGCATAAGACATAATAAGAAAGTAAACACAGGTACGCTTATGTCTGATCCAGCTCATTTTATGTCCCAACACATGGGTCACCAGGTGTTCCTCATCCTCTTCTTTGTTCTGGTGGCGGCATCCACGCTGTGGTGCAGGGCAAGAGCACTGCTCCAAGGGTCAGGAAACTTGATTCTGGCCCCAGTTCTAGAAACCTGCTGTGGGACCTTGAGGACGTGACTAAACTTTTGGCTCCAGTTTCCTTCTCTTTCAATGACATTAGTGGCACAATGATTCCTAGGCTCTTCCCATCTCCAGTCTATAATTGTCTAAAATTTCCTGTGGTCTCAATAAGGTGAAATGGCATGAGACTTTGGAAAAATCATTTGACATCTCCATGTTTCTGTAAATTAGATCCGTAACGCCTGGCCTGCCTGGTTCATAATATGGTTGCAAAGAATAAAGGCAGAAATATGCAGGAATACATCTTGTAACCATGGAAGCTTTGTAAGTATCCACATTACTTTTCATTTGAGTTAGTAGTCATTGGAAATACCAATATTTCGCAGTTGTGAATAACATCTGTCCAATATCAATAGCCTTTTTTTTAAAAGCTTATTTATTTTTCTTAGTAATCATCTACACCCAATGTGAGGTTCAAACTCATGACTCCAAGAACAAGAGTTTCATGCTCCTCTGAGCCAGCCAGGTACCCCTAATATCAATGACTTTTTACTTTTATTTATTTTTTAAGATTATTTATTTATTTATTTGACAGAGAGAGAAAGAGAGAGAGAGAGAGAGGAAGAGAGCAAGCACAAGCAGGGAGAATGGCAGGAAGGGGAGAAGCAGCCTCCCTGCTCAACAAGGAGCATGATGTGGGGCTCGATCGTAGGACCCCAGGATCATGACCTGAGCTGAAAGTAGTTACCTAACTGACTGAGCCACCCAGGCACCCCTATCAATAGCTTTTTAAAAGCCGAACTCTCCAAGCTATGGGATGAGAGATATAGAGTGCTTTCCTAACCCACTGGAAGATCAAGTCTCTCTCGGTGTTCTACAAATATGTCATAAACAAAATAAAACAAGCTGGAGTTTGCCTTCATGACACTGTGAAATTCTTAAGGTGTCACTATTTTTAGTCAAGTGAGAAAGTAAAGAAAATAAAGTACAGCTTTTAATATTTATTTTTCTCCCTTTTCATAAACATAACATTCATGTGGAGGCATTTTGACCTTTGGAGACGAAGGACCACAGATGGGTCCAATACTGTGTGGAGGGAGGGAAGAGTAAAACTAAGTAAGAACCATCTTTTTTTTAGCTCAGAGTGTAGGTTAGAAACTGTAGTTTGGAAGATGATGTTTATGGCGATGGAATAATTGGATTAAAAAAAGAAAAAGCAACCAAGCAAACATCTGACCATTCCTGTGAGGATCAAAAGATACCAGTTAGCTGGTCTACTCACTACCACGGTATCCTCTTTCCAAAACTCCTTTGTTAGTTGTCCTCAGTACCCCCAGGTAATAACCGAGACAACAGTGGAATTTCCTTATTTCCTAAGGGAGGGCCAAGAATATCTTCAGACAAGGAACAGGAAGCATAAAAATAACTCTCAGAGGAGTACCAATTGTTTGGAGATTTTGAGCTCCAGCTCAGTGCATCAGGGGCTCTGTGGGCCGGGCCCCGAGGCAGGTGTGTGCACCACTGGGCGACCGCCTAGGAGACATAGATGGGAACAAGATTTGGGGTAACATTTTGGAGAGTTGTCATGATTTGGAATATCAGTGTGGGAGTCCCCAGGCAAGTGATTCTCAAGCACATTAGAATAGCAATCTCCTTTTTGTTCTCTGTGAAATATCACATGGAATTCATCTATAAAACAGATTAAAAAAGAAGGTGCTCCAGGCGAAGGAAGCAAAGCCCCAACTTCCCTCACCCCGAATTATACACAAGACATTTTGGTAAAGCCTCAGTTTGAAAGTCACTGAAGTAGTAGGTCTTCTGTTAAAATGTCTCTACAGAGATTTTCTTCCCTTGAGGTAATGCATTTCTACAAACATCGGCAGCTCTGACTTCTCTCTCCCCTTTGCTCTCCAAACATATAGCAAACAAACATTCATCTTGATAGAATCTCTGCAACGATTCCAGCATCTGCTCTGTCCTTTCTGGACACAGCCACCATTCAAATTCAGGCCCTTCTCACTCTCTTCTGGATAATTACCAATGCACCACATAGGTGACTTGGATTCCAGACCCTCTGCGGCCGCCTGTCCAATGTATCCAATAGCTTGTTTCCAGATTAATGTTCCTCTAGAAGCACAACTCTCATGGATTTTCTTTTCTACTCTTCAATCTTCGATGGCTCCCTGTTGTGGGGTCCTACCAGCTGAGACTCTCTCTTTCTAGAAGAAACCCATGTCTTTTCTCTTTACTCATCTTGTCTCCTCACCTTGAATATCCCTCAATTTTAAGATTTAACTCAAAGGCCAGCTCTCCCATGATGTCACCTATAAGCTTCCCACCAGGAATGAGTCTTTCTTCTGTACCCTCTAAGAGTTTTTGTAACATATCAGTTTTGCTGTATTACACTACTGGTGTACTTGTTTTATCTCTTTGACCGTGTTTCATTTTTCTTTGTAGCATACGTGGCACTCACTGAAGTAGCAGGAACTTTTTTTCAAAATAAGAGAGTCAAGGTATTGAGGCTGATCAATCAAATGTCCCTGGACACCTAAGGCATACAAGATAGCCATATAGAGCCTGACATACTATTCCCATATTTCAAAATATCTACTTAAAATTGATTGTGACACACTCATAATACATGTACAAATAACATGAAATGTGAAATTTTTGTGTTTATGCTTTTGGCTGAAGGTAATACAAAGTGATAACACTGATTATCTTATTTTATCAGAAGTTCTCTTTTACAGTTATTAGTTAATTTATCCATTAAAAATGAGTTATTGCTTAACACACTTCACTTGGTAGGTGTTATGGACTCAATTCTATCTCCCGTAAAGCCCTAAGTTGACACTCTAATGCCCAATGTGACTCTATGTGGAGGTAGGGCCCATAAGAAGGTAATAAAGGTTAACCAAGGTCGTAAGGGTAAGGCCTGACAGACTGGTGTTTTTATGCAAGAGAAAGACACCCTACAGAGCTCTCTCCCTTTCTGCACATGCGCAGAATAAATGGCAGGTGTAGCCCCAGAGAGAAGATGACCACTTGTGAGCAAGGAAGAGAGGATTCACCATAAACCAACCCTGAGGGCCACTGGATCTTAGACTTCTGGCCTCCAGAACTGTGAGAAAATAAGTTTCTGTTATGTAAGCCTCCCAGTCCATGGTATTTTGTTATGGCAGCCCTAGAAACACTAATAGAATTGGTGACCTATTTCAAAACATGAGGCCAGAGGATAAGGGAAATAGTAGACGTTCTTAAGCATGAAAATTTGGGAAACCATTAGTGTCATACCTTCCTTTCTCCCAGGGTAACAATGCACTTCCCGTGACTACTACTACAGCTCTTCCCCTGGTCCAGGAGGGCAGAGACCTTCTGGGTCTGTTCCAAATGGACCCGTCTGTGGCTTGATGGTGTTCTCAGCACTTGGCTCTTAATCCTTCTGTGCTGAATGAATAACTCCCTTGTTTTGGACATGTTGTTTTCTAGAAAAGGAGTTAATAGCCTATGTTTCTTTTAGGTCTGATTTGAATCCTTTCTGTTGCTAAACTCCTTTTTAATATTGCCATTTATAAAGTAAAATTTTAAAAGGTAAACTGTTTCTAAACCTTCACTTGGTTTTTCTATGATTGACATACTTCTTCTAATCATTTCCTCCAAGGTCCTACTTTTACCACATTTCGGTTTCTTGCCTTATCCTTCTACCGAGTTCTTTTCAGTTGTAGATCCACAAGGTAAACTCAGGATCCCACTGAAACGATTAGTGCTTTGCATAGCTGGAGAAACATGAAAACATACATATTCAGAAATTATGTCGATTTTTATTCCTATCGTGTCCAAAGAAGAACCTCTCATTGTTACTGAAGTGATGATGTTGGTTTACTCTCTAACTGAAAAAAAATCCAAAATATACCAGTAATTTAAATATTTAAATATTCTTTATAGACTTGTCAACTACCAAGACCCCTCTGGCATTCCTGGATGATACTGGGACACTTCTTAGTTGAGCTGGTGTCAGGCACCCTGAGATTTAGAAACACAGATGTCAGAGGGCCGTTATAGGACAAAGATGATGAACTTGGAGTCAGATTCTAAGCTGTGATCTGGAACAAGTTACTCAGCCTCAGTGTGACTCTGTTTCCTTGTGTGCCAAATGGTACTAATGGTAGTTTCTTCTTCCTTATGTTATGAGGAATAAATGAATCGATAATACACATAAAATTTCTCAAACAATGCCTAGGATACAGCAAGTGCTAATCAAACGCTTAAGAGTTAAAACTAAAAGGATCTTTGAAATCAGCCAGCTAGCTGTCTTGAAGGGGTTCAAGGCTGTCATAAAACTGCCCCCCTTGGGGCTGAGCCTCCATCAAGGAGATCAGGAGTCTACCAGGAGGAGAGAGATGCCCCCTCTGATAGAAGAGAGACACAGAGCCTGATTCAAGAGCCCTTCCCTGTAGATCTCAATCCCTGTAGGAAAGAACCAGCTGGAGCATTAGTCTTGACAATTTTCATTTTGTGGCACTAGCTCTTCCGTGTCTCTGAACAGTATCTTTCTAGCCTAGGACAAAGACCACGCTTCTCACTCCCCGAAGACACATTATCCTGAATTAGAAAGCTTCCCTTATTAGCAAGGGAAACATTACAATTCCACTATTTCCTGAAGAGTCTGAGCAACACCATATTTTCAAGCAGATGCCACAAGGAAATTCTTCCCCTGCCTCCCCTCCCTTTCCTTCAAGGACAAAGAGTCTCCAGAGGTCCCGTTTCTAGGCTCGGGGTGCCGGGAAGTAAAGGGAAGTAGGCAACCTTCCCTACCAGTTCATAAAAACCCCTTCCTGAACACCTATGGTGTGTGGGCCCCGGTTTCAGCTTCTCCACATTCCCTGAAGCAGCCGTTGGCTTTGAACTTGTTTTTCATTCTATAGGGCAGCATTCCCAGCCAGGGGCTAACTGTGTGGGCCCGTGAGCCCTCTCCCTAGCCTCACACAGCCCTGATCTGGGTTTCTATTTTAGGCCTCCCCATAATTACATGAAAAAAGCTTCCTTCTTCTGGATTCTCAATTTCCTCTAAGTATATTAAAATTCAAGCCCAGCTGCCTTTGAGAGGCTCAACATCTCTCACTCTAATGTGCATAGGAACAACCTGGGGGTCTGGTGAAAGTGCGGGTTCTGATTCTGGGGTGTGACTGAGAGTCCACAGCTCCAAAGCCAGTCTCTGTGGTGTTGATGGCACCTTTCGTGGGCCGTACTTTGGGTTACAGTGATCTAGACACCTGTTCCCCGTAGCCAGCAACAATGAGGGCGTTCACACACCAGGGTCCCTCACACCCTGGCGAGTCTGACCTCCAGAAAGCTCCTTGCAAATATTTGCTTCCAAAGGTTACGTATTGCCTGGTCTAGAGCAGGTTATCAAGTTAGGCCTCCTCTTTACCTTACGGTGAAGCCTCGGTTGACAGCTGTACCGTGCACCCAGCGAGGCAGTGATTTCAGCGGATGCTTATAATTATGAATCAAGAGTCTGTCACCGACTTTCCCTTCCTTTTGCACTGAGTGAAAATACGTTTTCCTCTCTGGACCTAGGCACATGTCCCTTAACTGTTATGAGATGCAAGGACATGGGCCTCCCCTCAGCCATTTTCCATGTCCCTCGCTTCTCCCAATGTCATCCTTCCTGTGTCTCTGTGTGGAGTTTCAGTTTAGGGTCATCCTGAAGGGTCTGGATGGGGCCTGTGGAAGCACGCAGGAACCCAAGGGTGGGGGACCACTGGCATTCATTGGACCTTGGTATGTCACCTTGGAAAGGCTCACAACTATGGCTTGGCCAGTGCTCTGTCCTGTGGCTACCCTCAGACCCACACCTGGAGTTGTTAGGAAGCAGGGAAAAGACCCACCAAAGCCTCCCCATCCCATCCCCAGATCAGGACCCTGCATTCCCCTCAGACTCTAAGCTCTTCAGGCTTGGGTTCTAACTCGGACAGCAATTGTGACTGAGTGATTCTGTTCCTTAAGCCAGCTTCCTCTCAGCGAGCATAAATTTTGACCTATTCATGAGATAATTCTAGAACTTTGTTGTTGGAAATAACCTTGTTTTTGTTTGCTTATTTTGTTTTATTCTCTTTAAACTGTAGAAATTGAGGACCCAAGAGATGAAGGGACTTGCCCAGGTTTCTTTAACTGGTAAAGGTAAGGTGGTCTGGTTGTTAGTGGCCCAGCCAAGAAACAGAATAGTTGGTTCCATACTCACATTCCAGGATTTATCCCACTACACTGAATTCCATGAGACTCTCCTACAGACCATTTCTCTTAGAAACCATAAAGACTAAAGTGAATAATAGTATATTAGAAGCAAACAATTTTTCTCTTAAAGGTATATATATATGTATATATCATATATATATATGATATACGAAGTCGATTGAAACAATTTCAGAGTATAAGGCTGGAAGTCAGAGACAGAGTTCCTGCCGCTGCTGCTAATGAATGAGCTTTTTGTCCTCAATTGCCTCCTACCTAAGACGCAGTTTCCTTATCTACAAAATGAGAAGGTTGACTCTCTAAACTCTCTTTCTAAATCTAACGTTCCATGATCCCTTTGATTTTTTACGGTTTGCACCGCAAGGTATAATAGCGTTATCCATCCAATAATAACCACCCACTGGCTCTGCATTCACACAGGCCTCCTTTATGCTGAATCCTGGGCTGCAATAGGGGCTTCCGGGCTTGTCTCTCATAGATGGAATTGCAGGGTGTCTCCTGGCATTGATCACGACAGGCAACAATTCCAAGGAACAATACAGAATGAGGCAATTATTCATGTACCGCAAACACTGGCTCATCTCCAGGCATTCAGACTCTGTTCAGTCTCCAAATAACACGTATTTGGCACCTCACCTGTGACCTGGGGATTGACAGAATCACAGATGACAGAATCACTCTGCCGCTCCCGGGACTCATGGCTCATGGGCGTATTTGCAGGAAGAGAGGTTACATTTAGGGCACTCTTAGCTAGTCAAATCGGTCCTTAAGGGGGAAATACACCCAGTGTGGCCATGAATCTTGAAGCTTGAAAGGCATCATGGAATAAATACTCTGGAAGAAGAGGGCAGCCACAGTTTTAAGCCCAGGATCCCCAATGTGTGCTCTGGCTCTTGCTGTCATGCTAGAGAGTTCCACAGCCCTAGTATCCCTCAGTATGAGGCTCACTGGACTTTTCTCTTGCCTTCTGCTGGCGCCTCTAGTACACATTCCTTTGGGCCGACATTTGGCTTTACAGAGCTGTGTGTAGAGCAGAAGGGCACATTGCAATTCACTATGTAAACAGACAACATTACTGCATGTACTGGTCACCTCTGAGGCCAGTTTCAGTGAAGACATCTCTGATCTCTAGACTCCCTAATTTCCTTTTAAGTAATCATGCCACTTCAACTAATGGAGGGCATGATTTAAAAATAAACACAAATGCACAAAGCCTACACTGCACGCAAGGGTCCTTTTAGCTGGAGCATACAGCGTGGATTCTGGTCTGCAACAGACTTGTGCTCATGCAGCTGTTGGTGGTATGAGATCTCCCCAACTCATCAGTTCTCATGGAGCCATAAATGTAGGTACTCCACTCCAGTTAGGTAAACACTAGATCTTTCGCTTCTTCCAAAACACAACACACAAACGAAGAAAGTTCTGGGAGCGAAAAGAGGGTCAAATTGCATATTACTCAAAATATGTCTGACCACTCCTCCTCTCTTCTCTTTTTTTGAAAACAGAATTTGTTTCTTTATGTATTTTTTTTCTTTATGCAGGGGATTTGGGCTTGAATATGGACATTTTCCCACTACCATTCAACCTCGGAATGCTGTTTTCCCCAAGTTTCTCATGATAAAAAGATTCAGAGCTGAGCTGCTGGCAGCTGAATTTCATTAAGACTTTGATGGGAAACTTAAGTTGGAATTACAAACATCTGTGGCTAAGCTTCCCTTTAGTAAACCATTTCCCAGAATTTAACTTTACCACATTAGGAGCAAAAAAAAAAAAAAAAAAAAAACAGTTGAAAAAAGAATGCTTCTCTTCGGCAAATGCTGGAGTAGATATTTAAATATCCTTCTCTGTAGTCACTACATCTCAATGAACCAGCAGATTTGTTGGTTCCAGAAAACAAATAAATAATTGTTTGGAAATGCCAACTTCTGGAAATCAATAATGTACTGGTAGTCTGATTTTAATGGTTTCTAATCAACCGAATGTCTCAAAATTATGTCTGGCCATCATTATATTTATATGGTTACTTTGGGCAAGGAAAAACCCAAAAGGAAAGGAGTGTTTTTGGTATTATATATTTCAAAAAAACTATGACAAGTCAGATTTGAGAATTTAATGGTGAAAGAAAAAAGAAGACCTGGTCATATCAATGATGTTGGGGTTTTGTTGAGCTTTTGGGGGCCTTAGAAAAACTCATTCATTCCTCTTTACTCCTCAGATCATCCTATCGCTGATGAAAGGCTATATTTATTTTACTTAAATTATTCATTTCTTTATTTTTTCTCTTTTAATTTTTTTTATTAACTTATGTTAGTCACCATACGAAAGGCTATGTTTACAGAATTATTAGGGATACAGAAATTACAAAAGTTAAACTACAGTCTCCTTCTTCTCCAGTGTTGGATAATCAGCACGTTTGTAAGGAAAAGTTGAAAGAAAAGGGGAGAGGAGGGAGGTAGAGAAGAGACAGGAAACTGAGGGCAGACTTTGGGAGACGGCTTATATATTTTACTTCACAACAATCTTGCAAGGCAAATACATTTCTATTCATTTGACAGTCAAACAAACTGAGCCTCTGAAGGATAGACTAATTTGTTCAAACAGCTAGAAAATAGTGGAGTTGAATTCATAGCACATCTGGCTAGACGCCCACATTGCACCTTTGATGAAAGGTGAATTTCAAATGTTGTTAAGCAGAGACTGCAAATAAACAGCCCTTGGGCTGAACGAGGCCATCAGATGTACATCCCACAGGGTATTTAAAAAAAAAATATTGAGTCAGCAATTTTACCTAAGAATCCAGATTCTGTTTTCTCTTGAAAAAAACCAGAAGACCTGGCAACGCAGAAGTGGCTGTCTCTCTGGATGAGACAACCCTTCTCCTGTTACTTTGGCCTTAACCACTCCAGGGTGTGTTCCTTTCACTGCCCAGTAATGTTTTGCTTGGCCTCTACAAGAATCCAAGTTCTGGTTTTTTTCTTCAACCATATGATCAGCATTTCCACTTCTGGGTATATACCCCAAAGAATGGAAAGCAGAAACCCAAAACAAGTATGTGTATATCAATGGACACAGCTACACTATTCACAGAGGCTAAAAGGTAGAAGCAACACAAATGTCCATCAACAGATAAAATGGGTAAGCAAAGTGTGATCTATACATATGATAGAATATTCTTCAGCCTTAAAAAGTAATGAAATTTAGAGCACATACTACAACACGGATGAAACTTAAAGACATTATGGTAAGTGAAATAAGCCAGGCACAAAAGAACGAATATTGTAGGGTCCACCTACATGAAGTATCTATTATCATAATATTCATAGAAAGAGAAAGTGGAATGATGGTTGCCAGGGTCTGGGGAAGAGGGTATTGGGGAGTTATTGTTTAATGGGTATTGAGTTTCAGTTTGGGAAGATGAAAAAGTTTTGGAGATGGATGGTGGTAATGGTTACATAACAATGTGAATGTACCTAACGCCACTTAAAAATGGTTAAAATGGAAAATTTTATGTTATAGATATTTTACCACAATAAAACAAAGAAACGACTTATGGTTAAACCTGAGAACTCTGGAACTACAGCAAATGGAATTTTTTATTTTCGGACAATTTTATAAAAATTCTGTAAGATAGACCATATATTCCCATAGGTGGTGCTGTTCTGAATTCTTTCCCTATCAATCTACATCTGGAGCTTCTAATGTGGACCAGCATCATGTAGAGGAAACACACTAGAATATACTTATAAAAGGAAAATGGAATGCAAGAAAACTCTACAGTTAAAAAAAAAATCTATCAGGGAGACCCAGAGATACGCTCGAAAAAGAGAAAGATTTGGAAACCTTGGACAAGGTACTTAACCATCTCCAAACCTTAATTTGGTCATCTATAAAATGTGTATAAATTTCACTATTGAGTATTACAAGAGATAATACATGTAGTTTCATGGGACATAGTAGAAATCAGGAAGGGTTATTTTTTGGTCTTTCCTCTTTGAGTAGTTTAAAAAGTAGCTATCAGACTGCTCTGGAAAAGGAAGTTATCTCAATTCTTTGGTAATCCTAAAATTTTATGCAACTTACACTACTCATCTAGCAACCATTGCACAAACAGTCATTGAATGGCATTTTCTATATCTTTATTTTAAGAAATTCCCAAAGCTTTGACTGAAATTATGCCTACAGATAGTTCTAGTTACCTAACCACTTTTTCCCTAGATACTCTTGCACAGTTGAATTACTTTTATAAACTCCTTACTAGCTGTGCCACTTACCAGGTAGTGTACCTGGGCAAACGCTCTGTGCCTCAGTTTCCATGTTTGCAAAATAAGACAGTAAACATACAAGTTCCCATTGAGTTGTTAGGAGGGTTTAAAACAACATAACTCAGGGAGAAGGCTTAGATTAGTGTAGGGCATGTGGGAAATACTCAATGAGCGTGTGTCACAAGCCATGCTATTATTATTATTACTGCCACTACTATATTTAGTCCTTCTAAAATAATGTTTCCCAGGAACCTTCTTTGGTATTTGGTGAGTAGGCGATCGTGTCTTACTGATCTGACTCAAGAGTAATCTTTTTCCACGTTACCCCCATGGCCTTTTGCTTCTAGCCACTCTTATAGAATATTAACTCATCCTGCTTTATAGAGTGGCTGTGCACGTATTTTTTGTTCTAAGATTGCTTCCTCCCTGAGGGTAGGGAGGTGACTCTGCCTTCTTTCTGTCCCTCCCAGTGCCTACTTATTGTTCTGTACGGGGTAAGACTCCAAATCCCCTTGTTGGATGATATTGAGTGAAGGGATTAATGACAGCACATGGGCAGGCCAGTGACTTAATGTGATTCAATGGGGCCGTTTTTAAAAGTAAGGGCCCAAGGTAAGGAAAAGGAATGAAGATAGGGAAAGAGATCTGAGCTGCCTTTTAATAAACATACAGCAATCCTATCGTGGCAAGGCACTCATTATATTGGAGCACAGGATAATGTACCAGCAATAAAAAACTGTCTAAAGGAAAAGTTACTCCGAATGAGTCTTGTTCATAGTGCTTTTTTAAAAGCCAGCAAGTGTGTCCAGGGGTACCTTTGCACATGGGATGTGGGGGCATTGGTTTTCTCCGAGAGCAACTCACAACATCAGGAAAGCCCAGTCAGGTTACCAGGAGGTAAATTCCCGTTTTCCTCTCCAAGAGAGGTTGGCTCAATATTGTCATTTATATGCCTTAATTTCTCAGTTATCTCCCAAAGGCAGTGACAGCATGGTTGCCCCCCCATCTGTCCCCCACTCTGCTGAGTCTCTGTGTGGGGCTTCTTCCCAGCCACACAGTGACAACCTCTAACCTAGTGTTCTTGACTTTACATAATGCTTGCTTCTTTTTGACGGACACTATCCTTCTTGCCAAGGACCTTCTGACACCCTCTCCTTGGGGACTGTTCCTGTCTCCATCCCTGTACCCCCTCTAGTTCTTTCGCATATCCATATTGGTTAAGAGGACTTTTGCCTAGTTTTACTTGCTAGAGTGTGTATGATAAAACCAAGGCTTTCTTTTCTTAAACGTAAAATATTAGAATAGTGAATATGACTTTTTGAAAGTACCTAGTCTCCCCTTTGCCCACCCCCACCTACTGAGAATCATTGCTTTCACCATAAACGCAGCAATAACGGGCTCAGAAAATTGTTTATAAAAAATCAGAAGGTGGGAAAATCCTACCCATTAGCACAAAGTTAGCAGTGTGTGCTACTCTTTTCAAACTCTTTGCATCCTGGGGGATGTTTGGACTTGTTTGAGAAGGAAAGGAGGGATCTTCTTTCTTGGATGGCCAGTGTTCTTATCCTTTTATTCAGTGTGCACTGAAAGTGCTAGAGACTAAAGTGCTTGAAGACTAAAGTCTTCGATTCACATGAGAGACTGTGGACTCTGAGGAACAAACTGAGGGTTTTGGAGGGGAGAGGGTTGGGGGGTTGGGCAAGCCTGGTGGTGGGTATTGAGGAGGGCAGTATTGCATGGAGCACTGGGTGTGGTGCATGAACAATTAATCTTGTAAAACTGAAAAAATAAAATAAAAGCATTTGGGGAAAAAAAAAATAAAGTCTTTGATTCCCTAACTCACACTGAGCACTGCAGTGTGCGGGAAACTGGAGTCCGTGTTCAGAGCTGAGGACCCAGTGTGGGGAGGGCACAAACCTTGCTGTCGAGGACCTTGGGAGAGCCTTTGGAGGGCCATCAGCCAAGCACCTCCCACTGTCCCATGCTTGCCTTGGTATTTTTTTCCTTCACTTTAAAGGAAAATTGAAGAATAATCATTCATATAAATCCAAGTCAAATAACATGAATGTATTTTTAGAATGTCCCTCCATCCACATCTCGAACCTCCCACGAATAATGTGTCATGTGTGTTCACGGTCTCGTTCTCTGTCGGGAGATGTAAATACAATCTCCTGAACCAATTCAGTAGACTGGCTCTACTAAGTTATTACATTTCCAGAATGTATGTGGTTTATGGTCTCCTTACTGGCTATAAAGAGCATGGGAAATCTAAATGCTGGGGCACTGGGATCGCCATGGGACCACAGGCTAACTGGAGGTATTATGTGAAACTATGCAGTGGGAACATAATTACTCCAATCTCACCCTTTCTACTTCATATACTTTGACCCTTCTGGAATGACTAATAGCTTCTTTCTGTTTTCCTAAACCAAAAGCCTCAACTGGAATTCTGGACCTATTAGACTCTGACAGTATTACAAATTTAACACACTATTGGACATTCTTTCTGGTTGGAAAAATATAGACAAGCGGAGATACAGCAATATTAAGTAAAATAACACCACAAAAATAACATTTCTGAGAAATATTCCCAAATAAGGGTTTCTTTTAATCCAATCATCTGCATAGTTTATGCTAACTGAGCTAGTAAGGCTCAGAAGGTATAAAGTATTGGGGGGGTGGGGAAGAGAAATGAAACAAGATGGGATGGGGAAGGAGACAAACCATAAGAGACTCCTAAACTCATGAAACAAACTAAGGGTTGCTGGGAGGTGGGGGGGGGGGGTAGGGATATGGACACTGGGGAGGGTATGTGCTATGGCAAATGCTGTGAAATGTGTAGTAAGCCTGATGATTCACAGACATGTACCCTGGGGTAAATAATACATTATATGTTAATTAAAAAAAAAAAGAAGAAGGTATAAAGCATTTGTGCTATACCGAGTACTGTGTTAAGCATTCTTTCTGTATATTTTAGCTAATTTCATCCCAGTAACTGTAGGAAGTGTGAAGTAGGCATCAATACTTTCTCTAAGCCTCAGTTTCTTCCTCCGTAATTTGGACATCTGTAATTTGCCTCAGGTAAGGAGCAGGTAAGTTGGAATTTGAACTTGGGACCATCAGTGTGCAAAGTCTGCCATCCAAAACACTCTGTTGTGCAGCCTTCTGATTATTTCACTGAGCACATGAGTACATAAGAAATCATTCAGGGTCTCCGCAATAAATTTAAGGTTCCCCGAAAATCAAATAATTATTTTCTTACTTTTTGTGGTTTGAGCATTGCAAAAAGTTATATGTGCCCATCTCTTTAAAATTAGCAGATAAAAATACAGAATGCCGGGACGCCTGGGTGGCTCAGTTGGTTAAGCTGCCGCCTTTGGCTCAGGTCATGATCCCAGGGTCCTGGGATCGAGTCCCACATCGGGCTCCTTGCTCGGCAGGGAGCCTGCTTCTCCCTCTGCCTCTGCCTGCCACTCTGCCTGCTTGTGCTCTCTCTCCCTCTCTCTCTCTGACAAATAAATAAATAAAATCTTTAAAAAGAAATACAGAATGCCTAGGTAAATTTGAATTTCTGATAAACAATAACTTTTTTTTTTACTGTAAACACATCCCATGCCGTATTTGAGACATGTGCAAAACATCTATTTGGTGCTATCTGAAATTCAAATTTAATTAGATGTCTTGTATTTTATCTTAATAAAAGGGCAACCCTACTGTTAGGCATTTCATTCTGAGACGCTCCATGCTCAAAGCAACAGGTGGAAATAATGCTTCCCCGGGGGGTTAATTCCCAGCCTATGGAGAAGCAATGCCTTCCCACTGGTGTCTCTCCTGGCCTGGCTTCAGGAGTACGCAGCTGGGCAGAAGCCTGCCCCTCTCTTTCACAGAGAGGTTACTTTTTGCACCACGGTGGGAGTTTGGTATGCTCTGGTCCTACCTACCCTCCCTCTTTTTCCGGGGGGTGTGGGTGGGGCTTGCTCCTGGAGAAGGGCCATCTTCATGCACCTTATCTGGGTAATAATAATTAAGAACTACATTCTACTAACCACTAGTAGGATTAATAGCAATCATCCAGACTTCAGTTCTTTTGAAATGATGTCAATCCACATAACTGCTTTGGTTCTATAGTTGCTACAACCATAGCTATAGCGTGTGTGTGTGTGTGTGTGTGTGTGTGTGTGTGTGTCTGATGTTAGGTCCATTGCTCCTTCCTTTCCCATGAACTTAGGTGACTTCATTTTCCTCCTACTTAGCATCTCCCACGCACTGGACATGCTGTTGTCCGTCTTGGCTCAGGGGACTCTTAAATCACTTTGGATTCATTCTCCTTTACCCAATTTCTACATTTTGGTTGTGCTTTCAACATAAAAGCAATTGCAAGGTAGTCAAACAGCAGCTTTTCACATAACCATATCATCAATAGCATATCCTGATCATTTTAACTTTGGGGATGGCGCTTGATTTTCATCACAACTTCTTGCTTCTGGAATATAATGGGTCCCGTCTATTTCAAGTATCTGGTCTGCAGCTTCCCAACAGATTCCGTAGTATCCCATCACCCTCAAGCCGCTTGCTCACACTCCCCTGTGGCAGAGAACCTTCTCTTTGATTTATGACAAGAGGATTGGTCCCGCAGTATTGTTTCTATTGTCCCAACACCACAGAGGAGCAGGAAACTAGGGACAGGGCACACACACGGGGAGCTGTGGCTTGACACAAATGACTCTCCTGGAACATACAAGTGGCAGAAAGTCACAGAAGTACCACTGCAGCCCCAGGTGAGAGTCTAAGCAGCCCCACTGCGCGGTACACAGGACACATGCACTTCTGCTAGTTTGAACAGCGACATGTTCCAAAGCCCCAACTCGCAACTCACGACGTCCAAATTCAACGCAACAAAGTAAAACTCTTCGTTTCTGAATTGACCTGGTGCAGATGGGGGAGGGAAAGAGGAGGGGAGAGACAGGGACGGGAGTGTGGCGCCCGCAGCCTGGGGGGCGCAGGTGCCGCGGCAGGGTGACAATGGCAGGGACACCGTACCTTGGCAGCAGGAGGCAGCCTTCCGGGAGCCACGCGGGGCTCACTCGTCTCGGGCGGGTCTTGTCTGCCGACCGCTGAGCTCCCTTCAATGTCAAAAGGAAAAGCGTTGTCCTTCCCCGCCGCCGCGGCGGCGCAGGCAGCGCCCCAGAGGAGCCACAGCGGCAGGACTGAGCACCGGGCTGAGCTCACAGCCATCTCTCCGCTGACATCCAGCAGGGCTCTGCCTGGGACCCGGCGGCTGTTTGTCCTCGTCGGTGCCCCGACACCGTGGGGCGGCGGTGCCTCGCTTGCTTCTACCTTCTCGGCCTCCGCGGAGTCCAGATGCGGAAAGTCGAGTTGGCCCGCGGAGCAACTTAGTCAAAAAGGGAGAGGGAGCGAGGGGGCAGGAGTTCTCCTTCCCCCCTTCTCTCTCCTCTTTCCTTCTTCCCTCCCTGTTTGCCTCTCTCACTTTCTCTCCTGCTTTCTCTCTCCGCAGAGGCTCCGGCTGAAGGGCGTATAGATGGACGAAGCTTTAGGCTGAGCATCAAAAGGCAGAGGGGGTTGGGGCGAGCCCCGCCGGCCACCTCCTGTCCCGGGCGGGTGGGGACTGAGGGCTGTGCTGTCCTGCCTTCCTCCTCACATCCATTCGCACCACTCCCTTTTTACCTTCCACTTCCAGGCCCTCCCACTCCAACTGGCATTTCACACACCGAGCTCTGGGCCTTTCCCTGGCCTGCCCTCCCCCTCCTCTCTCAGTTTGGAGCCTCTCCAAGGGACCCCGTGAATAGTCAGCTTTTGTGATTGCTTCCTCACATCTCTTATTTATTTAGCCAGGATACCCCGTGTCTTATCTGTATTTATGTAGATCTCTTATTTGAACCCCTAGTTTACAAGGAAGTGAGTGGGAAAGGGATTCCAGGGGCAAGAGCCAGAAGTAGGTAACCTCACTGGGATGGCAGAGGGGGAGGGCACCCACTTTCTTGAGCAAGGTTTCTCATTTTCTAAAGACAGATCACTTCACCCTTTGAGCTATCTTCATTGGGACTGGCTGGCCACCATGCTCCTCCTGACAGTCCTCACCCAGGGGGCTTGGGAGAAGAATATCTTTTACTGCAGTGCTGGAAAATGACTTCATTACTCAAATGCATGAACTTTTATTTACAAAGAACATCTTGTTTTCATCCTAAAGAGGTGCTTTGTGAGGGCTCCAGAACAAGGCTTGCAGTGTATGCGCTTGTCAAATATACTGCCCACAGCCCCGGCCTCTTCCCCTAGGCCTGTAATCTCATGCCTACTACCTCTGTGTGAGTCATGTAACCTTCCTTAGACTTCGCCAAAGTTGACTGCAGTTGTGCCGGGGTGCCCCTGTGGCTGGGTCAGTGGTCACTGTAGCTGATAGGTACCTTGGTTACCTTGGCTTCATAATGAAGCTTTAAACATTCCCACAAGACCCAGACATGGCTTACAAAGAATCAGATGAAGCAACCATAAAATGACACCCAAGTAAGTCTCTAGATGTTTGAAATTATCCATAATCATCCAATCAAGCATTTTCATAAAACCTAATCATTAGCTCTGTTTTATAGGACAGAAGGTACTTTATCTAAGAAAAAAACCACTAATTTATTTTGTACCGACTCTATGTCAGATACATCATATATGTTATTTTGCAAGACTCACAGCATTCCTGGAAAAGAGGACTATTATTTCCTTTTTGCAAAAAAAAAAAAAAAAAAGGTGAAGGGGAGGTTCTGAGACACTAAGACATTTGCCCAACATCACACAACTGGTAGAAAGCTAAGCTAAGGTTTGTTTGGGGACATCACAGATTCCAAAACCGTCTTTTATATCTACACCACACTGAAACTCATAAAATAAAGGACATGAATTCGGAGTAGGAGAGATGACATTCCTATTTTTTTTAGTACTTTCTATGTGCCAAAAAATTTGCATAAATTATCTCATTTAATGCCATCATTGCTATAATCCCATAAGATAGGTATCGTTACATATATTTGGTAATGGAGAAGTGGTGAAAGTGCTTATATCTGATGCTGAGGTCACTGGGTTTTTTTTAAGATTTTTATTTTACTTATTTGGGAGAGAGTGAGAGAACACAAGCAGGGAAGAGGGACCCAGGGAGAGGGAGAAGCAGACCCTCCCCAACCCTGCTGAACAGGGAGCCCGATGTGGGCCTCTATCCCAGGACCCTGGGATCATTACTGAGCCGAAGACAGACACTTAACCTGCTGAACCACCCAGGTGCCCCAAAGTCATTGATTTTGAACAACAAAATGGTATGAGACAAAAGTGCCAAAGCTGGTAGAAAAAAAAAGTTCTCATATATCCTCAAATATTGTAATGTTTTCATTTTAGATATAAAGATAATAGTGTACTAAGCCAGTAAACTAAACTATGATCATCGGCCACATAAAGTGGACAACCCACTAAATTAAGTGAAAGTACTTAAAAATATGTTTGGTTGGTTCTTGAAGAGACTGATGTTGGGAGGCAAGATGGCTAGGGTCTAAGAGGAAAAGATGAAGTTCAACTCTCTGCTCCCACTCTCTCATGAAAAAACTCTAAGTAATAATAAAATAATAATAATAATAGCAATAATATATGCATCATATTCTGACTTCAGAGAGGGACCTCTTCAGTACACAAAAGTTGTTCACACTTGTTTTCTGAAGAATTATGTCCTCTTCTTCACTAACTGTCAATCAATCACACACTTTGTATTTGACTTGGGCCTCTTCTCTGTACCCACAAGGCCATGTTCAGGTTTTGGGATAGGCCCGAATGGTAGGGGGGAGAGTGTATTTGTCCTAGACACACAAACTTTTGATTATTGATTAGATATGTGCTTCCACTTCCTCCTCCTCATCTTCTTTTTGCAGATACTTTTATTTTTGAGACCCAAAACATAATACACAAGAGCATGGGTTTTGTATGAAATAAAATAAGTTTTAAATCATAGGTCTGCTTACAGTTCTGGGAGCTTGGCACACACGTAATCTCTCTGGATGTCAGTTTCCTCCCCTGTAAAGTAAAAGGGGTCAATGAAAACTCTTTCACTGAATTATTATGAATAGCAAATGAAATAATGTAAATAAAGCATTAGCACAGACTGGGGTATAGTCGGTGCTCAATATAGACTATTTAACTATACTGTATTTCAAAGTCTTAAAAAAGAACAGAATAACTATTTTTAAAGAGGAAAAATAACCACGTTTATTTATCCTGTGGCTTGGGTAACCTAGCATTTGCTGAGAATAGCCATTCACATTTCTGGCTGCTATGTGGGCCTTCCCCATATTAACCACGTACGAGGTGGTCCTGGACGATGGAGTGAGAGGGCAGGGCAGGGAAGAAGAGAGCATGGCTGATTGTTGCACAGAAAGTTAGGAGGCAGCTGAACAGAGGGAATCATCTCCTCACTAAAGGGCCACCCCCGGACCATCAAAATCTGGAGTGTGGGAGGATTTTACTCCTGCTGCAATGACAGACTGATGGACTGACTGAGCGTTCTCAGGGTGGCCGCTTTCTTATCAGGACCCTCCCTCGCCCTTGTCTCCTGAGACTGGGGCTGGGCATTGGCCAAATACTTTCACGTTCATTATCTTCCTTGGGACCCCCTCCTGCCCCGTGATCAAAGGAGTGCTGCTCCACAATCCCTGATGCACAGAAGAGAGCGCCAGCACTGAGGAGGTGAACGGGTTAAATGGCAAGGACATGAAGCCAGTCCGTGCAGGACGAGGGCCCCACACCTTCCCACTTCCAGACCAATGCTTCCCCAACTACACCCAACTATTTTTAGTGCTGGCAGCAGCAGATCTGGTGGCTTGGAAGCTTTATCAAAAGAGGTTTCTGGAATTCCCTTCTGAGTTCCCCAGTGAGTGCACTTATCAGCAGATAAATATCAGGGCTGCCCACTCCCTTCAGCACTTGTTGGGCCTGTCCACAGCATCCGAGGATCCAGCAAGAGTGTTGTTAATGCATCCCATATGCCCTTCTGTAAATAGAAAGTCACGTCAGATGCTATTTCGGATTTTTAGGTGCTAATCTTGGACGTAATTAGACAGGATTGTTGTGGGACTGTGTATTAGTGACAACAATTTTGTGCTGAGGTTGGTCAGAGAAACAGGGGTGAGCTTTCACCTGCCATGAGGTCCCTGACAGTCAAGTGGCAGGAAGGAAAGGTGGAGAGTTGTGTCTCTTTTCTGCTAACACCCCTGTCCTCACAGGCTGAGCTTCTCCTCCGTGGATAACACTAGTGGGAGTCCAGCCATGTGAGGTGGAGCAAGAACAAGAAAGCTAGGGGAGCGTGGGGGCTTCTAAAAGCCATTCCTCCTCCCATTTGTTTTGTCAGACTTTTGTTCAGGATGTGGACAGCCTGTGCTAGCTAGGCTTTCTCTCTGGGCCATGACACTTGTCACAGCCTCATTTGGCTTTTAGCATATGGTTTCTGCATTCTTTCCATCCATCCACCCATCCATCCATCCATCCATCCTTTATTTAGTTACTCATGAACTCATGTATTCACTTATTTACTCTGTGTTTGTTGAACACTTCAGTATGGCAGGTTAGATGCTGAAGGAAGGTTGATAAAAACATATCCTAACTTTGAAGGAATTAAGAGTCCACTAAGGCAGACTGTAAGTTGACCCCATAGGGAATGCAAAGTGGTTAACAGGAATTCAAAGGCAAAGTCCAGAGGACCTGCTAATAAACTATACAGAGCAAGGCCTTTCCCAGGACTTTGCTGGCTGCAAGGAGGGGGCAACCCTGCTGAGTCCTACGTGATGAGAGGAAGGAAAGCCGCCATTTGCAGAGGAGCAATCACATCAGAGTCTTGCTGCCACAAGACAGGTGAGAGAGTCACGGGATTCCGAAGGCTCCGAAGGCAGTCATTACCTTCAGGGCCTGGGGCAGCCTGAGGGAGAAAGAAAGAGCTTCCTAGCTTGCTCTGGTCTCTCAGCTTTACCTCCATCTAAGCCCCTACACAGGGGTCTTCTCTCCTGCCAATCTGAACCCTGAGGAGCCTGTCCCAATGCCTGTCCCAGTCACATGGAGGTCCTGAACAAATGCCTGAGGAAACCTATTGGGAGGAAGAACAATTTCTTTTAAGTTAACAAAATGTTTACGTTTCATTGTGGTGAGAACTTAACTGGAGATAGACCCTCTCCACTGGTTTTGAAATGTATGGTCACAGTATTGTTATGTATAGGTATAATGTCCTGAGGGGGTAAGAACAACATTCAGAAGCCCCCAGGCTCCCCTGGCTCTCTTGCTCTCACTCCTCCCGACAGGGCTGGACTCCCACCAGCGTTATCCATTGGAGAGAAGCTCAGCCTGCGAGGAGAGGGGTGTCAGCAGAAAAGAGACACAACTCTCCACCTTTCCTTCCTGCCACTTGACTGCCTGCCGGGGACCTCATGGCAGGTGAGAGCTCGCCCTTGCTTCTCTGACAAACCTCAGCACAAAACTGTCATCACCTTTTAAATTTTAAAGTGAAGAAATTGAAGCCCAAGGATGACATAATCATGATTGCATTTGAGGAATTTAAAATGTAGCAGATGTAATTATAGTTAAATTGGAAATTACAGATAGCAAAATAAAAGAAGAAATAGTGCTGACCAGGAATCATACCCTCTCTGGGATAAAGATTTAAGACATTGGAAATGTTTGGGAGTAAATACCCTCAGACTTCTGTTGCATCTGTATCAATTTTTTTTTGGTATCTGTACCATGTTTTTAAATATTTTATGCATTCCATTTGTTATATATTTTGTATATGCATGAAATATATTTTATATATCCATTTTATGTATCCTATTTTTTCCATACAAAAACAAATCTGAATGGGGCACCTGGATGTCTCATTTAATTGAGCTTCTGACTCTTGATTTGGGCTCAGGTCACAATCTCAGGGTAGTGAGATCTAGCCCTGCGGTGGGCTCCATGCTCAGCAGGCAGTCTGCCTGAGATTCTCTCTCCCTTTGCCCCTCCCCCCACTCAAATACTGTCTCCCTCTCTCTGCAATAAATACATTTTAAAGAAGAAACAAAGCAAAAACAAAAAAGAATCACAGTGTGCATAGTATTTTTAAGCTTTTCCTCCACTAAGATCAGTGTAACCTCAGTATGTTACTGCGAGAAACTCATGGTGTTCAGATTTGCACGTGGGGAGGATTCTCAGGTACGAATGGGACCTTGACTAGAGGGCCTCGCTAGGAGACCAATAGGAGGCTGGGAAGCCCTTTCTTCTCGCACTGGCTCTGTAAGCCCTTAGCCCAGGGACCCTATAGTGAAGAGGAGGGCCCAGATTGCACTGGGGAATGATAATAGTGATGAGGACATCCTGATCCTAGTGGTGCAGCCTGATGGAGAAACAGGGGCAACCAACAGATGGAGAGAGAATGGTCCTAACAAGGATTATTGACCACCTTGGCTGTGGCCATTGCTTAGGTCCACCAGGATAATTACTTATTAGGCTAAAGGGAAGTGATAGTTGCTCAGTGGTAAAGTAATCAACTGAGAGCAGAGGTGTCAACATCCATTAACTCAATGACAAGACCAATATAAAATAGGAGCTCCTGGGACTTGATAATGAAATGATAAAATTAAGGGGAATTGGGCAACATTCAAAAGAAGAGACCTAAGACACTGGGTTCTTATATCCTTGCACCCATTCCAACCCAGGCACCACAAAAGGAAGAGAAGTTGCCTTAAGAGAAGTGTTGCTGTCACCATGGTGAGTATATAAGCAGGGTGGGGGGTTAAAGTGTGTTCTAACCTACATTGTGTGAGCAGCGGCAGAATCTGGTCTGTAAGAGTCTAACTCAAAAGCTCTATGCAATCTAGCTCTGTACGCCTTGCCTTATCTTCTGGAAAATGCATGCCGGATGTGTTCATCTTGGGAAATCAACTGGTTTTGAAAAAAAATGTCAGAACTGAGCATAACCATAATAATGTCTCAAATTTGCACTGTGCTTTACAGTTTGGAATTGAAGTACAGTTATTGCTTCTCTAACAAGTGAGAAACTGATCTGGTTCTAAAAGTTCAAATGTACAGAATCAGATCTTTAGGGGAAAGATTCTCAAGTCATTGTCCACCACATCTGTTAGGTGGTCTATAGTTCCTGAATACTTAACAGTGTAAGATTTATTCATCATCTATTCACTCAACAAATATTTTGAAATATCTACTTGGCAATTGGCATTTTTCTCAGCCCTGAGGATAAGACAAAGTAGGAATCAGACAAAAATTTCTGCCTTCATGAAGTTTACATTCTAATTGAGGCAAGCGTAGGAGAGAGAGAATAAACAATCAAGCAAGAGAAATACATATGCATGGATACGTGTGTCAAATGGAAAGTGCTATGGGGAAAAAATAAGTGGGGTAAGGGGGTAGAGCGTGTAGGTTGCAGAGGATAGAAAGCTTGCTTGCCTTGTTGAGGAAGAGGCAAGAATAAAGTGGTAGAGGTAAAGTAGCTAGTAGAGGTAAAGTAGGAAATAGTCTCAAAGGTAAGGGGCTGTGTGGGATGGATTATGTAGGACAATCAAGATAATTTAAAAACTTTGGCCCTGAGGGAAATTGGAAGTATTTGGAGGGTTCTGTGCATGACAGTAACATGACTGGACTTATTTTGTCTGCCATGTGGAAACAGGGGTAGAGGGAAAGAGATGAGAGAGGATCCAGGGAGACCATTGAGAAACTATGGCAACAATTCAGTTGAGAGATGATAGAGGTTTGGACCACAATGTTAACATTAGAGGTAAGAGGTCATCAAATTCTGGATCTATTTTGAATGTAGAACCAGTAAGATTTTCTGGATATGGGGATTGAGAATAAGAAAGGACTCCACCTTTTTGGCCTGAGCAGATTTGAATGATTGATTTGTTATTACCAAATGGAAAGGAAGAGCCAGTTAGAGGAATGGAGCTGATGAAGAGTTTAGTGTGGGAGGATTTTTTTTTTTTTTTTGAGATGCCTCTTAGATTTGATTCTTAGATTCTATTCCTCTACTTAAAGACTTGTTTTGAAAACATTACATATTCATAATACATAATACATAAAACACTGTCTTTTTACGGGAATGGACTAAGTGCAAGGCACTGTGGATAATACTAGGTAATAACTTTATCTTATAGTCTAATAAGGGAGATTTATAGCATTCAGATAACAGCAACACCTATAATTCAAGTCCGTAGGCATTCAAGATGGACACAAATCCATTGCTCTTGGAGATTAAAGCAGGGAGTGATACTTTGAGCTCAATGAGAAGAGAAAGCATTATAGATTAGAGCTGGATCTCCACACAAGTAGAGGAATTAAGTTTGCAAAGATGGGTGGGGGAAGGGCATGGAGAAGGGAAATTCAGGCAAATGGAACAGCAGAGACACAGGGATAGGAATGGGAAATCACATGCATATTCAGGTAAGAGCAAGGGCAGATTAGCTGAAGCATTGTGCAAAGTTTGTTTGGGTGGATAATGAGAGATAATATGGAAAAGATAGATATGAATCCAATCACTAGTTTACTACTAGAAGAGAGAGAGATGATCA
This sequence comes from Nasua narica, assembly GCA_028533885.1. NCBI lineage: Eukaryota > Metazoa > Chordata > Mammalia > Carnivora > Procyonidae > Nasua > Nasua narica. The sequence goes on along the minus strand of CM052802.1, from coordinate 43,564,990 downwards.
CTGGGGAGTTAAGAAGGGTTAATCCGATAACCATGAGGAAGGTGCACTGGAGTGGAGAGACAGGATCCCAGAGGACCAATAGGAGATTGTTGCAATAACAATTTAGGCCTCAGGTGACAAACAGAATAAATCTTATGAACTGTCACTGTGTCCCTTAAACACAACTCCTCATTCCTGGGGCAATCCAGATGCAACACAGACATCTCAACTTGTAAAACCAATATTTCCTTGAAGCTGAGATGAATTTTAGCTTGAATGGAGTCAGCCCCTCCTACTGGACGGAAAGAAAGCAATGTTTGACACTGTGTTTCCAAATCAGCACACACTGTCACAAGTTCACCAAGCCACAATATGTTGGCTCTTCTGTTAGTGGAAGGCATTGCCTGACAGTAATTCCTGTGAGATAGCTTCTATCCACCACATACCTCATCCATTAGTAGTAAAGTTCATTAATTACCTGCCCTGGGTCTTTTTTGACTATTTTGATTACTTCCAAATAACTCATTAATGGTTTTTCCCTTTCTTTCTCTCTTAGTCTTGTTTTCTTTTCTTTTTCTTCTTCTTTGTTTGTCCTCCCTCATTTATTTTCTCAAAACTCCCACACTGACTTTAATCACATTTATCTCAAGATGACTGCGTAACTTATTTTCTTTATTTAATGAAAAGATAATCTTTCTAGGGTGCCTGGCTGGTTTAGTGGGAAGAACATGGGACTCTTGATCTCCAGGTTATGAGATCAAGCCCCACATTGGGTGTAGATATTACTGAAAAAATAAACATTAAAGAAAGATAATATTTCCTATAAATCAATGCCCAAGGCCTTTTTTCCTTTTAATTGATTAAAAAGAAATATATATATTATATGTAACATATAATACATACATACATAAAAACAAACAATTATGATATTTGGGATCATAATCCATGCAGTTTCGTACTAAAATAATCCATAAACATAAGTTATCACCTTTAAATAAAGCCAAATTTCTCTATTGGGATTTCTAGACTAGTTCTTACCCTGACATAATTGGGACCCTTATGATGATGACGGGAACTCTTGCAGACATTAAAAGAGCTCCTGGTAACAACTCTTATTTTCCATGGAGAATAAATACCTCCTACACACAGGACCTGTACCAGTGTCTCATTTTCTGGATGCGGGGCGTTTGTTTCAGATCTAACGAATCGCTGGAATCCTATCTCACAGTGGAACATAGTTATAGGGTCAGAGATGGTCATATGACCAACAGGTCAATCATATGGAAGGAGAGGTTTGCTGCGGTCTTCTGGAAAGGGGTTTTCTCGGGGTTTTTTGGAGAGAGCTTCTAGAGGTGGGCAGCTTTTTTCTTTTGTATATAAAAGAGAGACTTTGTTTCCCCTGGAGCCATTGGCAATCCCAAGGGAAGCCATTTTTAAGAGAAAATGACCCCACAGAAGGTAGAGTAAAAAGTGGAATAAAATGGGTCCTGAAAGATGTTGTTTAGCTGTGAAATCAAATTGACCTCTGAACCTTCAATTTTATGGGCCATTAAATACCTTTTATTGCCAATTTGAGTTAGATTTTCCCTTACTGACAACCAAAGGGTTTCTGATACAAGAGTAGTAGGAATTTGAAAAACGTGTGATTTTGAAAAAGATTGTGATGAGTGTATCAGGGAGAAATAGAAGATCCTGGTTTGCAAAGCAGCCATGTTAGTGTTCTGGAGGAAGTCATCATAAAAGGAAAATTTATATATGAAATATATTGTTTTTCCGTAAGTTTGTCAATCTGTAGGTCTACATTAAAAAAGAAATTAGATGCATTTGTTAAAAAGCCAGTCTACTGATTCCGATTGTCTATTTGTATCCCTCAGTTTTCCTGCTTATTAGCTGTGTGATCTTGGAAAGTGATTTCATTCTCAAAGTCCCAGCTGCCACATCTATAAAATGGGAAGTGTACTTGTCTCCTAGAGTTTTTGTGAGGGGAAAATAAGATAATGCACATAAATTTCCTGGGGTAATACCTGAAGCATAATGACCACTCAATAAACTTTAGTTGCTATTATTATTACTAATAATACTAATATTATTACTTTTGTTATATGACTAATGCATTCTAGAGAAAACTAGAAAAACAGGCTGATAATTATTAAGTTAATAGAAGTTTTTGTTTTCGGGGTGCCTGGGTGGCTCAGTGGGTTGGGTGGCTCAGTGGGTTAAAGCCTCTGCCTTTGGCTCAGGTCATGATCTCAGGGTCCTGGGATGGAGTCCCACATTAGGCTCTCTGCTCAGCAGGGAGCCTGCTTCCCCCTCTCTCTCTGCCTGCCTCTCTGCCTACTTGTGATCTCTCTCTTTGTCAAATAAATAAATAAAATCTTAAAAAAAAAAGAATGTTATCTATACCTAATTCAATAAGTAATTTTCACTTTTCTTTCAGTAGTTTTACTATCTGGAAGCAATAACTTAATTACAGATGCTTTATTATCAATATAATATTTAATATTTGCTAACCTTTCTCATGAGGCTACTACTTAGGCTAATACATGGTTCTGGTCTCATTATCAGCCTAACATAACATCTAGCCCTTCATTACAGGTCCCGTCTTAATCCTTAGCCCCATCCAGATAATTCATGGCTCCAACTACACCATCCTTAATTACTTTAACCTTTTAGTCCAAAGTGATTTCAGTATGAATCATGTCCTTAATTGACTCAGTTCTCTATTTGAATTTTCACTTGTAGACTCAGACTTATTCCCTAGGAATAAGTAACTAGAAGTGAACAGGCTTTTCTAGGGAACTAGACCATAATTTAGGGGCCAATTTCCTGTCTGGTATTCTTAGGCATTCAAATTCAGACTCTATAATTACTAAAGGTTTTTAGAATTATGGCATTTTTACTTTGGTTTTCATTTTCCATCATTTAGAGCATGCAGAATGCTGTCACCTACACTGTCCAAAGCAATTCCCCTGACAACTCTGTGGGGCAAGCACCATAATCCAACTTGAAGCTGGGAGATACAGAAACATCAGTGAGAGCAGACCATGACCCAAAGGCTGGTCCTCAAGCTTCTCAGCCTGGCATAATTTCTTCTCATCCCCCTGGCTCCCAAAGTCATTAGTCTTTGACATTTGTGACTGCACAACCCAAAGTAAGTCATTGCTCAGCAGCAAGCATACAAAAAAAGAAGTGTTCAAGATCGCTGTCCCTCAGATTTGAAAAACAATTCACTTGTTATCATTCTTAAATTCATATTTATTTAAAAAAGAAATTACCGAGGACGAAATAATTGATTATGAGGTAGGAGGAGAGAACGAGCCCATATTTGGAAGGAGACACATTTAATCATTAAATGACTAATTTAATTTTTAACTTTACCTTACCTGAGCACAGAAAACTTAAGGATTGGGTTTGTCATAGCTCACGCTTGTATTCTTTTTTGGGTGAATATGATTATGTACTAATTGAAATAGCAATTTCTTCCAGCTAGCTACTGGAGATGGGCCCGTAACACTTCTGTGTTTATTTCAACTGGATAGACTTTGGAAATGGTCCAGAGTGGTTTTTAACCTGGTGTTATGATGAGTGATGACCCTCGGCTCCCTGGAGGGCCTGGGAGAAAGCACAGGGAAGAGAAAAGGCTCTACACTGTGGGCTGGAGACCTGGTATTCCCATCCCAGGGCTGACCTCACTTGTTTCAGCCTTGAGTTAGTCTTCTAAGCTCGCTGGGGTTCACTCCTTCCCTCTATAAAATGAAAAGTGAGACAAGATGCACCTGGGATCCCACTCAGCCACAAGGCTCTTATGTTCTAGGAAGGGACCTATCCCCAGACATTGACTGTTCTGGTCATGGTCAGGAGCAGATGGATGGCTTAGAAAGTAATACTAATAGGACTATCCCATGGTCTTCCCTGCTGGAATAATTAAACCCAGGGTCTGGTGATTTGTGCCTGAAGCCATATTTTAGGTGCCTCAGGAAAGCCTGTGGACAGTTAATGTAACAAATCAAATGCAACAAAGGGAAGAGAAATATGAGTTATTATTTTAAACTTTGCCAGATTCAGAACTACAGGCCAGAAAAGAAATAATGCTGCTGGATACCACAAAAGGAAAAGAATTCAGAAATATGCTTTCTGTCCTCAATTCACCCCTCTATTATACAGTCCTTCACTGGCCCTATGGTATGTACTTCGCAGAACAATAGGCTATCAAATCAGTAGTGCTGGAGATGGAAAAAGACTAGGCAAACTACACAGGATACTGCAACAGGAAATTGTGACTCTACTGGAAGAATAGGGTGGATGCTCCCAGCCATTAGGTCACCTGCAGGGCCATTCAAAAACATTTATTGAGTTATAATGAAGTAGAATTCCATTCCTTTCCTTTAGTCTATGCTTTTTCTTAGCTGTGAATCATTTCATCCTTGCCTTGTGTGAATATGTTAAATGTATGATTGCAATTGGTAAAAAGTGAAAGGGTAAGCTGTGAACAAAATGTGTATGAAATTCATAAGCCCAAGGTCAAGTTTAGACACAGGCTTGAATGAACTGTGTAGAAGAACAAGGAGCATCTGCTTGTGTGCAGGATGATGAGGAACATGAGGAATCAGTATGATGCAATTTGGTGTGTAGATTCCTTCTTTACTCACAAATTTTGTGCATTCTACTACTTAGACTAAATAGAACTCAATCTTTCATGGAAAATGTTCTTATTTAGCCCAATAAAATAGCAGGGTTTGAGAGACCATTACATAACTTTCAGTAGTACATATGGCCAAGGTAGGACTCACACAAACTCAATCCTTCTGGTCTATGCATGACATAGATGTAAAGATAAATCATAAAAAGAAAATAAATTTAAAAATAAACAAAAAGCAAAAAACCAGGAACACTAAAACACAAAGCAATCACAGAGAGATCAGAAGAACATTGTGCCTTTCTTTCTCCTCATACCCACCCCTCTTAATAACTTATATGGTTGCCTCTGACCCCTCCTTGGAATGGTAGACAGTATCATATGCTGTGGTCTACCCTCCATCCTGGCAATTCCATTACTGTATCATGGTTGAACATCATAGTAGTATGGTAATTGAGCAGGAGTCGGTTGGATCTAGGAAGAAGGTACAATATCGTTAGGGTGTCCAGCAGGCTGGCTAAATAGCTGAGCCTTTATTCCAGAAATAATTGCCAGGATGCTTAGCCTTAACCAGCCACTGCCTTAACAAAAGGCTGAGCTGCTAGCTAAACCTGCTCAAAGTGGTAGGTTAGGATTCACCCCAAGGATTCTGGGAACTGTCAGGCATTTTGAATCAGTGATGAGACTTCATGTTTTATTAAGTCAGTGGGTGCTGCCTTTACAATTGGGGCAACACCTTTACCCAACTTACCTAATTGTAACACCAGCAAAGCTAAGATTCCTTGGATGAAACTGGAATGATCCAGTGTACTATTCCTCATTTGAATCAGTCAGTTCTAAAAGCCTGTCTCTCCACCATTGATGTAATAGTCACTCTCCTGGGATTCATCTCTACCTCCCACACTCTCATACTCCACTCCCTTCTCTTCTCTGCTCAGCTCACAGACTGCCTATCATTGACACAGAATGCTATAGTACAGTGAAGGCTCTAAACCACAAGTCCTTTCTCTTCACTCTATCAAGGTCCTCACAAATGCCTCACAATCCCTTTATTCAAATGTTTTGAAAACTTTTTTGCATATTTTTAGAGGCCATTGTATTGAACTGGCACCAAACCATGTGTTCTTTGGCAAGGCTTTGTGTAAAGTATAAAGTGGGTGGTTGTATTGAATGATCTCCAAGGTCTCCCCAGTGCTAACACTGAGTTCATGTTTGAAACTTCTCAACCTCCCTCAGATGTCAGTCTGTCACCATTACCTTCCCTCTCATGGATGACAATGGCTTCTACTTTCCTGAGATGCATGGCTAGGTTCCCTAGTTTTCCCTCCTTTCTGTCACTTCACCCACTAGTGTCTTGTAGGAAGATGGGGTTTGACCCTTTCCAAGACTAACCCACCCTACTGCACTCTTCTTCCTTTTTCTCTAGTGATTTTATATCTTTTGTTGACAAATGGAAATTATAAAACATACTCACGATGGTAAAATTTTAGGAAGATAGAATTAATTAAAATAAAAATGTATTTATGTCTCTTCCTCTACTTCCCATCCAATCCCATTCTTCAAAGATAACTACTTTAATTTGCTGAATATTCTTCCAGAATTTTTTTCTGCGCATATGCAAATATAAACACATACATGTGTATATAAAATAAATGTGAATCTTTTCATAATCAATTTGATGTTATTCTGCAATATGTTTTTAAAACTTAATATTCAAAGATGTCTGAGTGCCTTGGTCAGTCGAGTGTCTGACTCTTGATCTCAGCTTAAGTCTTGATCTAGTGAGTTCAAGACCCATGCTGGGCATGGAGCCTACTTAAACAAACGAACAAGCAAACAAACAAAATTTAACATTCCATTCAACAAGTATTTATTGAGCCATTGAGTACCTACTATGGGTCAAGCTCTGTGGTAGGGCATGGGTATACAAGGGTGAGAAAAGAGACATGATTCTTGCTCCAGTAAAACTTAACAGTTCATCAGAAAGATGTTTTGAGTTTCATTTCATTTCAACCTATTTTGTTCATTACTTCTAATAGCTGTATCATTTGTAGAAGAGGTCTATTGTGATTCATTTAATTAAACATTCCTTCCGGGGCGCCGAGGTGCTCAGTGGGTTAAAGTCTCTGCCTTCGGCTCAGGTCATGATCTCAGGGTCCTGGAATCAAGCCCCACATCAGGCTCTCTGCTCAGTGGGGAGGCTACTTCCTCCTTTCTCTCTGCCTGCCTCTCTGCCTACTTGTGATCTCTCTTTCTGTCAAATAAATGAATAAAAATCTTTAAAACAAAATAAATGAACATTCCTTCATTTGAAAACTTTTAAGTTCTCCAATTTTTTTTTTGGTTACAATTAATATTATAATGAATATCCTTGTATACTTGCATTAACTTTTCTGTAGACAGAATTGTATTATGAAATTGCTGGGCTAAATGGTATACACATTTTAAAATTTTGGTATATTGTCACATTGCCCTCATAAATTTATGAGGTATAAATTTATCTTCTACCCATAGCAACAGAGTCCTGGCCAGTCTACCAAGGTCTTTGGAAATTTGCTTTATCAACTATCCCTCTTTTACTTGTAATCACTTCCTTTGCCTGCAACAAACTCAGGCCATCCTATATTCTAGAGATGTGATTCCCTCTATTCTGCTCCTTCTTAACTTTACCAACATACCTTTCTCATCTCCCTCGTTGCTGACATACTAAGTCAGTGTATGCTCCCAGTCATCACTCTCTGGATGTCCTCAACTCTTAACACTTTCCATAAGATTTAGGTCCTTACCACAATGCCAACAATGTCCTCTGGAAGGTCCACGTCACCTCAAATCAATATATTTGATGACCTTATTTCAGGTCTTCATCTTTACAATATTTGGGTAGCATTTCTTCCTTGTTGAGACTCTCTCCTCTTCTGGCTTCAGTAGGAACATCCATCTCTGGTTCTCATCTCAACTCCAATGGCTCCTTAAATACAGGGAAATGTTCTCTCTTTCACATTCTTCTTCTTTCCTCATCAGTTTCTTACCAACCTAATCTACTGCCTGGCTTTAATTGTTGCTTCTGTATATGACTGTGAAATCTTCATCTGTGGTGAGGACCATTCTGGTAAGCTCTAGTCCTGAATTTTCAATTGGTGGACAATGAAACCCCAAAAGGGATCTTAATATCAAACTCAGTATGCTCAGAATAGAACTCATCATCTCTCCTAACCCAAAACTTTCTGCATATTTCCTTTCTTGTTGTAAGAACTGCCATTCTACCAGTCACTGAGGCTCAAATAATGGCATACTTTTTATTACTGTTTTTTTTTTTCTTGAATCTCATTTCCCATCCATCGCCCAGTCAGTAGAATCTACTAAAGCAGATTTCACAAACCAGAATGTGACAGAATTAAACAAAGGTTAAAAAAAAAATACTCCTCAGAGTCTTACTTTGTGAATCCCAAGTCCTATGCATTTCTCCACTTATGAGACCAAAGAACCCTTCCTTTTCTGAAGATTTTATTTGTTTATTTGGTAGCGAGAAAGAAAGTGAGCTAAAGAGCAGGAGCAGGGGGTGGGGAGGGGAGGCAGAAGCAGACTCCCCTCTGAGCAGGCAGTCTCCTGCCAAGGCCCGGCTCCATCCACAGACTCCAGGATCATGACTAGAACTGAAGGCAGATGTTTGACTGAGCCACCCATGTGCCCCAACACTTCTTTTCAGAAGAAACCTCTTGAGGTCTCTCTGGAAGTAAAGGAATATATTTTGCTAAATGCGTGTATAGAAAAAAATTTCATTCTCTACTAAAAGTGTTTTGATGTGTCATTTCACTGAATTCATTAAGAAGTGAGCTGTATGAGAAGGCCAAGTTTGGTGAGATCCATACAGAATGGGTGGTGGGCTTCTTGCCTGACATTGTCCCTGATTCCTGAAACTACTTGTGTGGTTTACTGCTAGAAAGTTCCATAATCAGTGTGAAAGTAATCATAGATGCTCAAGCATTTAAAAAAAATGGGTAAAAACAATTTCATACTTAGTATTACCTTGGCTCAAAATTCTTTTTTTTTTCTTTCTTTCTTTTTTTTTTTTTAGTATGTTATTTATTTGTGGGATGCCTGGGTGGCTCAGTCGGTTGAACATCTGCCTTTGTTTGGCTCAGGTCATGATCTTGGGGTACTGGGATAGAGTGGGGGATCAGGCTCCTTGGTCAGCGGGGCATCTATCTGCTTCTCCCTCTGCCTTCTGCAGCCCCGCTTGTGCTCCCTCTCTCTCTCTGACAAATAAATAAAATATTTTTTAATTAAAAAATATTTTAAAAAATATTTCGTTTGCTTATTTTAGAGAGAGAAAGAGAGAGAGAGCACACATGTGAGCAGGAAAGGAGCAGGGAGGAGGAGCAGAGGGGAAGGGAGACAGTCCCAGGCAGACTCACACTGAGTGTGGAGCCCTAACTGGGGATCCATCTCAGGTCACTGACATCATGATCTGAGCTGAAACCAAGAATCAGCCCTTAACTGACTGAACCCTGGCTCAATGTTCTTTTAACATTGATCAGACATCTTACTCTGTCTCTCATTTGGTCCTGCTTGGGTTTACCAAAGCATTGTCTTTTAAGTGTTATCTATTAATTTCCATTAAAAGTTATTATTTCTATGCATCACCAAGTGATAGCACCACTATGCTCCAAGACTATTCAAATAAACTGATAAATTCAGCCTTTATAAAATGCTAATTGATTCAAATGAAAAAATACACTACACTTTCTTTTAGGTCCTGAAACTGACTTTGGTTATATATATCTTAGCTTGTGTATAGCTCTGAAATTATGTCCCAGAACCTATATATTCACTGCGTTTATAGCATTGTTTAATTTTTTTTCACATTAAAGGATATTTCCAGAATCTAACAAGATCAAAATATGTGGAATTATGGAAAATAAATATTTATTTTTTCTTTTGTGTGTATGTGTGTCAGCAGCAAGTTTTAATTTTTTTATTGAGGTATAATTGATATAACTCTATATTAGTTTCAGGTGTACAATGTAATGATTTGATATTTATATATATTGTGAAATGAGCACCACAATAAGTCCAGTTAACATCCATCACCATACATAGTTACAGAAAATTTTTTCCAAGGATTCCTCTCTTATGAGCTTCCACAGGAGAAATCCCCACACATGTGCAACAGGACATGTGCTTAAGAATGTTCTTAGTAGTGCTGTTTACAACAAGGAAGACAGAAAACAGTCCAGATTCCTGCCAGTGGGAGACAGGGAGGATGAACTGTGGTCTATTTATACAAAGGAAGATTATGATATAAACAAATAGGTTGATCTTAATAATATGATATTAAGTTAAAAACATTAAGTCCCTAAAGATTACCTATAATATGATACTTTTTCTAAAGTTAATAATAAGTAAAGTTAAAATGTACATTTTATAATGCATATAGACATAATAAAACTGCTTAAAAAGGAAAGCAAAGGAATGATCAACACTAGATTCTAGATGATGCTACTTTAAGGGGGATGACTAAGGGGATGAAGAGGAATCATATGGATACATGTAGATATTTCTAAAGATCTAGCTTTTTTGAGGGGGTAGTTTCGTAGGTGCTTATTAAATTATTTCAAATATTCAATGAAGTAGCTAATTCAGTAAACAAAATTAGGAGATGCATTGATCAATTTTGAGAGTATGTCATGAAACTAGACTATAGTGCATCTAATTCTTTGTACTTGATGGCCCATGGAGGGTCTGAGAATAAACACTGGTACTTTAGCAGGTGAGGTCTCCAGGAGTCGATCTGTAAGAGATCTCTTTTTTAGCTACCACCACCCCTGCATGCTCCTTTCTTCCATGAAGGTGGGTTTGCAAAGGGGCCTTGATGGAGACAGTGGCAAGGGAAGGGCATGGAGCCTTTCTCGGACACTGGTCCCTTCCTTTGCTTCACAGATGTGCATTTTGACCTAGGGAAGAATAGTTATTGCAGAACCGAAGGATGATTTTCATGAGGAAATTAAAAAAAAAACAACTACTTGAGCATGACTGCTTTGGCATCCATGACAAGGTACAAAACCGAGTGGGTGCTAGTGGCCTTCTTCCTGCTTCTGCTCAGAATACAGCTGTCTGTGGCCTATATAGAAGGACTCTTCACTTTGGGAGCACTAGGCATGAGATGATCAGTGCTCTCACTGAGCCTCCGACAGTCAGGGCTGAGATGAAATATATACATATAGTTCAGAAGTCAAGAGCAAGGGCTGGAGGCAGAGTGCATTCTTTTACATGCTGGTGCTCTACTTACCTTGTGCATGTTACTGACTTTCTGCGAGACTCAATTTTCGCATTTATAAAATGAAAATAATAATAGTATATACCCATGGCTTACCGTGAAGGTTTAATGATAAAATCTAGTAGGATAGAATATGTAGTGCCCAGACAGTAGATTTTACATGCATGCACCCTCTTAATAGGTGCATGGACAAAAGATATCAGAGAGCAAATGCCTTTGGTAAGGTCTTTAGAAGGACCATAGGAGGTGCAAGCGAGCTAGAGCCTGTTAATACACAATGACTCTGCCTCTTAGTAATGGCAGCCCAGTCAATGTCTATGATTAGATAGATCAGTTTAATAAGGGCCTTCATTCTTCTTTTATTTAAAGATTTTTTTGACAGAGAGAGAGAGAGAGAGTGAAAGAGAGAGCATGAGCAGGGAGAGCGGCATGGGGAGAGGGAGAAGCAGGCGCTCCCCAGGACCCGGGGATCATGACCTGAACCAAAGGCAGACACTTAACCAACTGAGCCAAACAAGAGACCTGACAAGGGCCTTCATTCTTGAGAAAAAGTTAGAAAGGAAATGAGCTCACATGGGGAAAGAAGTGGGTTAGATGGTGAACTTTTTAATGAAGACCCAGGTCGTCAAAAATTAAAATAATTCAAATGTCCTCTTTTGATGAAGACATAGATATATGTACATACTCAATGAGTTCCGTCCAAAAAGGATTAACAGGCACACACAAACACGACTGATATTTAAAGGAATAAAGTTCACCAACTTTTCCCGCAGCTGTGCTCCTCAGAAGGCTGGCTTGATGAGCCCAGAGGCGGACTCCATTTTCTCTACTGCACATTGGAAGCCCACCCACATCCATTCTGGGTGTGATTGTGACCCTAAAACCCAGTCCATTTCAATGCATTCTGCATATCCTCCTCTTTGAAGAATGCCAGAGATAAAGAGTGACATGATAAGCATGAGCCAGCTTGATTGGCACACGCCTTGCAACATTTCTCCCTTGGGGAATATCTGTGCTCTTCTGGTTTGCAATAGACTCTTAAATCCAAGTGTTTAAAAGCAGTTTACTTTCTGAATATATTTCTGGATAAGTTTTAAAAGTCAGCACATAATGCAGGGATCTAAGGAATAGACATTTTGCGCAATCCAAGGTAAAGAAATGAGTTGCCTTTTTTTTTTTTAACCTCTTTCCACAGTTTTTGAGAGTTAGGTTTTAAAGTTACAATAGCCAGAGAGCCCTCTAGACCTCTGGGGAGAAATATTCCTGCTAAAATAAAAACGAAAGGACTACAGGATAAAGAGAAATATGACACGTAAGCAAGTTGCTACTCTTAGTTATGTCCTCCCATGTCCCCACCCAGTGTTGCTCTGTCCCTTGGGGAGGCTGCTAGAGAAATCTCTGTCACTTAAGAAGACAGCCCGTGGCTTGGCAGCTGTTTCTCGTGTATGGCATGTTTGATTTACAGGATTTGGGACGAAAATTCTATCTTTTCTCTTCTCCACCCAGATGAAATCATTTCCTTTTGCCATCCTGCAGCTTAGTTCTTATGGAAGAGAGGGGTTAGGGTTATAAAAGAGATAGGGAGGGAAGGGCAAGGAAGGAAGAGGCAGTTTATAAGCCTGCCAGGCTTTCATATGTGTGAGCTTGAAAGAAAGCTCACACTTGCAGAAAGACAATGGTGCCGAAATGCCTGAACTTGCCACATTGATGGGAATCACCTTTCCCACCTTGGCTGAGCCAGACACTGGAAATGTACCTTATCATTCCCTGAAAAGAATCCTTGTTAATCAACTATGTTTTGTTGTTTCTTTTCAGAGATTTTTAGGGTTTTACAACATCAGAATCTTGGTGGGAGTTAACAGATTTCAAAGTCATATTAAATCATGGGATGGAGAAAATACTCCTTGATCCTCATAAACTTGCAAAAATGGAAAATGGCAAGCTTTGTCTTTTTTCCACAGGACATGAAATTTGAAAAATAGCATGAAGGCTGTATCCAAACCCTCTCTGCCCTAAAAATGGCACAGCAATCTAAAGAATGAGTACATGCAGTGACATATGTTGTCAGCTGTCTCAATAAAAGGATGTTTCCATAATATGATGTTATTTCTTCAAGCCACATTCAATGTACTTGGCTGCCAGATGACAAGGGGAGAAATAACAAGACATTTTTAGGACAAAGGACAAAGACTCAAGGACTGGGGAAATGGGAGTGAAGAAGGGAGGGATAAGATAGTTTGAAATTTGTGGCTCCTCTGTCTGTCCTATTTAATTTTTGAGGTGGGTGGGGAAGAGATACATAATATAAGGGTTTAGGGGAGACCAGGTGCCTCAATGCTAACAGGTATCTGGAGGGTATTTGCATGTATTTTTATACTGAATGCTCCACTAACCAAAGGGCCAAAATCGGGTGAACATGGACTGAGGGCAGGAGGGAAAGACCCTGCTACTCTCTAGTTGTCCTCAGAGAGTTTCCAGGGTTGCTATTATTCTAAGGGCTAGCTGTTTCCAGAGTTACCCTCCAAAGAGAGCAGTCACGAATGGAATGATTACTGGCTTAAGATATCTAATAAAGGCATGATAATAATCTCTTTAGTGTTGTAGTCAAGCTCTCCGCACATACATATACCCATACACACACCCATAATACACACCCATGCACACACTATATACACACCATACACACACCCATATACACAATCCTCCAAAGCCTCAATTCTAGTTCAGAGAGTTTTGTTTTTAGTCTTGTTATATAAAGTGGCAAACATGAGTAGCTTGAGAAGCTGGCCAATGGGACCTTTGTAATGACCCCTTCCATTACGGACTTCTGAGCCTTCAAAGGATTTGGAAATTGCTGGTGGCAAAAAAATAATAATGGTAATTGGTTGAGAATATAAATTCTTAATCATGTTTCTTACATGTTCATGGATTATTATTCCTTTGGCCTCTTCGTCATCCATGTCAACATGGTTTAGAATGTAAATCGGTTGAGGGTGGGGCAGTGGACAGACAAGCCCTAGAATTTTCCAAGATAACACTGATTTCAGATGTTCTTCTCTGGGGTCTCCTGAAATATCTTCAAATCTATCAGAAAGTCTGCCCCATAGCTGCTCTGTCTACATGGCCTCATGTTCAGAGAAGCTGTTGGTTAAAGCTTTGTGATGAAGGCAGTGGCAAGTCCTAATTCAGGCTGGTGAGTGGGGACATCCAGGCCAGGAGCTCCTGTGGCACAGCAGCTCCCAAGAGAGTACCCAGGGGTTGTATTGTTCTCAGATATCTAGAGGGAGGGGAAAAGTCCCCCCATAGCATCTGGGATAATTTTTATTTAAAATTGTGAGCCTACACCACTTTGCCCGATAAAGTGAAATTTACTCCACTGTTGGCAGTGACTGTATGTATGACTGTCCTATTTTCAGGAAATGATCTGCAGCTCATAAATTCTGCCAAAACATGAATAAAACTAAAATATCCCTAAGTGAACTTAAAATCATCTGGAACAGAAAAGCTCCCTAGTGAGATGAGACTTGCCTTTTTCTTTTTTTAAAAGTGAATCTTTGAAAATGAAATTTTGCTTCATTTTTTTCCCCACCAGTTTTCTCAGTTAACTTTTTCAGCAGTTCAAGTGAAGAATCCATCTCCTTTTGGTTCTGGGAGCGTAGCTATAAGGAAGTTTAGCAAGTCCTTCAATTTGGATCCTATGTTTTAATCCCCACCACCCCTTGCCAGACACACACACACACACACACACACACACACACACACTCACTCTCTCTCTCTGCTGGGGGAGCAGCTTCTGTGGGCCTCAGACTCCAGCGGGACCGTGACATCTGCTGTGGACACTCAGCAGCACAGCTGACATGTCTTTGAAAAGTGAAGTGTTAGTGTCACTTAGGAAGCAGAGCAATTTCCTCCGGCAGAGATGAACTCTTGGATTGAGAGAGAGTACTTAGTTCTCATGGAAGTTAGCATCTGAAATAAGTGTCCGAAGCCAATCTCTTGACCCTGAAGTTGAGGTCAACCACTCCTGGGCAGAGTCAGGAGCTTAAAAGAAAGGTTGTTAATAGAGTTTAATGGGGTGAGGGCTATTTCCAACTGAATCTTCAGAAGCCCCTCAGGCTGCAATTAGAATTTACTGTTTGCTTAAGAAAAATGACCCTACCCCCTCCACAGCCATTGATTCTTATTTATTGATACTACTTAATTAGTGGCATTAAAATAATACACTTAAAACAGTTGAACGTTCAATGTTTCTCTACATTGCTTTCTCTTCCTGCTCCTTCCATACCAAAGGTTTTTAAATTTCTTGGACAAGCCATGTCATTCTGTGGTTGGCCTTAAACATGTTGTTTTCTTTTTTAGGAAAACACTTCTCATTTCCTTTGCTTCTCTGCCTGGCTAATTCCTCCTCAGCCTTCGGGTCCTGAGCTGCATCTATCAGCATCTCTCGGGCTGGGTGGTGTGCCACTCGTGTGAGCTCCCCTGGGCTTATCCAACCACGTGCCACACTTCGGCTCGTCTGCTAGGACCTTCCACCTCTGCACCAAAAGCTCCCTTCCAGTGCCTGGCCCACACTGGGTACTCAATATTTGTTGGATGAAAGAATACATGAAGACTAGAGGAATAGACAAATAAGTAGAGCGCTTGGCAATTAGTGGGAGTATAGTATCTTTTAAATATTATTGTGTATCAGGATCACTTGGAAGACGATTAAAATGAGAATTATCAATTCCTAATTGCAGGGATTTTGCATGAAACATGATGATATGTGTGGTAAGTTACAAATAATTTGTTACTGCTAGAGCATAAAACGTGAGATGGAAGCGAGGTTGATGGGGCTGGAAGAAGAGGCAGGGAATAAGATTTGGAGGAAGTGCCAACGACCTTGGGTTTTACTTATTAAGTACAGGTTATGGGGAATCAGCAAAGGGCTTTAAGTATTATTGGATATATGTCATCTGTAGAAATTAGATTCAACACTAGTTCTCAATCTTGGCTGCGTCTTAGAATTATCTGGGTAATTTTAACAAATAAGCAATAAAGCCTGAGTCTATCTTGAGAGATTTGAATTTAATTGGTCTGAGGTATGACCTGGGCTTTGGGTGGTGGTAAAGCTCCCCAGGTGATTCTAATATAAAGTCAAAACTGAAAACTACCAAAATAGAAGAGAAAATCTGTCCATACAGTTTGGCAGTCACCTCTCTTGTGACATCTCTTAAATTATAGTTGTGTATTGAGGAAAACCAAATTAAAAATCACATTGAGATATTAGTTTTACTACTATTTTTTATTTTAGCCATTCCGGTACATTTACCGGAATGGCTAAAATAAAAAATAGTAGTAAAACTAAATACTTGGGAGCATGCAGAGAAATTAGATCTCTCACACAAAGCTGGTGGGAACCTACGATAGTTTGTAAAAGCTAACCATGCAACTACCATACAGCCCGGTGTTTGTACTCCTGGGCATTTATCCGAAGTGGAAATGTAGGTTGACAAAAAAACTTGTACACAAATGTTCATAGCGACTTTAATTATAATAGCCCCACATTGGAAACAATCCAAATGTCCTTTGATGGGTGAATAGTTATATAGATTCTGATATGTCCATATGATGGAATACTACTCAGCAATAAAAAAGAACAACCTATTGACCCATGCAACAACTTGGATGGATCTCAAGGGCATTATGTTTAGTGGAAAAAGCCAATCTGAAAAGATTACATGCTATATGATTCTACTTATATAAAATTCTTGAAATGACAAAGCAATGGAAATAGAGAACAGATGAGTTGTGCCAGAGGACAGAGATATGAGTCGATGTGATTACTTAAGGGGTCCCTTTGTGATGATGGAATAGTTCTGTATCCTGATTATGCTGGTGGTTACGCAAATCTACACAGGGGATTAAATTGCATAGAAATACATCTACGCACAAGCACATAGTTGAGTGACAGATAAAAAAGTGGTGAAAGCTGACTAAGGTCTGTAGTCTAGGTATCAGTACGGTGCCAATGTCAATTCTTCGGTTTTGATATTTGTACTAAAGTCATATAAGATGCCACCATGGAAGTTGGGTGAAAGGTTCATGGGAATCAATGTTCTATTTTTGCAACTTCCTGTTGTCTACTAGTATTTCAAACTAGAAAAAAAATTGTAGTTATGTATTGTTATTCATTAGTTATATTTAAGATTCCATGCATTTGTATTTTAATTTTTTAGATAGATTGGAGATTTAAGTATAGTGACAGTGTCTCATAATTGTCCTACTTTAAGTCAATGTTATAATTCAATATAGTTAAAGTCCATTCATTTCAGTAAACATCTGAGGGCTTACTAGACACAAAATCAATGAGTTATAGTCTGGTCACCATTAATAGTATATTGTCCATCCAGCCTGGCATAGTGAAGTCTAGCCTAGCATATGTAGTGAGATCTCAAAATATG
Organism: Nasua narica; assembly: GCA_028533885.1. Lineage (NCBI taxonomy): Eukaryota > Metazoa > Chordata > Mammalia > Carnivora > Procyonidae > Nasua > Nasua narica. The sequence continues at coordinate 43,547,655 of CM052802.1, read as the reverse complement.
ATGTCATTTGCTAGCCTTATTAATTTTTATGGTGATGTATGATGGACCCCTTATTTATATAAATACTATATTTTCTTTGTTTCCTTTCTCTGAAAAGGTGGAACATAATGTTAGGAAAATACATTTTCCAAATTAATTTCTGTTCTTTAGATTTCTAAAGCCACAAGCACTGATGAAAATATATTTGATCCACACATATATTATATGTTTTAAGTTGCAAGTATGTTTTAGTATATTTTCTTATATCAAAAGGCATAATATATATTTCTATTCTTACCTTGAAATCAGGACAAAACAGCTTACACTACCAAATGACATCCTTGGTGGTTTTTTTTTTCTTCAATAATCACTAAGCTTAAATTTGTGGGGAGGAGTGCAATTTTCTTAATGTTTTCTACTTGGTTCAACATTCCCAGACAGCAATTACAAGGCAAATATCGTTTCAGTAAATGAGAAATTCTTGTTTTCATGTACTGATTGGCTTTATTACACATGAAGGTTAATTGGGAGGCTTTTGGAGCTTATCTGGGTAATGATGAACAGCTGCAACAGATTGTACTCCCCCTGCCCCCACCTCATTTTGACCAAACTGCACCCAAACAAAACCTCCTGCAAAGGGAACATGATTAAACCACACTGCAGACCCTGGTTGCAGTTGTGTCTTCCATCACAGGAAGCCAGAGGGAAACAGAAAGCCCGAGAGGAAATGCTTAGTTTAGCAGTGGTAGCCCCCCTCCCCAGACCCCTGCAGCTATCAAATTTGACTCCTGGAGTTCTAAAGTACTGTGCTTAACTAGATCTTTCTCCTGCACAAGTAAGTGGTACCATGCATGGCAAAAATGTGCTTGGTAATACACGGGCGCTCAATGGAGGATTTTTCTAGCCTCAGTCTAAGAGTAATCCTGCTGATTTCAGTAGCAGAGAGAAAGGTTGGCTCTGACTGCTTTGAAGAGCTTCTAGAGTATATTACCTGTCTCATAGATCTTAAATAACAACAGCTACTGTGTTTGAGTGACTCGTCATGGGCCAAGCATTGTACTAAATGTTTGATGTGTGTCACCTCAGCTAATGTTCTCGGTAACCCTAGGGTAGAATTATTATGTATATGTTAGAGTTGATGCCTAGGAGCTTGTCTAGGGCCACAAAGCCAGTGGTTGTTTGAGCCTGGGTTTAAGTCCAGGTTCATCCTTCCCTAGAGAATCACTATTTTCCTCTTGGATAGGTTAACAGATAATGCCATCCAAGGAACTCATTCAGAGAAAGAGTTATCTGGTAGAGAAGTTATTAGTGGGGTAGATATATTTCCAGTTCAGTTACCAATTGGCCAAGTCACCAAGTGGATAGCCAATACTCCCTCCAGTTATCTATGTGCGTATTTAGGGTGGCCTGCTTTCTATTGTGTGGTATTGTGATACTGCAGTGTGTGTTAGGGAGTTAAAGTTTTCAGGTAAAAGCGACTTGCTTAGTGATAAAGTAAGAGTTACTAATGGTTTGGATGGCAGATGGATGTGTGCCATTGGTGCCCTCTCTTGCCGGTGGGCTTCTCCTCATCCAAGGCTCCTCTAGCCCATGCACTCCTCTTTGACCCTTTCTACACAACTTGGTCCTGTCATTATCTTCATCTAATGCATTAAGGGGCTTCCTAAACAGTCTTTCATGTCACTGTCTGTTTTTAAAATGATTCCTTCTACCTCTTATCTTTCCAGTTTATGACAACAAGGAAGTATAGTAATGGCTTAAGAGGGCAGATTTGGAATCAGACAGACCCAGGCTCAAAATCTAGTACAGGCACTTGCTGATACTTAGACACATTTTGGTCAAGTCACTTAATTTCTCTGAGCTTCAGTTTTCTCACCTGTAAAATGTGAGCAATGATACAGTATTTTCATATTGTCGTGGGAATTACATGAGATGATTCACGTGAAGTCCTATTTCTGGCACAATGAAAGCATTCAAATGTTAGTCAAAAGTCATTATCAACAACAAGAACAATTCGACCCCTCTCATTTTCAATCCTTTATACCTGCTCTTCCCATCATTTGGAATTTTTTTTTCTTCACTAATCTCTAAGCTTTGTTGGCTCCAACGTACCATTTAACAAACATGAAGACCATGCATGCATGTGTAGTTCTGTGCAATTTCAAAACTTCTGTATTCAAGCTGCCAAACACTAATAACCACCACTTTCTTAATTTTTCTTTCTCTGATACATTATTTAGCACCTGTGTAAACTTATGCAGGTGTGCTCAACTATGTATAAATGTTTGCTTATATACTCCTGTTACATTTATTTATGTGATTCTGTGTACAGCCAGTTTCTTTATTAAATTGTATACTCCCCAGGACCAAGGACCACATTTTCTACTTTTGTAACAGGTTTGGGTGTCCTTCCAAGAATAGATTTTTAGGAAGGCAGAAACTAAAACATATAGTTCTGCTTTAATGAGATGTTGATGGCAAGTTTCCAAACATTGCGTTTTTATCTAGGGCATTATTTCTTAAAGAAATGTCAGCAACGCTCAGCATTCTATAGAGATGTTCAACCTGGGGGCCTTGAGTTGGTGACTTTTGACATTTAAAGAATTAAAAGAACGAGTCTATGATTTGAGAAATAAGTCAACATTAACAAAAAGAAAGAAAGGGTTTAAGGGCACCTGGGTGGCTCAGTCTGTTAAGCATCTGATGCTTGGTTTGGGCTCACATCATGATCTTGAGGTCATAAGATCAAGCCCCAGGACAACTCTGTGCTCAGCAGGGAGTCTGCCTGGGATTCTTTCTTTCCCCCTACTCTGACATTCCCCCCATTTGTGCTCCCTCTGCCTCTCTCTCTAAAATAATAAATATATCTTTCTAAAAGAAAAGAAAGAAGGGGTTTATTAGTTTAGTAATTGTTACTTTCAATGTTATGTATTCAGACTGCATTTCCTTTGATCAGTGAAGTAATTGGTACATTGGATTAAGAAAATGTCAAGTCATGCATAATGGTCATAATAATAATTGCTGCACTTTTCGAGCACTTAGTAGGTGTTGGTGCTTTGTTAGGAGCTGGTTTGTCTTGTTTCAACTAGTCTTCCCAGCACTCCTAGGGGTAGGCATCATTTTCCTCCCCACATACCAGGAAACTAACATTTAACCCATTGTTCAGAATGCAGCCAAACAGGCCTCTGGCAGGCCCTGTTGACCACTAGGCTATACTGCCTCCTTCACATTAGGGAGTTTTACACATGAGCTATAAAGATAATTCCAATGGTCCTCTTTTCCTTCATCCACACCACCTCTTCCTAGCCCCCAACAAGGGGAAAGAAAATTCTATTAGTATATTCATGATTACTTAGTGTAAATAAATAATGACAACTGCAGGGGTTTGGGACGGTTTGCAAGAAAAACTCAAGAAGGAAAAAGAAAACTCTCTCCTTGGTTGTTTGCCTTCAGATGTCCTGCTCTCCCCTGGGCTGGCTCTCTACTCACTGCCTGCTGGTGGGGTCCTCAAGAGAGCGTTGTCCTGTCAGAACAAAGCCATTTTGGAAAAGCCCTCAGTGCCTTTCAGAGGTCAGACAGGAAATATCTTTTGCTTTCTTTCTTTTGCTCTTATCCTCTCCCTTTTCCTTCCTCAGCTCTGTTCTTTTGGAATAAGTAATGGCTAACTTCACCCAGGCGTTGGGTAACTTGAGCCCTCCAGGAGCACAGTCTGAGAACGCTGGCTCTGAACACACACACCACATGCAGCTGCGTGGGGCCCTGCTTTTTGGCAGCCTTACAGCTCTCATCTGCTCCTGCTGGATCCCAGGACCCAGCAGTTACAGAGCTGGCCTCTGGGCCTGCACGTAAGGCATGCTTTAATAATAAAAACATCGAGTTGGTCTCTTGCAACTTCAAACATTCTGTGAGTCTCTCAGCCTTGGGTCCTAGGGGATCCAAGAACTTCTCAGTGGAGTCAGCATGACACTGTGGTTAGTTTGTGGAAGAATCCTTTCATTTGTTCTCTTTTACAACAGGGGTACCCAGAGAGATTCCAAGTCATAGCAACACGCTATATTCTGCCTAATGGCGGAGAGAAGGGGGCAAGGGGAGCATGGGGCTCCTCAGACGCCTGGGTTCTGACAGGTACTCTGCTGCAATCATACTTTGTAATTCTGTGCTCTGTTTCTTAAAGAGGCCCTCCCACAATGTACAATTTTCAGGCCACTTACAACCTAGATCTGCCCCTAGTTGGGTGGCTTTTTGAGCTGTGGTTCAATCTATTGTGTTTGACTAACAAATTTAAAACTTTTACAGTTAAATATGAAAAGGCTAAACAGCTAAAATTTCTTGAGTCTTTACATGTATCTGGCTCCATGGTAAATATTTTTCTCATGTTAACTTCTTCAGTCCTCACAAAAAACCTTAGAAGTAAGGTCTACTATTAGCCCATTTTTAGGATGGGGATATTAAGTAACTCACCCCAGGATTCCAACTAGTAAGGAACAAAGATTGTACTTGAGCCTCTCCAAGGCCTGTGCTGCCCCCCACGGTACTCCCTGCTGGTATGAACTGAGTTTTCATTTTACTTCTGGTTCCTTTGATGTGTTTGTTCTTTGTCTTCATTGAGTCAACGCATTTCTTTTTGCCTTAGTTTCCTCCTCAGATTTTATCTCTCTCCTTTCCAGAGATGAGAAGGGATTTACACATTTAATATAGGAGATTGGAATCCAAGAATCTGCAAAATGTACTCCAACCAAAATCCAGAGAAGGCAAATGACTTGCCATTTGGCAACTGAAGTGGGATGGCGACTTCAAGGCTCTATTTCTCACTCTTCAATGTACAGGCTCTTCTATAGAACATACTTACATCATAATAAGTACAGAGTATCGTGTAATGTACTAGTATTTTAAGTACATAGTATGGAATAGAATTTCTCTCTGCAGTCAAAGTTTGAGTTGAATCAGTGTTCTTATCTTAATCTTAAAAATTAAAAAAAAACCCAACTTTTTATTTTACATGTAAATAATTGTATCTTTGTTTACATCAAAAGAAATTCCAGGCTGTATTACAAAAGGGAACAGTTAACTTCTGTGACTCACATTATCATTACTTTTTTTAAAAAAGCCAGTCAATAAATAAACAGCTCATATTTCAGTTCAGTGTTGTTTATGTTTTCACTACATTCTTCTGTGAAGTCTAGCATAAATATATAAGTTGAAGTTGTTTGTTTAGAGGAGTCCAAAACATTTACTCCCACGTGAGGAATGAGTGTAGATTTTTCTTTTGAAGCTTAGATGTTTCTCACAGTATTACGTGGTTAGCTGGAGTTTTGTCCATACTCAAGGTCATTGCCTATCTGAAACCCTCAGGAAACACATTGTATTATTGTTCTTGAACCACTTAACATTACAGATTGATTGGGTTAAAAAGCCATATAATGGATAAGAAGCACAAAGTTGCGTTATTGTGGTTTTCTTCATGTAACACCAGAATTTTTAACTGTTGCTTTAAATGTGTATGATGACAGCTCCTTCAAATTTTAAATAAATGACCTTCTCTATTATTTCTTCTTTCATTCTCTGTGTGTAACACACAAAGGCTCACAATATTCTCTGCTCTCACCTAACCCACACTAAGAATTTCCACTCTTCACATTTTGCAATAATTCCTCACTAAGCCTTAGGGCTATAAAGGTAACTTAAATGTCAGAAGACCCAACTCATCCAGTCAGGCTTCTGAGACTTCTCACCCCCCAACTCCTGGGCCTGTCAGTCTCCCTAGTCCTAAATAAGGAGAGAAAGAATGGAAACAAAGCCTCTCCTCTCCTCTAACTTCTCCTCAAGAGACCATACTAAGGTTCTGGTTTTTTTCACTTTCACATTCTTGGAAAGAGAGTTGGTGTGTGTTACCTCAATGTCCTTGCCTCTTTTAGTCCTTGAAAGCCTTCTTGTCTTCATGACTATCGCACTGAGACGGTTGGCCACTCCATTTTCTGAACTCTTCCACTCTTTACTTTCTAGACACTACCCACTTTTGGTTTTCTTCTTAGCTCCTGGACTACTTTTCCCCCTCTTTGCCCCTTTTATTCCTTAAATCCTAAGTGGTATCTAAATTTCTAATTGTATTTGTTGTTTCTTTCTTCAGTCTTACAAATCACCATGAGTGATTTCACTCACTCTCTTGTCATGAAGTCTATCATTTTTTTCCTATAGGTTCTACAAGTTCAAGCCTCCTGCTTGATCCTCTTATCTGACCACCAGACACAAACATCCAGCTGACTTTGAACTGCTCCTGCTGGAAGAACTGAAGCACCTTAAACTCAACATGTACAAAAAGAAAACTATCATCTTCTCTGTAAGACCCATCCTTTACTTTGTATACTATATGGATGTGGGTAAATGTCATCACTTTTGATGATCCATTCATCTTAAAATGTTGGAGTTCTTCACCTCCTCCTCTACCTTACTCCACTAGCCAATCATCCACCAAAATCTTGGCAAATCCATCTTGAAATGCCTCTCAAATTCATTTACTCTCCTCTCTTCCCATTGTTGTTCTTTTAAATATGTCACATGTAATCACAGATAATTCTACCTGCCTAGCTGATATTTCTGATTGCAAGATCTCCCTCCTTCCCTTCACCTCCACTGTAATCTCTTTATGTCACCAGGATGGTCTTTCCAAATATGCATCCTATCAGACACCTCTGTTTACAAACCTATAGTTCTTTAAGGATCTGTAGCATTAAGTGGGGAAAAAAAAATGACACAACAGAATATAAGGAATAATTCCATTGTTAGTAAAAATAACACAAAGGCGCACACACGCGCTACATCAAAATGTGAGTAGTGCTTATCTTGTTATTGCTGAGCCATAATATTGGGATGAGTTGTATTTCCTTCTTTTTGCTTGCTCTTATTTTCTGTAGTGAGCTTGTATGACTTAAGTCACAAGGCAAAAGTATTATTTAAAAACAAACTGATGGGAGCACCTGGGTGGCTCAGTGGGTTAAAGCCTCTGCCTTCGGCTCAGGTCATGATCTCAGGGACCTTGGATCAAGCCCCACATCGGGCTCTGTGCTCAACAGGGAGCCTGCTTCCTCCTCTCTCTATGCCTGCCTCTCTCCCTACTTGTGATCTCTCTCTGTCAAATAAACAAATGAAACCTTTAAAAAAATAAAAAAAAAAAACAATCTGATGGTGTAAAAAAGGAGGTGATTTAAGTAACTTTAGAAAATACTATTTTTATTAGATACTGTAGTAAGGCTAAAAACAAAAAGAACTATACATAAACACTGTGCTCAGACTGGTGAATTCATTTCTCACAGGGTTATGGGTTAGCAATTCTGTAACTCTACAAGCACGCAAGGGCTAAATGAATATGTAAATAAATTGTAGATAATGGGAAACAGGTTTCCCACTGTCGGGGAGAGAAGTTATAAATAAGCAAGCAGGGAAGGCTAGAATAAGCTTTGTAGTGTGGAATTAGCATGGAAACATTAGTTCAAACTCATGTTTAGCTTAATATTTAGATAGACAGTTACAGAAATAATTATAAATATGTGTGTATATGGTTGGTATACATATTTATATTTCCCTGTTCTATTCTTAGAAAGGGCATAGAAGCAGTAAAACTCCAGCAGCAACAACCATATCTAGCACTGGGATCTTGGTTTCCAGCTGTCATTTTCCAACAAAAGAACCAATCCTCCTTGGAGAAATGTCTGATTTCAGTCCTGGGTCAGGGAAAATCCAAGGTGAGCCTGAGGCATTTGGGGTGCCAGGATAAAAGGAAATGCATTTTTTTTTTTTTTAAAAGATGAAGCCTGTCAAAAGGACATAGGAGCCGACTTGAAAGAGCTTGAAATGGCCAGAGGTGGACAGTTGAGAAAAAAAATTGGAATTGGATTATAACTTGAAAAACAAAACAGAAACCTGATTCCATTCTAATACAAATAACTGAATGAATAAACAAGTAAATAAGGGAGAAGAGGCAAATCTTTCTTAAAGGATTCCAGGTACTGTATGTAGATTCCACTTCCCTCTTCCAGGTGGGGGGGGGGCGAGGGGTGGGGGGAGTGGGGAGGGGAGCTTAATTCTTTCTGGGCGGGCTAGACTTAGCAACTCTCTTCTAATGAATTGTCATGTCTTGCAAGCTTCTTGTGAAACTGGAGCACTCTAAAGTTATTTCAGGAACATGACAATTCATTAGAAGATGGGAAAAATTGTCCCTGCATCGTGGCGAATCCTGGCAGACAGCACCTTATCTGTGTGAGCCGTCTTGACTGCACTAGTGATATGCAATTTTGACATCATGTCCCCGCTATGTGATGCAATGAGTGGGGCATATCACCTGTGAAGAATAATTCCCCAAATCAGGCAAAAACATCAGGCAAATTGAAACTGAGGGACATTCCACAAAATACCTCACTAGTACTCCTTAAAAGTGTCAAGGTCATAAAAAAACGAGAAAGACTAAGAAACTTTCACAGATGAGAGGAGACTAGGGACCAGGATGATTACACATTGTGTGGCGCCCTGATTGGGTCTTGGGACAGGAAAAGGACATCAATGGAAAAAAAGGTGAAATTGGAATAAAGTCCGTCGTTTAATTAATGGTAATGTATCAAGGTTAAGTTCCTAGTTTGATCAAATGTTCTGCGGATACATAAACTGTTAAGATTAGGGGAAGCTGGATGAAATGTATATGGGAACTCTCTATACTAAGTAACTTTTGTATAACTCAAATATTAATCCAAAGATCAAAACTAAAAAGAAAGAAAAAATGGAAAGGAAAAGAAAAAACGTAACTTCCCATTGCTTGCGCAGTGCTTTTCTTGAAAAACTCATCTTGGAAGTTTTTCAAAATGACATGCCTGGGCTCCACCTGGAAGTTCTGATTCAATAGGACTGTCAGTGAGTCAGGGAAGCTCAGGATTATAAAGTGCCACTTTACATTTACATTCTCAGACCCTGCAGGTGTTGCAAAAGCCCATGTCTGCAGGACAGACAGAGCTGACCAGTGACAGGGTCCCTACACAGACTTGAAAAGTTTTGAGAGTAAGCAATTCCTCAGAGACTGTAGCCAGAATCGCTCCTTACAATCACAGTAAGAACAGACTAATTAATAAGGCAGACATGATTCTGAGTTGAAGGAATACGACTGGTAAATTGAACAACTTTTCACTCAAAGAATTGCATGCAACGTGTGTATTTTATTTTGAAATACAGTATATTGTAAGCGTGCCCTTTGACAGCCCTAAGCCCCAAAAGTTTATTAAATATTTATGGACCCCGGAATTATTTCCACATCTTCATTTTGCATTCCATTTACTTTGAAGTGAAAATTTACACATGATGTATTTCCAGCAGGACGTTCATGAGGCCGTCCTGCATTTGCAAAGCTTTTTGTGAAACTGAAACACGCTAAAGTGATTTCAATAAACAGAAACAACAACAACGACAAAACCCCAAACTACCTTGGTAAGATGTAGGGGAAAGTTAAAAACACACACACAACTGATTAAAAAACGTTTCAAACAAGATTAAAATCAAGGAGGCTATGTAAGTTCAATCTCAAGTGGATGTAAGTGTCTCTTTGAGTGTATGTGTGCATGAAGCCTCTTACTGAGGTCCACGAATACCTGGGGGTTCATGAAGAAGTGTCAAGGGTTCCTTGGACTCTTTGGAGGAAAAAAAAGTATATATGCACATTTTTCTGGAGATTCTCTCTCTCTTTTTTAAAGATTTTATTTATTTGTCAGAGAGAGAGAAAGAGAGAACATGCACACAAGCAGGAAGAGCAGCAGGCAGAGGGGATAAAGCAGGGTCCCCACTGAACAAGGAGCCAGAGGTGGGACTTGTTACCAGGACCCTGGGATCATGACCTGAGCCAAAGGCAGATGCTTAACCAACTGAGCCATCTAGGCGTCCCTTCCTAGGGATTCTCAATGAGAATAGTGAGTAAAAAATAATAAGGAAACACTAACCAGGGGGGTAACCTTTTAAGTAACAATAGCATACTTTTATAGTTACTAAATTACGTTTTTAAATCAAATAGCAAAAAAAAAAAAATAGATGCACTGTGATCTCATCTCATAACAGAAGAGTTATTGCTAATATAGATAATTTATTTTTGTCCAATATAGAATTGGGAAAATTCTTAGAATGCAATGAACATTCCCTGAAAGCATAACCAAGATAGAAGCCTCGGTCTATGGGATAAGTCATTTGCAAAGGAGCAGCAGAGCTTATGTTTCAGATTAATTACTCTGGCTGTTGTGCAGCAAAAGACTCTCAAGGGCAACAGGGGATACCAGGAGACCGTTTAGGAGGCCATTATAGTAATTCAAATGAGAAAGAACAGGGGCTGGGCCATTCTGGAAGCAGTGCAGGTAGAGAGAAGTGGTCCAAGTCTTGATATATTCTGAGGATAAAGTTAGCACGACCCTCTGACCGGTTGTGTGGGGGATGTTGGGGAAAGAAGAGCCAAGATGACTCCAGGGTTTTTGGCATGAGCAAACAGAAGGATGGAGTTGCCCTGGAAGACTTGGAGAAGACTGCAGGTAGAGAAGGTTTGGGGAGAAGGTCAAGAGTCCAGTTTGGATCTGTTAAATTTGAGAGGTTAGACATCCTAGTGAAGGTATGGAAGAGGGAGTTGGCTATGGGAGTCTAGAACTTGGGAGAGAGGTTTGTGCTGGAGGTCTACATTGGAGAACCATCAGCATATAAATGCTAAGGTTGGTCATGGGACTTGGGGAGGTCACTAAGGGAGGGAGGGTAGATGGTGAAGAGAAGAGGCCATGGACTGAGCCTGGGACTCTCCAACACTAAGTCTTTAGGGAGAAGTAGCAGAACCAATCCAGGAGAATAGGAAGGAGTGACCAGTGGGGAAAAGGCAAACTGGGAGGGTAGCATCCTGGAAAACAGTATAAAGAAACTGTGCTAAGGAGGAGGGAGTGATCTACCTTGTCACATGCTGAGTTGACGGACAAGTAGGGTGATCAATGAGAATTGACTATTGGATTTCCTAACATGGAAATTACTGATGACATTGTCAAGAACAGTCTCAGTGGAGGGTTGAGGGCAAAAACCTGACTGAGTGCATTCCAGACAGAATGGAGGAAAGAAACTAGAGATAAGCCTAGCATTTTGCTGCCAGGGGGAGCAAGAGAAGCGAGTTGGTAGGGAGAGTGGGGTCAAAATAAGTGCTTTTGTTTCTTTTTAAGATGGGAGAAATAATAGTAAGTTTAAATCCTGATAGAAATGATCTAACAGACAGTGAAAAATGAATGGTGTAGGACTTATGTGAGGCAAGAGGGATGGGATCTAGTAGACACAGAGAAGGGCTGATACTTTGAATGGAAATTTCATCTCTGGAAGAGTTGGGGATGCAGAGAATATGGTTAGATATTTTGGTAGAAGCCTGTGGAAATTTTCTTCTAATTGCTCTGATTTTCTCAGTGAAGTGAGAATTAAGGTCAGAAGCCAAAAGCAAGGATAGTCCAAAACTTTTATGAAGATATAAACACATCAAAGAAACCCCTTACTTTGGAGCTCCTTCTATTAAGCGGTGTTTATTTGCCAGAGTCTCACTTGAATGGAATCAACAGAGGACAAGTGCCATGATTCTGTGTACAAAGAACAGCTACTATGGATGACCCTTGTCTAGCTGTTTGATGTATAACTCAAAGTGATAGTCTTCCAGAACTCAGAGATGTGGATGAAAATTGCAGGGCATCGATCCCTTAGAAAACCTTCTAAAGGAGGGTAACCCATGGCAACTGCTCCAACTGCTCTCAGATGACTCACCTGAGAACTTGCGAGTAGAATCCCATGGAAACAGTGCAGACAGATTCATCTTGACCCCAGAGGTCTGGTTCCACCCCAGGTTTAAAGTGTTTTTCCTCTTCTGCACCCTGAGAGTTTCCTGAAGCAACTATTCATGTTTAGTCCCGTGCCTCTTCCCTTTTAGTTGTCAGGTCCTTTTAGGTAGGCAAAGCCACCCAGCTTCCACTGCTTTTAAAGTCTGATGGTCCCTCCCTGGCTTCTGGCTTCTGAGATGCAGCACAGTGGTGTGCTTTGGTGCTCACCTTACCTGGATGGGCTGTCTTTAAGCAGGGGGCTTCCTGAGATAGCCCCAGCGCTTTCAAACAGAGAAATGCATCAGGAAATTGACTTCAGTCATTTAATGGTTCATTCCTCTATTTAGAACTTTGGAATTTACGAGTCCCTTCACTTATAAAGGCATTTTGAGAAAAGAGGGGAATATTAAGAAATCGTTTTAAAGGAAGAAGAAAGAAAATGGTAGCTCTGCAATTTTTATTTCTGTCTTGTTTAGTTCACCTATAGAGAAAATGGATTTATCTTGTTAGTACATTGTGTGTGTGTGCGTGTGCCCATGTGAATGTGTGTTTGAAAATCTGGGCAGATCCCAGGACCTTTACTCACCCTCTTATAGGGTTCTGTATTATCTTAAGTCCCCAACATGGTCTCCACTCTCTAACTGGTCTAATGGGTATGAATCAGCAGTTTCGACCACCATTCAAGGTTAAGTCTCCTCACCCTCTCCCTGACTGGGGACCTATTGTTGAAGGTCAGCAGCCTTCTGCTCTCCTCCACTTCCCCCAGGCTGGCTGATCCTCCCTTCAGGGTGGAGGAAAGAGTGGAGCCCCTGTACATCAGACCATTTGCTCCCAGCAGCTGATTGTGATACATGAGGAAAATTCTGAGCGAGTCATTAATCAGTTGGTAGCTTGAAATCAGTCATGGTGGGAGTCTCTACACCACAGAAATTGGCAAATGCTATAAATCAGCCTCTACCCCCTCTAGGGAGCTGTTTTGCTAATATTCCGCTGGGTTAGGGAATGGGGAATTCGCCCTGGCCCTCAGTGCTTTGAGCCCTCTAGACTTGTCAGATAGTTCCTCTCTGCTCCCATGATCTGTGAGTTCCTCGGAGACTCCCATGATCTTCGGGGGCCTCTCATGTGACAGGCAGTGCATGCTGGACTTTCGCAGGCCACCCCCAATCCTCAGTCAGCTTCTGGTTTTAGATGATCACCCCATAGACTCCTGTTGTTGGAGTCCATTTGTGCTCAAGGCAGGATCCTTTCAGATTTTATACTAGTTTTCTATTGCTGCATTAAAAAATACAAGAAACTTAGTGGCTTAAAGCAACACACATTTATTATCTCAGTTTCCACAGGTCGGGAGTCCTGGTCCTCTGCTCAGGGCTTGTGAGGCTGCCGGTAAGGTGTCCTCTTCCAAGCTCATGTGATTGTTGGCAAAATTCAGTCCCCTCGTGAATGTAAGACTGAGGTCCCTGGTTCCTTGCTGGCTATCAGCCAGGGGCTTCTTTTAGGTCCTAGAGGCTCCTTGCAGCTTTTTTTTTTTTTTGTCATATGTTCCTCTCATAGGCCCTTTGACTCTCTATTCAGTTTGCAAAGAGAGTCTTATGCGATGTGACATATCGATGGGAGCGACTATCTCATCACCTTTGCCTAATCTAAGGAGAGACATTCCAATGATTTTCCACACAGAATAATATCATCAAGGGAGTGACATGCAATCACCTTTGCCATATTCTATCAGTGAGAAGCAAATCACAGGTTCTGCCCACATTCCATGGGAGGTGGTTATGGAGGATTGGGCTTCATGGCAGGCAACCACAGGTAGTCTCTGCCATATCACTGTGGGTTCTTCAGCTGGCCCCTGAGTTCCACGGACTTTGGGCCTGCTGTCAGAAGGGAGCAGAATTTCCTCTCAAAACAGACTCAGCTTTTTCTCTCTATCTTGCCACCAAAGCAAGCCGCTGTCTTCTCCTTCCTTCAGGATTTCCCACAGACATTTCTATGGTGTTCCACTGGAGGGACAATGGCGAACCCTTCTGATGGTCACTTTGAAGCCCATCATCTTTGGACTTGAAGTATTTTAAAGCCAAACACAGACGTCATAACAATGCCCATTAGTTGGGTTATATGTGGTTACATTTTCCACTAAATATCAGTTCTCCTGGAGCCAGCAAGCACATATTTGAAAACAAAACACTTGAGGGAATGATACTACATTAATCTCTCACTGGAGCTTGATGTTTCAGTGGACTAAGGGGGAACATACATTTTGTTGTTTTGCTTCATTATTTTTTTATTTCTGAAATAAACTGGGCAGATTGCAGGCTGCTGGTCATCACTAAGCAGCCCCAAACCATCGGAAACCCTTCATCTTTTCTCAGTGATATTAGCAGAAGACTGATGTCTTATATGTGGCATTAGTTTGAGCACAATGCCATTGTTCATGTAGAGGCATGCTCTTTATTTTGTGGCTTTACACTCCCAGGCTAGCTCTGAAGGAAGAAATTAGTCTCTCTCTCTATTCCCTACGTTTCCTCCCTCCCCTCCCTTCCTCTCACCTCTATTTCTTCTCCCTTACTCTCTTCTATTTCCTGCATTATTTTTATCTTTTCTAATAAGATAATTGATTGCTTGGTTCTTTGTATTAAACAAGACTGAGATTCTTTTACAAAGGAAGTTAGTAAAGTTTCTATTATTCCAGGTCATAAGAAAGAGCTTCTAGGTATAGTAATTTCTTCTGTTTCTGCTTCATGTTGTACATGTTGTAAATCTTCAGGTTATCCCTTAGCCAATAACATTGGGTCTGGATAGCTCTCCTTCTCTGTTGAGACTTTTCTTGGTGCCCTTGTATCCTTTTACCAGGGGTCATGCCTCATTAGTTCCTCTGGGCAGGCCCTTAAACACTCAGGTTGACTTTGGACATTTATTTTTTTTCTTTTATTCAACCATTAAATATTTACTGATCACTTCTTATCAAGGGGAAGAAGATACACATATAAATAGGGAAATGCATCATCTAACTACAGTGAGATACTTAATAATGACACTTCAACAGTGATTCTTAAACATTTCTTTAGAGCTCCTTCCCCATAATATGAAGCCTCTGGAGAATGGGCATGTTAATTTCACTCCAAAAAGCCACGAGTGAAAACTACAAACATTGGGGATAGAATTAACTTTATCTTCCCTGGTTTCCTACCTTCCTTCCTTCTCTCCTCCTTTTCTTTCTTCCTTCCTTCCTTCCTTCCTTCCTTCCCTCTTTCCTGCCTTCTTCCCTTCTCTTCTTTCCTTTCTATTAAAAAGATCTGGACTGGGATCTCAACTAAATGAGGCAAGCAAAGATTTCCCAGCTGTTGCCAACTCAAAAGGAATTATATCAGTAAGGAAAAAGCAGTCATCATAACCAGAAAGCACCAAAAATCTTGGACCTAGGCAGCATGGATCCATGCAATAGATGGACAAGGATGGACAAGGAGTCAAGGGATGGACAAGGAGTCAAGAATTTCTCTACATTGAATATCTCTGTACAGAATATCTCTGCATTGTACCTTTAGAAAAATGGAGAGAAAATATCTGGCTCACAGAACTTATATTGAGTCGTGAAGTATAACCCCTGCAACAGTGCTCAGCACAGAGCAGGTGCTCAGCCAATACTTGTTTGCTGAAGTAATGTTTGATTTGAATTGCCTCTGAGATGCCTTCACCTGACTGAGCAGTATTTAGGGACCTCTTGAGCGCAGTCCCACATCAGCTTTCTCATAGTGTCTCCACATGGGCAAACCTTCTAATCCCCACTAAAATAAAAGATGACAGAACTATTCAGTAACTTGAAGATTTAAGTAAATGTTCAGTGTCCTACCGTTAAACATGTCTGAAGCTGATCTTGGTTTGCTCCTTGGAGAGGAACCAAATGCTTTATCTAATGGTGGAATATTCTGTCTCTCCGCTTGTATAGACCTGGCCCAACTTAAAAATATATGTTTAGTTAAGATGATCTCCAGCTTAGCCTTTCCAAAGGCACAGGAAACTGGCTTAAGTATAGCTGTCCATGGCTATACGTTGTAATGTCTTGATGTAGGTGGAGAAGTGTTCCCAAGGCAAGTTCTTCCTCATTTACCAGCTGGTTGTGTTCATACCCTTTGGTATTTACCCCAGTCTTCAACGAGCCAACATCTGCGGGGTAATATATACAGTGGATTTTTCTCTTAAACCAACATAACACATTGAGATGCTTGTAACTGCCGAGTGAGTTAGGCTCTGCATTCAGCACTATGATTAATCACATCCATTTGTAAAAGGCACATAAAGGTAGTCACTGGTTTAGACTGATGACGGTACTTACAGAATGTGCCTGTTTCGTCCTATTTTCCTGGAGTCATCTAGCTCAAAAGCTTTCAGGTTATGGATAGGTAAGTTGCACTGATCAAGATCCAGTGGAAGAAGTATGATGTTGGTATTTAAATCTCATCTCTTCTTTAATATTGCGCAAATATCATCCCTTCTCCAAGAATTAATTTCTTTATCTGTAACAGTGCAACATCAGGGGCTGAGTGGGATTTTTCATGTTGTCCCAGAATCATCAAAGACTCAAAGCTGAGAATGTACCCCAAATCCAAAGCCCTGAGAACCACAGCTACTGGGACCGGCTGTCTCTTTGCAGGGCTTACTGAGGATTATTCCAGCAGATCTGGTGTGACTACTTCGTTATCTCTTACCCCTGCTGGTATAAAACAAAACAAAACAAAAAACAAAAAACTGAGAAGAGGAGGCCTTTTGGGAGAGCAAGGTGTTCATTTTCTCTCTTTATCTCCTCTGTTGAAGAAAGGAGAGGGAAGTCCAAGAGAATTGTTCATAAGCTTGGGGGTGGCTAAAGAAAGGCAGACTGGCACCTCATTCCCTGATTGGATGTCTGCTTGAATAGCAGAGCTGATGAACTACATCTGAGCTGGCAGATATGTACGTCTGGGTGTTCACGGATGTGATGTATGTGCACTTGCACGTTGGGGAGGGGACTGTCAGGTGGAGAGGTCACTACGATTTCTCATCACTTCCCCCAGTTAATACGTACCCTTTTCCACGATACACTGAGTTGGCTTCCACACGTACTTGCTGCAAGCCTAGAAAACTGGCCAAGAACATTAGATGAGTCTGGGCGCAAGTCTCTAGAGGACTGTCGCAGTGAAGAACAAAAGCGGATGACACAATAATGCCAGCTGGGGTCAGCCAAAGATGTGGACAGATTGAACTAGGAATGTCCAGTGTTTAGAGCTGTGGATTGAAGGGGGCATGTTGGAGAGCAGGAACTGTGTTGGACCACAGGTAACCTCACTCTGCCCTGCTCCAACTCAAGAAGACATAGCTCAGGAAAGAGGAGAAAGGGGGAACCTGATGAAGACCATGCCTCTGGCTAGGGCAAGGGAGAAGAACATGATGAATGAGGTGTAACATTAAGACCTAACCAAATAAAGTGGTGAAACCCATGGATTTGGGCTAAGATGTTGTCGAGTGTATGGGGGGGGCGCACTTGATCTAGCATAGTTGGGGGGCAATTATTGGAAGAAAACAAAATGGCTTCATATTTGTAGTCTAATGAGTTTAGACTTTTCAATGCCCCCATTTGCCTTCTTGTCCGGGGTTCATCCTGCCATTCTCCAGACAGTCTCTCTCACCATCCAATACTGTTTGTAACATATTAAATATGTGACTCCACCTCCCCCTCCTACCTCAGTTATATAAATCCTTGAGATTTGGGTCAAACCCTGCCTCTTCCCAGAAGTCTTCCTTAACAACCCTGGGCTCGTTTTTTTTTTTTTTCTCCCCAAATTTGTTTATTTTAATTTTTCAGTGTTACAAGATTGATTTTTCATGCACCACACCCAGTGCTCCATGCAGTACGTGCCCCTCTCGATACCCACCACCAGGCTCACCCACTCCCCACCCCCTCCCCTCCAAAACCCTCAGTTTGTTGCTCAGAGTCCACAGTCTCTCCTGGTTCAACACCCCCTCCGATTTCCCCCCATTTGCCCTTCCCTTCCTTCTCACGATGCCCTCCATGATTTTCTTTATACTCCACACGTAAGTGAGACCATAAAATAATTGCCTCTCTCCGCTTGACTTATTTCACTCCGCATAATCTCTTCTAGTCCTGTCCATGTTGATACAAAAGTTGGATATTCATCCTTTCTGATGGAGGCATAATATTCCATTGTATAGATGTACCA
>CM052802.1:43504187-43529124 GCA_028533885.1 Nasua narica | reverse complement strand
AATTTCCCGTAGTTCCTGGGGAATAAATCGGCTTTATGTCCAGGATGTTGCTCTTAGAATCTATTTTGTTTGTAGGCTTCTGATTTAAACAAAAAGGTATCCCTTGCCCCCCTCCCCAAACAACAAAACAAAACAATTCTGGCCCTCAGCTGTTTGCTCACCAGATTGTAATACATTTTTGTTTCTTTTCTCAGTACATTGCATGGTCTGCGAGGATAAGAGGTTCTGTCTTATTTAATTTTGTATCCTGTGGGCTTGACGCAGAGACGGGGCTCAACAAATGGTTTATTGAATGATGAGTTAATAAGTGAGTGCAGGAAACAGGCTGAGCAGAAATACTGACATTACCTGACGCCTGGGCCACACCCACGCAGGGCCTGGACAGGGTGAACATGGAGGCTTTTGTTATTCACAGGTTACCTTCTCAGGCGAAATGAGAAATCTGTAGTCAATTTGAATTTCACAGGCTTTGACACAGGCAGGGTGGTTGGAGCAATCTCTTAGGGACTGAGCCTCCCTGGCCCCCATCGGGGCACTGAGAGTTAGTGTGCAAGCATTCACTTAGCCTCTCATAGAAGAAAGAGGCGGGGAGAAATAGTTACTTGTTGTAATTGTATTCCAGAATTTGGGGATTCTAGAAGGCCTCAGAAGCAGTCCTTGAGAAATATCTGTGATCTGCACTACCAAAAACGATATTAAAAAAGTAACGGAGGCTAAGTATGAAATTGGGATTGTGGTGGAACTGAGTAGATGAGGAGGAACCTGCCCAGACAAGGGGCTCTGGGGCAGGGGACAGGCCCCTTGTGTGGGGCCTGAAGGGAAGCCATCATCTGCCTTCTAGGTCACTTCGTTGACTTGGGCTTATCCAGCTCCATTACACACCGTCTGCTGGGCTGTCTCCAATCCACCACCACCTGGGAGGTGTGAAACTTGGTCCAAATAAGATCACTGAAAAGGATTAAATCCTGCAGGCACACAGGTCTGGCAGCTTTTGCCCTTCTGGGCAATTTGCAGTGTAGCAGGCGGATTGTAATGAGTACACTTCCCAGTGGGTCACCCCTGCCTCTCATCTCATTTTCACACCTCAGACAGCAGGATGAGGTGTGAGGATTCCTTTCTCTCAAGTTTCCCTCCTCAAGAAAGAGTAAAACTCTACCTTTCATCCTATATTGCCCAGAGAGCTATTTATACATAAGGCCGGTGTCCCCTTTCCGTATTTGCACCGCAGACCCTGACAGGCTAATGCCTTCCTAAGTGTCCCTACTCATTCAACGTGGGGAAAATGGATTGTTCTCAGCTCACTTATTTGAGTCTAGGTACCTACTGACCCAGTCACTTGTTCACCTTTTGGCATCATGAGGAATTTGAGTGCCTTCAACATGAACTCTATTTTATTCCCAATGGAATACATTTATTTTATTTTTATTTTATTATAAAATAAAATAAATTTATTTTATTCCACACACACAAATTTATAAATAAATAAATGCATTTTATTCCCATTGGGAATAAGTACCTCAGTCTTACTAGGCTAGGTGTTAGGAAGCCAAATTCTTTGAGAATTCCTTTCTTATTCAAGGCTGCTTCTCACTGAAGTGGGGGGCTACAGGAGTGAGCAATATTGCTCACTTCCCTGGAAATAGGGACGTGTTGCATGGAAGAGAAGCAGCGTGCAACCCTCTGTCTGCTTCGTTCTTTGATGGAAGTGAAGGCACCCCAGTTCCGTGAGCTGAAGTGTCCATTAGCTAATTAAGAATTTAAGCTGAGTATTCCAAAAAGCTGAAACATAAGGCAGGGCTGGCACAGGACCTGGTTTCATTTATTCATTACTCAACAAATATCTGTTAGCTGTCTAAGGACTGGGAAGACTAATAATAGTGAGATGATTTTTTTTTTTTTTTGGCCATGAGGCATTCAGGATGTACTGAGAAAGAGACAAAAATCAAGGAGGGTGCCAGGTACTATGAAAGAGGCTTGAATGCCAATGGGGGCTTGGGCTGGGCTGGAAGCCTCTCACACTCCAGGTCCTGGAGACCGAAAGAGGGGGCAAAGGCAAATTGAAGGAGCCCCCGCCCCCACCATCTGGGGGCTAAGATGCAAATAAAGCATCTTTAACTTAAACGTTAGCATTGGGAGATATTGCAGACTTGATGCCTTTGAGTTTCAAATGTAAAGGATTTGCGCTCCCAAACGGGTTTTCCCTGCTGATTCGAAGGAAATCAACTTGAAACCCTCGAGGGCTTTTGATGTAGGAAGTAATCGCTGTTTGTTTGCTCTGTGATCACAAAGAATTTGAGCAAAGCCTTTTCAGAGCAGTAACAATAGCCCTTCTCTTAAATATTCCCTGCATTTCCTAGTCTCTGTTAGGTACTTGGCTTACGATTTTTAGAAAAAAAAACCTTGTAAACAGTATTAGCTTACCTATTTGGCAGAAAATAGAGATATAGAGAGGTTAGTTTAATAATTCAACCGCTCAGATAGTAAGTTTTGGAGGGGATTTTAGTCCATGATACATGGCCTCTCGAAATCCCTGCTTTTTTGTTACATTAAGCCTGCACGTTATAATCGTAATCTAATTTATCAGTGCCTGAACGATGTTTCTAGGTGTCTTCTATAATGTTGTAAAATGCTTATTTTTTAGGCTTTTAAGAACAAGACTCTTTAAACAATTTTAAAGAATGGAAACATAAAAAAAGTTCTAACTTGAGGGATGGCGGGATGGAAGAGCAGGAATGGAGTCTCATTCCGAGTCTTGCTATGAAACACCTCACCCCCTTGGACTGCAGTTTCTTCCTCAGGAAATGAAAAGAGGTGAATGAAATGATCTTACACCTCTCTCCTAACTCTAAGATTCTCTTTTTCCAGGTGAGGAAAAGTGACATTTCTGTCACTGATGTGACCCAAGAGAGGGCTTGTTCTGCTAGAGGGATGGTCAAAACCGGACACATTCTTAAATGTGCTGGTCATGGGGTGAGACTCTTCTGGAGACCGCACTACAAATATTGTTTTGAATCGAGAGTCATAGCCATCCATTTTCTCTGCAGGATGGTAGAGGTTAGTGCACATTTCTTAGTTTCTGAGGCTTTGCTGTAAGGTTCTGATTTAAAAGTTCATTTCCTTACACACCAGGAGCAGTGTTTGTAGGTCAAGCTCCCAAACTGTGAAATACTTGAACTCTCCAGGACATATGATTTAACTTTTGGCTGACTAGGTCTTTTTTTTTTTTCTCCAAATACGTTTATTTTATTTTTTCAGTGTTACAAGATTAATTGTTCATGCACCACACCCAGTGCTCCATGCAATACATGTCCTCCTCAATACCCACCACCAGGCTTGCCCAACTCCCCACTCCCTGCCCTCCAAAACCCTCAGTTTGGTGCTCAGAGTCCACAGTCTCTCATGGTTCATCGCCCCCTCCGATTTCCCCCATTCACCCTTCCTTTCCTTCTCACAATGCCCTCCATGTTTTTCCTTATGTTCCATAAGATAATTGGCTCTCTCCGCTTGATTTATTTCACTCTGCATGAATTGGGAATGGGGCATGAATGGGGTGTTGGAAAATACGAAAAGCAAGAAAGGACCTCCAACCACTGGTGCAGGGACCTCATTTTATATCTGGACTGAAGAGCAGCATTAAGAATCTTAATGGTTTTTGCCAATCATCTTGCTTCTGGATCATTAGTACATCCCTTCAGTGCTTCTGCACAAAACTGAATCTGGAGTGTATCTGCCTCCCTTGCTCCCATGCTCAGGAGAGTAAACATTCTGGATGAAAAGACACACCACCTGCAGATCAGGGACATGGCAGACAACTGGTCTCCCGTCTCAGCTGGGTCCTCAGAAGTTCCTGTCTGTACCTGTACTTGTTAAGAGTTGTCCAGGTCCCTCAAAGATTCCCCACACTCACCAAAGTCCTTCTGATCCCCTTTAGTGCCCTCTTCTTCTGTCGCAGCAGATGACCTTTGCTCTCCCCACACGGAAGACCTTTAGGTCCCAGGTAAGCCCAGTCAGCCACCAGCAGGGTACCTACATGCTTCCTTCTGTTCACACCCACACTTTCCGACAGTCTGTCTTCTGGTCTCAGAGGAGGGCTTGCTCCTTTCTCAAGTCCAGGTCTGCTAGGACTCTGACCTACGTCACTCCCCCCCAGGCCACTCAGAACTCTGTGCCATCTCATTCCTAAGTCATGTCCCCACCAGCCTGCCTCACCAGCCTTTCCCTCCCCAGGTTCCCAGAAAACAACACTGGCCATTTCCCTCATTAGCCACCATCAAGGCTCTCTCTTCTTTGAGATTTCAAATATTCAGGGGAGTGGGCTCCACTCCTAACTTTGCTTTCTTACTTCATACGGGTATCTGGCTTTTGTCCCCATTCCCTAACTTCTCCCATGACTGTCACCAAAAGTCCCTCAGGACCAAGACGCAGCTGACCTTCTCTGGTCCTTACCTTCCTGGTCTGTGTGTTGCATTTGGCTAAGTTGACCACTCTCTCTTTTTAAAAACACTCTCTGGGGGCGCCTGGGTGGCTCAGTGGGTTAAAGCCTCTGCCTTCAGCTCAGGTCATGATCTCAGGGTCCTGGGATTGAACCCCGTATCGGGCTTTCTGCTCAGCGGGGAGCCTGCTTCCCCCACTCCAACCTGCCTCTCTGCCTACTTGTGATCTCTCTCTCTCTCTGTGTCAAATAAATAAATAAAATCTTTAAAAAAATAAAAAAATAAAAATAAAAACACTCTCTGTATTTCCTTGGTTTCTCCAATGCTATCTCCTTATGGTTTTTTCCATTCCTACCTGGCTGTGCTTCTCTCCTATATGGGCTTCCCTCCCTCCTTCATCACTTAAAGCTTCGCTGAAGGTAGCATTGGGTAGCAAAGAAGAGTGAGAGTTTCTGAATTACATTGTCTCTTGCTATTTGTGCTTCCATAGATTCTTAACCCCTCTGTGACCCAGTGTCTTCATCTTTTACAATGAAATTAATAATGTTTCACATTATTATGGGGATTAGATCAGATTATCATGTAAAGTATTTAATATGGATTTTTCATTTCAAAGAGAAAATGTAATTGTTATGAGCTAACGTAATTACATAAAGAAGCATTCCAAAATAAAGTATTAAGCTTTCCAATTTGCAATAGCAGCTCCTCAAGATTCTGTCATTCTTTAGGTTTGTCCAAGTGTAAATGTCCTAAGAACTATTTGAAAAATGAAAGGTGCTTTTTCTGAATTTGCCATGATAGAACCAATTCAAATTTTTAGTTATAGGGGAACATTTACCAGGATTTCAGAGCATCTGAGACTGTTTTAATATACCTGGCTGTCTAGTTATGGTGACTACCTAAACCTTCTTTTTTTTTAATATATATAAAGCTGTTACAACTAAAAAGATTCAAAACCACCAAAAATCTCAAAAGCATTCGGATTTTTGGAATCACTCATACAGTTTTTGTTTAACTTGTCTTTATAATTAAAACAAGCCATTATTACATTTTTGAAAAAATAAGTAAGTTCAACCTTTCTTTCTGATTAGTTAGTACAATTACCAGAGATTTATTGGCTTTTATATACAAATATGGTTGGTTTCAAACTTATATGTGGAGTCCATCGTAAATTAGAACAAATCACCACTAAAACGCTCATAAAAATTGAGATACATGAGTAACAGAAAAATTTTAGTTTTGACTTGGTATTTCTCCTATTTCTTAGTTCGCTATTTTAGAAAATTAAAAAAAAAAAAACTGTATCAAGATTTCAGATTTCTGATGCACATTTTTTCCCCCTAAATCTCAACTTCACTATTATTGATCAGCAGTTTATAGACAGTCCTGAAGGTGCATTAACCTTTTAGAATGTTAAGATATTGTTCGGTGAATTTTTTTATTCGCTACACAGTGAGTATTTTGGTTCTCTAGATTCTTCGATCTTGGACTAGGCAAAGCAGTCCATGTTTTCGGTGCTTTGCACATTTTGGCCTCATGAGGGTGACCAGTTATCTTGATTTGCCCAGCACTGTCCTGTTTCTGGCACGGAAACTACCCTAGGCTCAGCCAAATCCTCCATGTGGCCTGAACAAAATTTTCTCCTTGCTTAAAACAAAAACCAAACCAATAGACAACAAAAATGAACTAAAACAAAACAACCCCTTCCCCTCCACTTTCAACTCATGTGTCCCCAATTAGAAACTCAAGACATCAATTGTATGTTGCAAGGAGTTCCACCAGGTTTATTTGTGTGCTTTACTTCATGTTCTTTTTCTTACAACCTGAAGCTGAATGTTAAAAGTAAACACTCTCAGATCAAAGTGGATCCAGTTGGGTCTCCCTTTTTAAGCATGAGATGTCTGAACCGATTCGATGTCTGTATCAAGAACGCTTTCATCTTTCCCATCCAGTCAGCACTCAGAAACTGGACTTGTGATTAAAGACTGCAAGCATCCTTGCATCTGGTAATCTAAGAGCACGGTACTATGAGAGGAGAGCCAGCTCTTGATTTTTTGTGGGAAGATTATTCACATTTTAGTTTGATTCGGTTCCGGCTTACGAATCAGTGAAAGGTGCATCTTTTACTCCCCCTGGAGGAGACGGAAAATGGCGTCAGTTTCTAGGACTTTTGTCCCACATCAGGGAGATACAGTGAAAGCTGGCAGCAAGTGGCAGGACCATTTAGTAACTTTCCCCAGCCATCTCGGCTTCGTGGTGCAATTTAAGGTAGATGAATGGTTCACTCTGGGCTCCAGGCCAACTTAGCGGCCCTGGGGAAAATCATTCTCACACCCACGCTTGATGCATACACACACGCCCCACGACTCTTTCCTGCCCCCAGCCCCCCAGATGAGATCCTTACACTCAAGGAAGCAGCAGGTCCTTTCATTGCCAGTCTCTGGGCTGCAGGAATCAAAGAGCAAAATGGATGTTTTCCTCTGAGAACTGGCACTGAACAGAAGGAAGGAAACGACTTCTCCAATTCAAGCATGTTTTAATCTCTGGAGAAGTGGAGACTGGGGAGGGGCAGAATTGGCTGAGGAATCAGTGGGAAAGTCATCAATTTTGTCTCTTATCCCAGCAACTAAGATTCTTCCTGTACAGTGCCACCCACTCTTTTTTCTTTTTTCAAAGAGTTTGGATAATGAACAATCACTTTCTAAATTCTCAAGTTCAAAAATCTCTCAGTGGAGGAAGAACAGGGAGGTTTTGAGTAAATCTCCAAAGGCTGGAGGAATCCTTTATAAACATGCTCAGAAATTTCAAGATTCACACACACCTCAGAAATTTCAAGATTCACACATACCTCCTGCCTTAACTGAAGCTAAAGAATCTGGCACCAAAACAAGTCAACAATTCTTTACTTCTTCTCTTTGGTACTTTCAATACTTTAAAAGTTCAACACATATTCCTTATTTCTTTTTAGAACTATCTATCATTTAAAGATAGAGTGAGCAGTAAATACTATTGTGGCCCACTTCCAAAAATGACCACTTAATTTGACCTGAATGAGGACACGATTGGACAAATCCAGATGGGGATCATTCTATAGTTCAACTGGCATGGACTTATTAACAAAATGTCAATGTCCTGAAAAACTTAAAAAAAAAAAAGTGGTGGTGGTGGTGGGCTCTTCTGGAATAAAGGAGATTTAAGAGATACGACAAGCGAAACAATTCGATTCTGGGACCACAGAGTTCCTCACTCATCTCTATTGGCTCATAAGGAGATTGTAGAAATAAAGTCTAGGTTCAGTGGATACACTGTTTCCAGTGCTATGAAGGGATATTTCAAATATAAAGAGCTTTGGAACCCTTGCACCTCTATTTTGATTGTGGAAATGATATTGTGATTATGAAGAATTCCTTCACTCTTAAGAATCATATGCAAAAGTATTGAGAGGCAGAATGTCTTGGTGTCTCCAGCTTATTAATTTTTTTAATCAGTAAAGTCAGATGGAGAGAGAGAGAGAAGGCAAGTGTTAAACAAGCAAACTCTAGCCTAAATATTGATTTGGAGCTCACCTTGGAAAAATTCCCTATTGCACATCGTTCAGAGCCATACAAGTCCGCAAATTCACCATTTGGCTGCCCAGCCTCCAGCTCTTCCCACATGTTCTAAAGATCTGCCTTTAGTCCGGCTTCCATTCAAGTTCCATTCAGGCTGGCCGGAAGAGCTTTGCTCTCTGAAAAGGTGTGTCAGAGCAGAAGAATTTCTTACAGATGTCCCTTATAGAAAGATTCCAAATTCGTTTCTCTCAATTAATTTTTCAATCAGTTTCTACACTCATCTCATTATATTTTTAATTTAATTTGCAAATAAAATGGCATTTGCATTTTCTTGAGTAACTTTGTCCCTTCAATTACCTCTCATTTCCATTTCTAGAATCTCAATTATGTTATGATATGATGCACCACAATAATTGCATTGTAAAAAGTCATGAACCATGATAATAGGGAGGCTATTCATAAAGATACTCCCTCACTGTCTATTCACACTGAGGGCCTGATTCAAAAATTTGAAAGAAAAATGCCATGATTATGTGAGCTAGTGGAGAATCTTTGTTTTAATAGGTCAAATAGCTCAGGGTACTGGGTCCATTCATGTGTGGGAGTTTTTGAATGTGGTTTTTAAAGCAAGCCTTTGGGGTCCCCTATTTAAAAAAATATCAAAAGTAGTTTGATATAAATTCACCTTTGTTTAAAGAAAGGATCCTCAGTCCACAAATCTGAACATTCTGTTCTTTTCTTGGGGTCATTGTTTTTGAGCACCTGACAGCACACGGGTCTGTAAAGATCGATTTCAGCAGTTCCTTCGCAAGATGGATAACTTCAAAGTTTTGACCCACTTCTTCGATACCTTTGAGAGACTCACCTCTTTATTACAGTCTTCTGCCACGTGTACTTGAAGGGCCAATATTCTTTTCTTAAAAATCACTCTGTAATTCAATTAACTTCCATTGGAACTGTAGTGCCGCTGTGCTGGGCACTGTGCTGGGCAATCTAAGGGAGAGATGGGGGAGGAAAATGTGCCCTCCTGGCTTCTAAGGAGAATGTGACCAGCGGGGAATAGAAGATACATGTACATGTTATTCTTACATTACCTATAGTATGATACATTGCATATGGGAACTGTAAACAAAGCATTGTCCTGCCTTCCTTACACATTGTTCTGGCATAATCAAAGCCTCCATCCTTATGATTCGAATGTTTTGCACCCTTCACCAAGAGTAGTGCAGCTGTACATTATATTGTGGTTAATTGGGTTACCAGCCTAGCGTGTGAGTTTTCTGAACTAATTCCATGACATCTCATTGAATACTTTAGCACCTATCAAATTTTATGGTATATGGTAGCGCCTTGAAAATTACATAAAATGAATGGCTGTATGGAAAAAT
Source organism: Nasua narica (assembly GCA_028533885.1). Lineage (NCBI taxonomy): Eukaryota > Metazoa > Chordata > Mammalia > Carnivora > Procyonidae > Nasua > Nasua narica. Next base: position 43,519,752 of record CM052802.1, on the reverse strand, counting down.
GATGATCATGGAGAAAGCCTGAATGTCTATAAATTCTCCCATGATCAGATTGATACACACCTCTGGTTTTGGAGGTTTTGGTTCCAATATGTTACTGATATTGCTTTGTGAACCCAGTGATAAAATCACTATGGTAAGGACAATGAAAAGGAATTCAATGGTCTCATCTAGATTTTTTTTTAACTGCTACTCTTGTTGATTAGTAAAAAATTGAATCCTAGAACAAGTGTTCAACTCTACCACCATGATTTTAGAAATTAGCTTCTATATCTCCACTCTGTACTTGCTCAATTTCTGGCCCAGTTTGATAGTTTCCTTATCAATTCCCTGTAGGATAAATCCTATCTTAGGCGAACAATTCAATTTTGAGACCACAGAGTTCCTCACCAATCTCTACTGGTTTGTAAGGAGATTGTAGCTCAGTATCCATTAGGAAGTAGAAATAAAGTCTACAGTCAAGGGACACACTGTTTCCAGCGCTATAAAGAAAGCTTTGAAATATTTTTCAAATATCGAGAGCTTTAGGTCCATCTGATTACACGGACAGAAGAGGGAAGGGTCAACTCGCTTTCAAATTACTTGGGTTAAAAGTAATATTGTTATAAAGAGTAATATGTATTATAGAGATGACTTAAATTAAGTATCAAGAGGGCAAAGCTGTTAAATGACTTATAAATCCTTGTACTCAAAACAATGAATGTGTGGCAAAGAAAATCAGAAAAATACTTGAGAAGATGTGAAGGAAATGGCAACAAGTATACAAATGCCACCGGTGGCTTCTGGATCGTCATGGTCTAGACATTTAGATGGTTTGAGTGGCAATTTATTGGAAGTTACTTGACATACATTATTTATAATCCTCACAAAACTAGACATTAGGCTCTATTTTCCCCAGTTTGGCTAACTGAGTCTCAGAAAGGTTAAATAACTTGGCCTAGGGAAACATACCTGGAAACTAAACCCAGATCTATCTCATTCCAAGAGTAAAATATCTACATGAACTTATGAAATTCATAAAATGAATGTCTGACAGTGACCTAATTAAGGTGTTTAGTGGTAATAAGCTTGACAGATGGTAGTGTTGTTTCTGCATTAAACCAAGTCTGACCTTAGCTTTTCCAGCCTCTGGATGGTCTTCAGCACGAGCTAAGGTCAGCATTCTCTCCATCTTCTCCCAACAAGTTTTGTCTTAATGAAAATTACAAGATCAGATCTATGTCCCTGAGTGGACTTCAGTTTTGTTTGTTTCCTTGTTTGTTTTTTTACCTCTCTCAGTGACACTGGATGTTTTATCTTTCCTATAAGTGTTAGGAAAACGTTTTAACCATGTCATAAGAATCTCAGATGTAAGGGACATATATTATTTTGGAGGTCCCTCCTATTGCTCATGAAATTCTTGAGGCTGTGTCTTCCACAAGATTAGCTGCAGAGGCACCTGTGTATTAATTATTCTGTGGATAATTATTCACTGAAGATATATTTACTGAGCACCTTCCATTTGTCAAGCATTATGCTAACTGTAGGATGGGCTACATAATTTGCAGGTGCCAGTTCAAAATAAAAAAGTGAGGCCCCTTGTTCAAAAATTAAGAATTTTGCGATGACCAAAACAGAACATTAAGTCAGGTGTAAAGCTTTTCTAAACCTTCTATGCACCTGCATAGATCAGGCATCTATAAAGTTGACCCTGGCTAGATGCCCAGGATGTAGAGGTGAGTAGAAACTGCTTTTGCCCTCATGGAACTCATGGTCTACTAGAAGAGACAGATTAAAAACAAATAATTACAGCAAATATTTTGATTATTTGGTAATAATAGAAACATAAGAGTAATAATAATTATATACTTAGTCCTCCAAAGGAAAAAAAAATAAGATTCTCTGAGATAGTTTCTCAAAGGAAATGGGACTTAGGCCTGGGCTCTGGAAAAGATTTAGAGAAGTGATGTTTAAAAGATGGGGAGAAATAAATGAGGGATGAAGGGAAGGAGGAGTCCCTCAGGTTGATCGAATATTTCATCAGTACAGGCTCAGGTGCTAGGGGGAGGGGCTTAGCTCATCCAAGACCTGGATGAAGGACCCTGTATATAGGGGTCAAAGGGAAAGGGTGGTGGGAGTTAAGACCATAGAGGTAGACAGTGCTCAGACCCTGGGCAGTGAGTGGCCTTGTAGGTGTGAGGAGGGATTTTGGTCTTTATCTTAAAGACAGTGGGGATCTACTGAAGGGTTGTAACCAAGGGGCAGGTAGTGGGGGTGGGTTTCAAGTAACAGAAAGACTGGAAGGGGGGCAGAGGAGATGAAGGGCAACCATTTAGGAGGCTGTTGTGGTGGCCGAGGCCAGAGCGAATGGCGGCTGAGCCTGGGATTGTGGCTGAGGGAATGGGGAGATGTGGCTGGCTTGAGCGGTGAGCAGTCTGGGCAAGCACCTGCAGAGGGGAGGGGAAAGCAGAGGGCTGCTTGAGCCAGGAGAATGCTCCTGGCAGCTGTTTAAAATAGGGGGCCCAGGAGCGCCTGGTGGCTCAGTTATCGTTAAGCGTCTGCCATCGGCTCAGGTCATGATCCCAGGGTCCTGGGATGAGCCCTGCATCCGGCTCCCTGCTCAGTGGGGAGTCTGCTTGTGTTCTCTCTCTCACTGTGTCTCTCTCTGTCAAATAAATAAATAAAATCTTAAAAAAAAAATGAAATCAGGGGCCCAAATGACGTTTTGCTTGGCCTTGCCCTTCATAGAAACGATTCAGAAAAATAGGATAAATACATACTTGGAGCATGAAAGGGGATGAAAAACTTCCCTCTTCTGCTAATCCATCTCACTTTGGGGGAGAGAAAAATCGGTGATTTTGTTTAGTCCCCTGAATAGAGAGAGCAGTGGGTGGTCCAAGTTAGAGGTTTGAAGCCTCCTCTGAGTCTCCAGACGTGAGTGTGTTCTGCAGTGTTGGATTAGTCTAGCAGGGAAGCTAATGGGTGGAGCAGCTGAGGTGCAGAATTTTCGCGGTATTCTCACTTACCTACGGGACAGCAAGTGCCTTTGCAACGGTTAGCTTTCCTTGAAAAGGGCCTCTGACCATTTTGGGAGGATCTGTAGAGATAGGAAGGCTCAAAAGCAGGTCTTCTTTGCAAAAGTTCTTTCATTAAAAGTGGCTGCCTGAAACCAAAACAGAGCAAAACAACCGGTTTCTTTGATATCATTAATTAAAAAAAAAAATCATAATGGAGCCCTCTTAGTCTTTGGGGCTGAGGATCAAGAGGGAAAGAACCAACTCTGAACAAAATCACAGCAGGAGCCTCTCTCCCTTCTCTTTCAATGAGTCTGCCCTTCTCCCCACTACGCTGCTGGTTCCTATTTCTTTGCAGATGCTGCTTTCCGAGGGACAGAATTCTCACCTACTCAAGGCATCATCCTACAACATTATGCTTCCCAGAGTAATTTTTGCAAGCCCATGCCTGTTATATTAGGGAAAAAAATATTTGAAGGCCCCCCGCCCATGCACAGTGCTCTCACCAGTTTGCCAAATCTTTGCAAACTGGCCCTACCAGGGGTCACTGGTATCAGGCACTAGTTGTGTGCCTGTCATGTACTAGGTACAGAGCATAATTACTTAGTAAATCCTATTAAATTGAAGCCCTCCATTATTCATTTATTAGTGGTATTGGTGATTTGGTGAACTACATTCATAATGAAATCCCATTTGAATTTCACAATCTCTTCCATGATCTCTTCCTTTTTTTGGCTTCACTCTTGAAGAGAAATGACCAAAACTTAGATACCAAGATGAAAAACAGGAGAGGATGGACCAAATGTGGACTTTTTGATCCTAGAAGAGCAGGTGACACAGACCTTCATGGATATTTTCTTTTCTTCCATGTATACTTCATTCAGTTATCTTAATCAGTGTGAATGCTTCAGGGTTTATTTAAAAAAACACACCAGAATGCCTATTGGTATGGTGATGTTTTAGTGATGTCCAGACAAGTGATTACAAATTTTATAAACTGATTTCCCCTCCACGAGACAATCCGTCTTAGCTAATTTTACTCCACTGTTCCCAAAATCATCATCCTACAAATCTCAATGGATCGAACTGCAGAAGGGTGCATATCTCACTTGCATATGTTTCTCATAGTCATAAGACTTCCCACAAGCCAAAGGGAAGTGATGCTCCTTGACTGGTTTCTTGCCTTGCCATCAGGGTTAGGATCCCACCTAGCGAGGACTGGGGCTGCAGTTCCTGCAGAGACTCGGTAGATGGCAGTGTGTCACACAGATTCCTGAGCGCTGGCTACTCGCCCCAGGGGCGGATGACTGGGAGGAGATTGAGTCTCTGGATGTGAATGCTGTTTTTTTCCCAGCCCAGTGAGAGGAAAAGGTTGTCCTCCTGGGAAATGATTTCTCTGCATAAACTTGGTTTTGCTGAATCAGTAAACTGTAGTTACATGAACTGCTCTGACCCTCAAGAATGTTAAGCTACTTTAAGTCTGCAAAAAGTCTGAACTTCAAAACTCTTCTTCAATGCATGGCATAATCTTTCAGTTATATGATGTGCTGACCTTCCCAGGCTTCATATTTTATTAATCCCTAAAACAAGATCACTCTGGACAAAGTACAGATAAGCCCCCCGGACATTTCATAAGTAAGTGCTGAGTATACCAGGACTCTGTGGTTCTTCAGTGTCATGAGTAGACTAATTTGAGCATTCAGTGTCTGCTTGCAAAGGCCACGTTTAATTAGGTGACTGTATTTTCACTGGTTATTTTAAAGCATTTTTTGTATTTTTGCATATTTCCTCCCAAATTTAATGACCATTTTTCCCTAGTCCTAAAAGGTACTTAAGATAATTTAAGTTTTTATTACAGAAGAAATAGACATCTAGTTTTGTTGAAGATTTGAAAACTCCGAGTACTTTGTTAATAAGCGAAGAAATCATTTTTAATATGCTGCTCATTATTAAACACCAGCAAAGAAGACCTTCATTGACACCAATAGCAGATATTTTTAAGAAGGGCATTTCCCTAGGATAAGAGCTCATAGAAGAAAGGAGAAATGTTGTATGTAAATCATGTACTGCACTTAATTAATAATTTAAGTAGACACACATCCATGCTCACACTTTCCCAGCCTTCCCTTCTGTCTGGCTTTGGTCCAACCTCTGTTTTGCTGTGTGTGTGTGGCCTGCCTGGCCTTTCCCACCTGGACAAATAAGCTACATCATATTTATTTTTCCAGATCTCTTTGTCCATTTAGATTTCAGAACTCCATGGCCTCCTGGAACTCCTAGCTTTGGCTTTCTTTGGCCTGCCTCGGTCTGCCTGCACACAGGGCCCAGTTGGCTTGAAAGGCTAGGTCTTCTCAGAGTTGCCTCCAGTGCACAGGAGGCCTTTGGATTCCAGAACTATGCTGGTGATTGCAGGGGTCTCTTTCCTCAGTGGTTTCAATGCAACTTCTTTTGGGGATTGTTTTCCCCTTCCTCTGAATGCCGGCATTTCTTAGAGTTCTGCTCTAGGCTCTCCTCTCCCATAAGGCACAGACTTCATGGACAATCCCAACCACTTCACTGTCCCCCTAACTACCATTTACACGTGTGTACAAATCCCTTCCGCTCCTATCACATCTGTAGAGACATGTAGGTGTCTCACTACTACCTGTAGTAGAGGCATGGGTGGAGGAGTTAGTACATTATTTATGGTAGGAATACACGAATTAGTCAATACATTCATTGCAAACTACCAGTCTGTAATGCGTGCTAGATGCTTTCTGTGGATAGTCATCAATAATTGGAATTATTTTAGGGTGGGAGAAAGGCTTCGTTAGAAAATAAATCTACACCAATTACTTCCATTTTATTCACAGAAGAGAGATGACTTGACATTGTTTTCAAAGGCCTTTGATGCTAATTTTAAAAAATGAGCATTAAATGGTATGAAGGTCTGGAAAAGAGGATGTCCAAAAATATACTGAGATGTGGTGTCCTTTGTTATCTATATGTAGACATCGTTAAAAAGATGTATACGTGACCAATAGTCCATCACACACCACGGAGTGCCTTGTCTACTTGTCAACATTATTTACCTTGTCATTTATTTGTCCTACGTCCTTAATTATGCTGTAACATAAACATTGTCAGCTGTGTCAGTCCTGCCTTTTGGATCCCCTTAGTATTGAGCAGAGTATCTTGAGATAGTAGATAATCAATATTTGTGTGCGAGGCATGAGGTATTGCTGGCTCTTTGAGAGTGGGACAGTTATGTTGCTTAGTTTATGTGGATTTACCTCATGACAATGGGCAGTGCATTGCTAAGACCCTGCCCTGTAGGTAAATGAAAGTTTTGACTGCCCAGTGCACCCTGCGCTGTGTTCACAGGACTGTGTTGACTTTGCTAACCAGTCACTACCATTTCTCAGTCTGCAATGACACTATGCTAAGTAACTCATAGACAAATGAACAGACTAAAAAGTTAATGCCTAGGCATTCATTCGAGTACTGATAAGGACATTTAGAAATATAGAAGATCCAATGAGTCACATCCCCCTCTTCAATTAGGCAGAAAATGTAGGTGGGATCGAGAGTTTTCGATCCCTAGATGAAATCTAATGAGTTACTATGACTCTCAAGATAGCATGGATTCATGGTTCCAGAAGCTAAAAAAATCATTAAGTTAGCTTTGTTTTTATCAGACTTCAATTGCATTAGATTGTATGCATAAAATATAAAAGTCACAAAATACTGATTTGACCAGGGTAGAAGTTGATTTCTGTCTCATGTAAAAGATGACTAGAGTAGGCAACCAGAAAGGTATGGTAACACATTGAGGGCACACGACTTGATAGAGTCTTAAACTCATCACCTGAGAGCATAAGATGGTAACAAACAGCACCTATTTCATTTAGAGCTATAAGAATTTAACGCTAGAAAACAGATGAAGTACTTAGAAAAGCACCTGGCAGAGGGTAAGTGCTTAATAGGTGTGATTTTTTAAATGTGAGCCAAAAAGGAGTCAAGTGACTAGCATTGCAGTGATGCATGGAGGAAGGACCCAGGGTACTATGAGAGGATATAGTAGGGGTTTCCAACCGAGTCTAGAGAACAGTCCCCTCAAGAACCAACACCCCAGCTAAGTGTCAGAATGATGGGTGAATAAGTGTTCTCAGGGTGGTTAGTCGGGGCTGGTTCTAGTCGGAGAGAACAAACTCTTCTGAATAGTGAAGGAGCACAGGGAAGAAATGGAAGAAGGTTTGGGGTGCCTGGGTGGCTCAGTTGGTTAAGCATCCGACTCTTGATTTTCACTCAGGTCAAGATCTCAGGGTCTCAGGGTCGTGAGATTGAGACTCACATTGGGTTCTGTGCTGGGCAGGGAGCCTGGTCAAGATTGTCTCTCTCCCTCTGCCTCCCAACTCACGTGCACATGTGCTCTCTTTCGCTCTAAAAAAAAAAAAGAAAAGAAAAGAAAAGAAAAAGAAAGAATAGGAAGTTTTTATGTTTAGATTTTAGAGAGTGAGGCTGGAGAGTGGGGGAGGCCAGGAGGACATGGTAGGGGCCTCACTGCACCTCTGAAGAGTGATGGGAAGCTACCAAGGAGGATGAATTGGTGGAGGAGGGCGCTACCATGCCTGGATCTCTGCCTTGTTCTCCGAGCCAGACGGGTAGTCTCTGATCTCTGTGAGGCTGATGAGACTCATGCACGACTGCGGGCAGCTCGCCTTGCTCTACCTCCATTCCCAAAGTGGGGGTGAAGCACAGCATGTTTGGAGGGATTTGCAGGCTGCATTTGATTAATACATTGACTGTCAGCTAATTAGGTGGAAAGGAAATTTATTTTGACTCAGACTTCCTCACCTATACAAAAATATTTTGACAGTCTGAATCTGGAGGAGAAAATATATGGATAATCTGAAAACACTTACATTTGGCTCTGGAAACCACAATAGATAAACAGCTCAAGGGGCAGGGTCACACATGTGTCCTTGCTCCTGCACACTCACCACTCACTCAAACTCATGTTGTCTCCGTCTAGCCCTTGGCTCTGCATCTGGGACCCACAAGCTGAATGAAGGGTGGGCCCTCTCGGGGTGATGAAGCATTACTCCCTTATTTGAGGGTGGGTGGCTTAAGGTCACTGACACGTAGAGACTCAAGTTAGAGCTCGTTATTTTTACAGATAATTTGCTGTAGGGAAAGACCTCTGTTTCCAGTTCTTATACAGATAGGAGCATATATTGTAAATAAAACACATGCACATTCCATTTTTTCTCAATATTTTAACAAAAAAATGAAAACAATTCAAAGGAACAAAGAATAAGAGGTCCATTAATAGGATCCGAGTAGAGGTGACATATCAAATATGTAACTATGGAGTCTAACCATCCTTGGCTTTTTCTGTAGTCTGTTCTTTAAAATTAGTGCAGAAGTGGGACATTCTGCATACAGGTCTCCCCCTGCTTTATGAAAGTCCAAGTTACAACAGTTTGCTTTTACAAAAGACCTACGTTAGTACCTGTTCTCACTAAGGGAAAGATATCTGAAGAGGATTTTCACTTTTATAAAAGAAAAAAGGTGAGAAGTGAAAATCACGTTCAGCATTTGCTTTGTGGTAGTGGTTAGAGGCAGTGCACGCTGTGAAGGTGAGCGACAAGCGCCCCCCGCTCCCCCAGCTTCTTTCCTAGGACCGACAGATGCTCAGTCTCTCAGCATCCGGCTGCTGGAACTTTGGCAGGTGTCTGTGAGCACCTGCATTTTATCTTGATTTATTTTGTGCCTCCATTAGTAATAGGTGTCCTACGGTATCAGAAATGCCTGAGAGGTTATTTTGGGCGTCTGGGGACACTCAAAAAAAATTTCATCTAAATTAATGGGGGAATTGCTTCTTCACTTTACACCATTTTCATAGGAACATTCTATTTCTCGATAGTGGGGGGAAACTTGGATTCCAAAGTGCCCAACATATTTTCTTTGTGCAGTTTGCCAGGTCTGCAAAATAGGATCCTTTGGAAGGGGAGAGTGTGGGAACTCTATTAGCAAATTTTGGTGGCATGAGTAATTCATAGAGGTGCCCTCGATCTTCTACCCTTTAGACAGATGGGTCCACCTTAATGGAACCGGGCAGCCTCTGAGAGCAGGGTAAGGAGAGGTTTGGTGACAAGAGGAGGTTGCAAACCAGCCTGAGCTCCACACCAACGATTGGGAGCTCACTGTGAAAAGCTGACCCACTGTGGCTAGCTGCTCCCTTTGGAAAAATACAAACTGTGTTTTGAGCAAAAGCATCATCTCAACATCCCTTTGCAGAGATCTTAGATTCTTGATAGGGCTGACTGTGCCCAGCTCCCCTCCCCGCCCATACCAGCAGTTGTATCTTAACCAAACTAGCATGTGTGAAAGTTGATTTCTTTTTTAATCAGGGAACTATGGAAACAAGCTTATTTTGTGATTTAATCTTAACTCATGGAAGCACTAATGATAATTAAAAATGACTCTAAACCTTAAGAAAAATTCACGCACATTTTTGATATGCTGTCATGAGAGTACTCAGATATTACAGATAAGGGGCTCCAAGTATTTTCAGCCCTTGGAAATGAAAAATGACATTTCTCACTAAATTCAGCATTATGATAGTAATGAGGAACCCGGGAATTAAAGTATTTTTGGGGAAGAATTATTTCTCCCAGCAGATAAAGGCTCAGCAATAGCAACGAGTCCGTGAATGTTTGAGCCACAGCCAGAACCAGCTGAAAAACATAAAATCAGCGAACAATGGTGCTTTTTGTGATAAACATCTGTGGAGGGCCTGGTAGATGTTAGCGATAGAGAACAACCCGAGTCGATATCATTATTGCAGTTCAATAATTTAAATAGAAAAAACTGAAAAGATCTTCATTATGATGGGGCAGGAAAGGAGAAAAAATTTCATATTTAGCCACATCATATGAAAGAGTTCTGGGATGGCAGAAGGCACACAAAAAAGATGGTTGGGTTCATCGTTGGGGGCTTCGGTTGCCAAGAAACTAAGATTTGAAGCTGACATTGCAGAGTTACGAAATTTGTTGGAGAGCAGTGGAGTTCCCTTATCCAATTAAATATCTGTGGAAAGCCAAGTTTCTTTACAGAGTTTCACCAATACAACCGATTGTGATAGAACCAGCATAAGCACGTGTGAGAATGGAGCTGTTTATTTGTTGATTGGATTGTAGAGGTTTTCAAACACGAAAACTCATGACACTCTCCTGACTAGTTGTATTTTGTTGTTGTTGTTTTGGGAAATCGTTATTGTTTAGAAAACCATGTTATTTTTTGTTAACATATAATAGTCTTGTCATTTTAAGTGTGTCAAGTGAATCTTTAGAAATTTACTCAGTTTTCATTTGTAATACTGTAAATATGGAGAAGTATAATTCTCATAAACAGAAAACTTTGTGGGGGTTTTCAGTTATGTTTAAGAGTGGAAAGGGACTTGAGATTAATTTTTTTTTTTTAATTTAAGAGCCCTTGCTGTAGATATTTATCTCATGGAAATGGAAACAGTAACCAGATAAAAGTAGAGGGAAAGCTGTTCAATTGGCTTTACAGCAAGAGCAGGAGTCCTGAGCAATGGGAGGTTATTCAGAATGTGTGCATCTCATCAGGAGGATTTGTTCTCGCTTTCTCTAGGCAACGGGAATTCATTGACCCTCCAATTCCCATTTTTTTTTGATGATTATGTCATAGTTCTCTTCCATTATGGCTTTTACTGCTCCTTCTACCTTCTTTTTTTTTTTTTTTTTTAAAGATTTTATTTATTTATTTGACAGAGAGAGATACAGTGATAGAGAGGGAACACAAGTAGGGGAGTAGGTGAGGGAGTATCAGGCTTCCCACCAAGCAGAGGGCCCAATTCGGGACTCGATCTCAGGACTCTGGGATCATGACTTGCTCCAAAAGCAGATGCTTAATAGAGTGAGCCACCCAGGCGCCGATGCTCCTTCTACTTCTAATAGAAACTCTATCTAATTTATCATTTAAACCAAGATGATTTTGAAAGTAAAAGGGGATGTTATTAATAATTATGGCAGAACAGGGGCCCCTGGGTGGCTCAGTGGGTTAAAGCCTCTGCCTCTGGCTCGGGTCGTGATCTCGGGGTCCTGGAATCGAGCCCTGCGTCGGACTCCCTGCTTGGCGGGGAGCCTGCTTCCTCCTCTGTCTGCCTCTTTGTCTACTTGTGATCTCTCTCTGTCTCTGTAAAAAAAAAAAAAAAAAATTATGGCAGAACAACAAGCTTATCAGACTATCTTCTCATTCTGTTCAAAAACAGTCCCTCAAGAGTAGAATTACTGAGTCCAAGGATATGAAAACTGTTCTAGATGTTGTTCACTCAAAATTGTTTCAGAGACAATACCAATGATGACATTAAAGGAGACTTCAGGAGATTGCAGCAGTGCATTTCTGTATCGGATCTCCAAAACATCTTGTTTTTTGAAGTGGAGCTCTGAAATTAGAGAATCTCATTCGGATGGCTGTAGGTTTGCTAATTTAACTCAAAGAGGACAACTGTTAGAAGATTTTGGGTGTGACTTTATGTCATCCTCCTGTGCAAGGAGTAGTAGAGTTGCTTCAGTTCACTTGGTTAGATGGAGATAATCCAATCTTTGGGGCGGAGACAATGACCCTCCTTGTGGGCGGAGACTGTGTCGAAGGACTATATAAGGCCAGACCATCTGCCCTGAAACTTACTCCGGACAGAAGTTAAGCCTAGGAGTGGTAGAGGTAAATGGACTTTGGATCTTCAGGACTGCTGGAATTTTCCAAATTAGTGTAATAGTGTAAGTGCTCTGTCTGGGCTATTTCGACTGTCCCATTTCTCTCTCTTTGGCTATAAATTATCTTTTAAATGATTTTATCTCTGGATTTCAGGAGAGAGTCAGTCTTATCAAGTGTCAGGGAACTTTTTCCACCTTCTACTCTAACATTGCCAGTTAAATTTTTTACATATGAACTTCAGGTGTTTTTATTAACTTTTTTTTGTACACATGTATTTTTATGTGTTTTCAACTACAATATATGTGTTTTAAAATGGTTCCTTATTTTCTAGCATGATTTCTTAAAGATGTTTCTGGGTTTTTACTTAAATATACTGAGCATTTTTTTTTCTTTCTCTGAATTTTTATTTAAAATCCAGTTAGTTAACATACAGTGTAATGTTAGTTTCAGGTGCAGAATTTAGTGATTCAACACTTAGATACAACACCCGGTGCTGGTCACAACAAGTGCCCTCCTTAATCCCCATGGGTGAAATACCTGTTTAAGAAACATTACTTCTAAGAGCTGTATTAGAATTAACCGAATCATTTCATTATCTTTATATAATTAGATTGTGTCTATCATTTGGGGTTATAGACAACACTGAAAGGACAACTTTTTACAAATGTAGCATTTTTTTTCTTTTGTAAAATTTTTTCTCACATATATTCCAAGGTGGGTTGGGGAAGACCTTTTAGATTATAAGCACCATATTCAAATATGCCTTAAAAAGTCAGGTTTTTGGAAAGGGTATTGGGGATTTAAGGAAGAAGGTTATCGTTTGTCACTCAGCCAGACTCCATCAGACTGGAATGCCATTCAGTAACTAGAAGGCTTCCCAAGACTTCAAGTTCCTTGAGGGCAGATATCCTGTCTATTGTTACACACATCTGTATCCCCAGAGTCCAGCTGAGGGTGGGATCATGGGAAGCTCTTCATAAGTATTTGTTGGATGAAGATGAGGGAATGTGCTCCAGGATGTTCTAGTAACCTAGTTTTTCTGATTTAGCCTTGGGAGTGCCCATTCCTTCCTCCTCTATCCCTTTGTGGTGATGTTGACACAGCCTATCTGTCTCTGATTCTGTTATTTCAGCCACAATTGAATGTGAATTCTTTTTTTTTTTTTTAAAGATTTTATTTATTTGACAGAGAGAGAGAGATCACAAATAGGCAGAGAGGCAGACAGAGAGAGGGGGAAGCAGGCTTCCTGCTAAGCAGAAAGCCAGATGTGGAGCTCGATCCCAGGACCCTGAGATCATGACCTGAGCTGAAGGCAGAGGCTTTAACCGGCTGAGCCAACCAGGCGCCCCTGAAAGTGAATTCTTAATAAGAAGTTCTGTTAGTTATTTATTCAGTATTGGCCCTTACTTGAGAAGAGTCTTCAGTTCACATCATCTTATGGGCATGACTAGCCTGAAATGGCTGTCTTAGAGTTAGGGTCCCAGCTTGTTCTAATGAACCAGGCCCAGCATGCCAGAAGTAGTTCACCCAAAGTGTGCAAGCTCTGTAGAAAGTCCCAGAAGGCATCTCTAGGAGTAAGCTTTGGGAGGAGAGCGTAGTTGGTGTAGCAGCTATAATATCTTCCTTGTCAGGAACACCTCTTTTTGGCTCAAGTTCAGACATTATCTTAGAGAAGTTGGTGACAACGGTTATATTTTTATTAACATGCACTCAAGCCTTCCTAGTTTTCTAAGAGTGCTTGAAAGAATTTCATCTGACTGATACTCTGTCCTTAAAAGCGATTCTGTAATAGGCATCTCATTCATTTTGTGGTGGTTTTTGCTAGTTTGACTCACGTGTGGTAGTTTTCTTTGAAAATACACAGGGCTTCTCAGGGTCACTTTTCTGAGATAGCTAGAGTTGGATTGGCTTTATTTTTATGGTTGTATTTAGATGTGGAGATTCTTTATCTTGGACTGCTGGTGACCTACAAAGGAATCCTGGTTGGAGGCAGAGACTGCACTCTGAGATCCTATGAAAGACCTTGTTGGACTCAGCTCCCAGAGAGAGAAGCTGTGGTCAGAGAAAACCTCATCTGGGTGTTTCCACACAAGGTAAACTGCTCCACCTGAGAAGACAATGTCCACTGTCCTATTTCTCTCACTTGTGATCACACTTAGATTTTGTATAGTTTTTGAAGATTTTTCTCACGGAGAGTGCTTTTACTATGATTCTCTGTTGACTTTGTGCTACTTTGCTATATAAACTACAGAAAGATTTATTTTATTTAATTTTTGTATTGGATTTAGATATATCCTGACTATTGAACAGATTATGTACGGAAGGCTCCTGATCACTTTCAGAAGCTTATGAAGGGTTGCTTCAGCTCAGTTTACTGTCAAGGAGTGACCTTCGGGGACCATGGCCCAAAGTCTGCGAGAGGAGGCGACCTGTCCAGTTTGTCTGGAAATTTTCTTCCGTCCCGTTTTACTTTCCTGTGAACATGTGTTCTGCTTTCATTGCATGCAAAGATGGATGCTAGAACACAAGGAGCTGAAATTGACCTGCCCCATGTGTCGAGGGGTAATTGAGAGCCCCCCTTTGGAGGAACAGCAAATCGGAGCACTGTCCCTTCTGATCAGACAGCACAATGGCTTGCTGGTGAAAAGTCTGCAGTTGAGCAAAGAGATGCTGAGATTCCAGGAGGATATGACTCTGGATGGAAGCACTGCCAACCCCTTCCTTGTCCTCTCTGATGACCTAAGGAATGTTTGGTGCGGGAAGATCTGCCACAACCCAGTGGAAGATCCCCAGAGATTCACCTACCTGACCTGTGTCCTGGGCATGCCATACTTCTCCTCTGGCTGCCATTACTGGGAGGTTGAAGTGGGAGACGGGAAGGAGTGGACTCTGGGGATCTGCAAAGAATCGGTTGACAGAAAGAGGAAGGGCGATTTCTCTGCTGACAATGGCTTCTGGTTGATCAGCATGAAGGCAGGAACGATCTGTACCAACTCCATCCCAGAAACCAGAATTCCTGCAAGCCCCAAACTTAGCCATGTAGGGATTTTTTTAGATGTTGAGATGGAAGAACTCAAGTTTTTTGATGTTAGAGATAATGCCCTCATCTATACACACAGTCGTCTCTCATGCTTGGAGCCTTTGCGTCCATTCTTCTGTCCTGAGTTGCCTAGAGAGGGTGACAGGGGAGCCTCCCTGAAAATCTGCTCATGAGAATCTCAGCACTTCCTAGAAGCTTTCTCAGAGGGGAAGGAGACCTTCAACCTGAGAAATGTCAGAATGACCCAGGGAGAGAAAATGTGCTGTAGTAGAGAGATTTTTAAAAATAGATTTTGTAGACATGGCAACTAACCAATTTTTAGGCTATATTTTATAGACTTTGTAGCTAAAGAACTATGGGATTTTAGGGGATGTTATTAAGTGCTCTAAGCCTCAGTTTTGCTAGTCTTCAAGTGGGGATAATTATATTTCTCAGCCAAATAGTTGTGATGATTAGAGACAGTGCTGTGCATTTATTTTGTACTACATACAAATGAGAAATTTTAGATTGGAAGTTAAATAAAATATTTTGTGAGTAGAAACAATGTATTTTTCATTATTTCATGCCTTTTATATGATTTAATTCCTAATAATGATAGCTATCTAGGGGAAAAGAATGAAACAGTCAGCATGAGATATTTTGACATGAGAAGTTTTCGATGAGAGACAAAAGTACTGGGAAAGAACGAAGTTTCTCATTTTTGTTTTCTCCCAAACACAGCTGAAATATAGGACTTAGAGATTGTTATAGTTAATGATGATTCATGTTTGTTCTAATGGGAATTTTCCTTTGCCCATATCAGTCATTG
>CM052802.1:43443013-43503687 GCA_028533885.1 Nasua narica | reverse complement strand
TCCCTATCATGTCTGAAACATCTTTGTAATCCTTGTTTTTAAAATATTTTATGAATGGGGGCACCTGGGTGGCTCAGTTGGTTAAGCATCCGACTCTTGGTTTCATCTCAGGTCATGATCTCAGGGTCCTGAGATCCAGCTCCATGTTGGGCTGTCCAGTCAGCATGGAGTCCACTTCTCTTCTTCTCTCTCTGCCCCTGCTGTGCACTCTCTCTCTCACACACACAAACAAATAAATAAATATTTAAAATAAATAAAATACTTGATAAAGGGTGCCTGGGTGGTTCAGTTGGTTGAGTGACTGCCTTCAGCTCAGGTCATGATCCTGGAGTCCCAGGGTCGAGTCCTGCATCAGTCTTCCTGCTCAGTGGGGGTCTGCCTCTCCCTCTGACTTTCCCCCTCTCATGCTTGCTCACTCTCATTCTCTCTCTCTCAAATAAACAAATTAAAAAAAAGTCTTTAAAAAAATACTTGATGAATAGGTGTAGACATATTTAGGAAGAGGTACTACATTTTAACTAGTCTTAGAAATAAAATGATTGTTTGCTATTACTTAGGGTTGATAGAAGAGAGCATCATGGTGTGCCTATGCCCCTCTCCTCCTCACCCATCTCTATAAGTTACTTCCCTCCCTCCTCCCACTCCCCAGCTAACTGCTCCTCCACCGCAAACACCCCCCCCCCCCACCAAGTCTTGAAAACTGTAGTGTGGATATGGATGTACGCAGAAAGATTTTAATGGTACTGGTGGCAGAGGTGGAGTCAGTTTGGGGAGAGAACTCTGGCTGCCTCAAAAAGCAATAGCAGTATGCGACTCCATTAGAATTCCAAATCCAAATTAGCATAATAGGATAATACTAATTATTCACACCCTTCCCACCTCCCCTCCAACAGTCCTCCACAAATTTCAGCTTCCCAGGCCTCAATCCCACCTGTCCGCATCTGGGGTTCCTTAATAAAGTGCCTCCCCACAGAAACTGCTGGCATCCCAACCCCTGCTCTCATTCACATCTGCCCCTGACTCTCCCACAATATCTCTACACATGCTTCTCTCCACCACCAAATTCTTGGACTAAACCCATTAAGTACCTGTCCCAGTTGAACTCACTTGATATAAGTGACCTGAACTCCAGGCTAGGTGGGGAGGGAGAACTAGAAAAGCCACAGCAGAAGGAAGATTAGATCTGGTGGGACTCCCACTGGGGGTAACAGAGCCTGGGCAACTCTGTCTTCCTGACCTGCTCAAAGGGAATGTGTGCGGGCACAGAGAAAAGCCTGCTACTCTCGAATCTTTGTTTGGGAGAGAGATTGATCCCCCACAACCCCTAGAATGTAGTTGCTTTGAGTGGATTTATTTGCCTATAAAGGCCCAGATGACCTAAACTGGCTGGAGCAATGGTTCTTCAGTCTCATCTTCTTATAGTCACATGGGGAACTTTCAAAACTCCCTACGCTCAATATCACATCCCAAACCAATCAAATCAGAGTCTCTGGGGATGGGACCCAGACAGCGGTACTTTTTCAAGTTTTCTTGATGATTGCAATGTGTAGCCAGAGTGGAGAATCACTGGACTGTAGCTTCAGTTCCAAAACTTTATTTTCATCATGAGGTGCCCCAGGTGGCTCAGTTGGTTAGGCCTCTGACTCTTGCTCAGGTCATGATCTCAGGGTCCTGGGATCAAACCCAGTGTCAGGGTCCTGGCTGAGTGGGGAGTCTGTAGTCTGCTTGTCTCCCAGTCCCCCTGTGCACCCCCTCCTTCCGCCCCCTCTTCCGTTCATGTATGCGTGAACACATGCTTGCACGTTGTCTCTCTCTCTCTGAAAGAAGTAAATCTTTAAAAAAGAAAACTTCATTACGCACCGGAATCCCTTGGATGAATTCAGAAGATCTGGGTGGTGTTCAAGAATTTGCATCTGTAGTAAGTTCCCAAGTGACATTGGTGGGGACCACACTTGGAACCCAGTGGACCAGAGGGCACAGTGCCTTTTGATTTTAATTCCTGCATTGAATTGATCTTCCAACCAATTACATTTTAATTAATTAATTAGTTTAAAATTATTTCCATTTTAATTTAAATGTAATTTTAACTCCTGCATAGAAACAAACAAACAAACGAAAAAAAGAGCAATGAAGGAAGAGAGGAAGGAGAGAGGGAGGCTGGATAGTTTTAGCTGGGATTGAATTAGTGTGTTAACAAAGCTCAAGCATTGTGGACATTCTCTCCAACTACCCTCCATGACTCCCCACCCCCATTTATCACAAGATTCCCCCATCAATTCTGATACTCTGATAATACCCAAAAGTATACAAAAAACGACTGCTTAGTATAATGGCCTCTGTCTGTGTTCTTAATATTTGGTTTTAGAACCCTGTGTTACAAAAAGACTCTTGTTAAAGTCTTGCTGTGCCTTTTTTTTTTTTTTTTTTGGTAAAAAGCATCCAGGAAAAAAGAGTATAATCTTGTAGAATGTTCTGCTTCTACAGAGGTTATTGTCTTTGGACAACCCATAAATATCGGCTTAGAGTTGGCAAAAGCTGTTGTTTTGTTTTTCATCGGTGACAGATTCTGTGGAGATATGTGCATAGGCTCTCCTCCTTGGAGCCTGGTTTCAGACTTCCCCCGAGGCAAGCTTCTAAGAATCTTCCCTATGAACCAGCAAGCTCTCTCTGCCCACTTTTCCATCTCTTCCTTTGTCTTGTTGCTTCAGATGCAGATGCTGCTTGCTCTGATGGACCATAAGGACAAGGGGCTGCTTCAGGGTCTGAGAGGGCTGGAGCCCTGAAGCTTTAGAGACACTCACTCTGTGGGGCTTGGACTGCGCCCCTCCAACTTCATCCATGCCCTGCAAACAGAAACCGCGTTTTGTTTTAAGCCCCTGTTCTGTTTTGTGTTCTTGCAGTTGGACTTACTCCCAACACATTTTCTGCCCTGCCAACATTGTTGTGACATGGGGTTGATTCTTGGGTGTTTTCTGGAAGACTTCCTTCCCCACATGCCTTTCTGAAAACCCATAGAGCAGCCCCAAAATCTCTCTTTATTTTGTCACGTCTTCCCTAGCTCCTGCAGTTAGAACTTTGGTGGGTCTTCCAGGATTCTGTATGCTACTTAGTCTGCCCTAAAAGACAATGCGCAAAGTGTCAGCTTTCTCCCTTGATAGGAAATTCCAAACATGTATACAAATATCGAATAGTATAATGGATCCACACTGGGTTTCTACAATTCTCAACAAATGCCCAGTCCTTTGCACTGGATTATTTAAGAGCAAATCTCACATATCGTTTCATCCATAAGCGCTCAATAAATAGCTCTAAATGAAAAGCACTTAGGAAACTGTAAGTATGATTGATTGCATCTATGATATGATTATCACACATAAAAAAGAATGAGTCATTAATATCAAATATTCAATCCACATTCGCCACTCTCCCTTTTGACTCAGCTTTGAGAGTTTCCCTTCAAGGAACGCCAGTTATCCTGGTCCAAGATGTATTTGCCTACGTTTCAGAGTCCCTGTGCTTTCTGTATCAAGATTTCCAACTGCAAAACAGGCAGGCGCTTTTTTCCAATTTTGTTAGGTGCTTAAGAGAGTAAGCAGGTCCTTCCTGACCCCTGAGCCCCAGCCCACACCACTGTTATTCCAAAGCCTGAGTGGAGCCCTTGTAGAGCCTGCCACAGTTACTAAGGTGGCTTGTTTTCAGGGCACCAATGATTTTTATGTTCTAGTCTCCAGATTTACATCCAAAAGAGGTATTTTTCACATTCTGATACTTGGTAGATTTTTTTTAAAAAAACATAAATGCGGGGACACCTGAGTGGCTCAGTGGGTTGAGGCCTCTGTCTTTGGCTCAGGTCATGATCTCAGGGTCCTGGGATTGAGCCCCGCATCAGGCTCTCAGCTCAGTGGGGAGCCTGCTTCCCCTTCTCTCTCTGCTTGCTTCTCTGCCTACTTGTGGTCTCTCTCTGTCAAATAAATAAAAAAGTCTTAAAAAAAACCCAAACAAACATAAATGCACAAAAAGGCCCATGGCAGAACTGCATCATGGCACTCTTGCCCCGTTTACCTCATTCTCCAAAACAACTCACATTGCTTAGGGATTCCTCCAGAGGGATTCTGTGTGTGTATGTACACATTTTATCCAAATGTTCATTTAGTATGTACATTGTTTTGGACCTTTTTTTTTTTCACTTGAGAATATTTAAGGAGATTTATTTAAATGGTCTTTCCCCAGGACTCAGATAACGAGGAGTTCCTGTGCTGTGTGGATCGACTTAATCAATTTAGTGAAAATAGTTCTCCATCAGGCTTGTATTAACATTTCTTTCAGTTTTCCAGGAAATCTTGCGTCAATATGCATGACCCCGTGACTGTCATTGAAGAACTGCTGGAAAGTCTGATGACCGCCATATGTCAGTGAGAACAGACTGGTCTCATGCTCTGCATCTTTCAGGTAAGAAATAACCTTATTTTTCAGGTACAGGTTGCTGGCTATAATAGACAAAGCAGGAGGTGCCTGGGTGGCTGGGTTGCTTGAGTGGCCGACTCTTGGTTGTGACTCAGGTCATGATGTCAAGGTGGTTAGATGGAGCCCCAAACCCCACATTCCATGAGGCGTCTGCTTGAGATTTTGCTCTCTCTCCCTATGCTTCTCCCCCTGCTAAAATAAATAAATAAATCTTAAACACACACACACACACACACACACACACACACACACACAAAATAAAGCAGGAAGCTGGTAATCACTTCTTCGAGAAAGAAGATGCACATGGTTCGTTTTCCTTCAAACTGGGGCCAGAGGAGGAGACCCAGTAGGGGATAGTGCTGGGGATCTTGAGGTAGGCTTGTAAGCCTAACAAGGTGCAGGTTTATCCTAAAAGATGTTGATATCTTTATTTTTAAAAAAATTTTTAGTAAGTATAATTAACGCAGTGTTATATTCATTTGAGGTGATTCAACAATTCTCTATGTTACTCAGTGCTCATCACGATGAGCGTCCTCTTCATCCCATCACCTATTTCACCCTTCTCCCACCTGCCTCCCTTTTGGCAACCACCATGAAAGATGTGGATGTTTTTAAAACTTGGTCTGAGTGGAGGGTCCTCAGAAGAAGGCAGAAGAGGTGGGGGACTTTGGCTTGTTAATAGTTAGTCCAGGCTCTGGGAGGTACTCCAGACAGCCTGAGAAGAGGAATTTTGAACTAAGCTATACAGATCATTTAAAAGGTGTGTCCATTTGAACCCCAGGAAACAAATGGAGGGTTTCAGAGGGGAGGGGAGACAGGGGATGCAATGGGTGATGGGTATTAAGGAGGGCACGTGCTGTAATGAGCACTGGGTGTTAAACGCAACTAATGAATCATTAAACACTATGTCAATAACTAATGATGTACCTCTATACATGGCTAACTGAACATAGTAAAAAATAAAGTATAAAAAAAAGGTGTGTCTACCCACTGTTTCTGTCAGGAAAGATTTAATCAAGATGATGAACCAACAGAATGGAACTGAGATCTTTCTGTCTCCTTATTAAAATGGACCAGAGTCCTGGAAAGCTGTTTACTACAAGCAGTTCTGGAAGATCTTTCTGTTATTACTAAAACACTTTATTTACTTATTCATACATTTTGTCGTGCATGAAACTTAGAATTTTTTCTTCTTCAGATATATCCCTCAATAAGTCTAATTGTTCTTGAGAAAAAAACTAAACACAGGTTTCAGAAATCACAAGTAGAGGCATACCTGGCTGGCTCACTAGGTAGGTAGAGCATGAGACTCTTGATCTTAGGATCGTGAGTTCAAGTCCCAAGTTGGGTGTGGAGCCAATTTAAAAAAAATAATAATAAAGTATTAAAAAAGGAAATCCAAAGTAGATTTTGCCATTTATTCTACATAAGAGCACAAACACCATTCATTAAGACTTTTTAAGTTCAAAATAAGTTACATCTCCTTAATGTTATAAATTGAGGAAGTCTAAGTACATAAACCCTCCCTGATGATTGCCATATATTTTTAAAACAGATTTGCTTGTGCTTCTTGTAATGACTGCAAGACCATTTGGGCTTATGTCCTTTGTTTATCTTGTTTTGATGAAGACGGTAGAGACGATGGACCAATGACGTCTATGCTCCACAAAGTACAGCAGAGTCTCAAAAATAAAGTGACTCATCCCATCTATTTAAGTTTTTCACAAACGCCCATATCCTCTCATGCCAGCACAGTTTTGCTTTCAATGCACCATGGAGTAGTTGGGATAACAGAAAGAGATGGAATTTCCCTACTGAGTAACCAAGGTGCTAATGTGGACGAATTTAGGAAGGTGGCATTTCTCATCAAATGGCAGAGTATCCTTGCAGAGGGAAGTCTGAAAACGTGTCACTGACTTCAGCTGTTCTTCGTGATGCGACTCTCACCGTTATCCCTTCCACCGCCCTCCTTTTCCGCTCCAACGATCTAAACGAGATCTGTCATATCTGATGACCCGAAAATATTCACCTACATGTCCTGTGTCCTTGGGGCGCCTACCTCATCTCTGCCTTTGCTGGGAGGCGGAAGAGAGGAATGGGTTCCAGGGCTTTGCTCGTCTAAGGACACCAGTTTTTCTCTATATTGCAGAATTTCTGCCAGCCCTCAGCTCCACTGTGTGGGAACGTTCCCAGAGGCTGCGTTGTTCAGGTTAGTGATGGTTCCTTCCCTATAGCGTTAGTTTCTCTGCTGGGAGCCCGTGTGTCTGTTCTGTCCTAATGGTCCTGGAGAAGGTAATGCCGAAACCCCACTGAGCACGTGCACTTCCGTCTCTCTGGTGCTCTGAACATAATGCTGGGAGTGTAGCAGGTTTTCCATTTTTAGGATGATGGGCTGTGCTTTCTGAATCCTACAGCGAAAGCCTGGATATTGGATATTCAGGTTCCATAAAACCTTCCTAGCCATTCTTGCTGATCTTGGTTCCAGGTGGCAGTCCCCAGCCTGTGGACATTGCTCTGGCCTCAGCTGCCCTGCGCCTGTCCCCACAGACGGCCTGTCCTCCTGCCTGCCTTCCTGGGCTGCTTGCAGAAAATTAAAAAAACTCAACTTGTAGAAAACTCAACTTCTTACATTTTATGCTGGGTAAATTAGGTCTCTTTGTCTCTCCTTTTTCGGGGGGAAGGAGAAGATTCTTCAACCAAGCGTAGTTTCAAATAGTGCCACTCGCCCTTCAATAATATTCTAAGGGCTTAAGTTTTTTCTTAATTTTTTTCCTCAATCATAAATTGAAGCAGCAAGCTTTGATCCAGGTGGTATTTTGTGTTGACGGCAAGAGGACTTCTGCGGAGGGCAAGTGTCGGGGTCGTCAAGGAGCTAGTGGGCCAGTGGCCTGGTGAAGGTAGTGGGCCTTACGTGGGGGAGTGTGCCGCGCTGCAAGCAGGCCAGGCCTTGTGGAGAAAGGGGATCTGAGATAGACAGATGAGGGTGGTATTTATTGGCTTATGCCGATTAGCAGAAAGTTCTTTCTTTGATCCATAAGAGAAACCAAACAATAGGCCATGAAAGATCAAGTGACAAAATTCAAGAGCCATTCTTTATTTTTCAAAAAGAACTTAGAAAACAAGGACAAGAAAGATGATTGAAAAATGTCCTGCGAGCCATATTAAACAATACTGTGGTGAACATAGCATTAAAGAGAAAAAGACAAATGATGAAAACGATGTCAAATCCTTTATTGCACATTTACTGTGTACCAGGCTCTGAGCGCCCTGTGATCCATGAATTATTTCATTTACTCCTCACAAAAATCATATGAGGTGTGTATTTGAACACCCCTATTTTAATAATTAGGAAACTGGGGCAAAAGGAGGTTAAGTAAATAGATTAATCATTAAATTGCCATTCTCCATATGTGGTATATAGCCAAAGAGGGTAAGTTTAGGCTCTGGATCCAAATGGTTGGGTTCAGAGACCATAGTCATGAGACAGCCATGAGACATGGCCATCAGACATGGCCACGGCCTCCTCCCTAGTCAGTGGCCACATCTCTAACTGATGTTTTAACACATCTTTCCCTCTTAGTCTAGACACAGAGTGCCAAGGGCCCACTAATATTTAATTAAATGTAGCACTAGGGATGCAAGCTATTTGCCTCTGGATTCTAAAGCATCAGAATCACGGGAAGGCTGCTAACTGCAATCACTGCTATTTTACATTGTTATCTAAATGGAGGGCACATGAATAAATTATAAGCAGCAGTGTGCTGAGTGCTGCTCTCTGGAGAGCAGATTGTGCTTGTCTCTTCCCAGCCCTGGGTTCAGTGACGTCATGTTGAGAGCTTTAAATGGGCCACGGTGAAAGTATTTATACTGGTAAACTGGTAAATATTATAATATATGGTTTTTATTCTTTTTTTTTTTTTTGGAAAATCAGTTGTTAAACATCAGTGAAGCACTGACGGATAAGCTAGTGATAAAGCTAACTACTGAGAAGAGAAGGTAAAACTCCCTACCTGGAGAGAATATGATTTCATACATTGAAACCTTCGCGGGAAAAAGGCAACACTCTGAATTAACGAGATTTTTGAAAAATCCAGTCCACACTGCTGATTCAGCCTTTGGAGACAGACCATGTTTTCCTTGGTGTCGATTTAATTTGCAAATAGTAAAGCTTGGAACTGGGAGCATCTATGATTTCCATCATGTGGAGGAGATTGGCCAGCAGCATCAAGAGAGAAAGCAAGTCAGCGTTCAGTGGGAGCCTGAGGTGGGAGGCAGTAATACTGCTGGTTTCCAGTCCCAGACCCTTCAAGGTCCTGGGGCCCAAATGTCACCACCTAGACTCCAAGATTTGACTTTTCCTGTTCATCTGCTTGTCCCCAACGACGTTTGTCTTACATTTTTTTCTTAAGCTCCTCTCTCCAGCTTATCTCTTAACTCAGCAAAAGACCCTCTGGGTGTAGCATCTGTGATGGAAACGGAAACTAGCCCTCAAGCATTCACGACTGCTTGGATGAACATCTCTGGTGGCCCACACCACCCAGACCAGATGCGCTCGACCCCCGACTCTCCTGGCTGCGAAGGTGGGCTATGGAGTGACCCACGGAGGGACCGACAGTTACGTTCACCTCGCCATGATGCTAAAATCTGCCCCCAAGGAGGAGCTCGAGCCTCATTTCCGAACAGACAGCGTGTGTGGGGGACGCGCCTTAAGGGGCACGCGCCACCTCATGCCCGCCTCCACATGTGATGACAGGGCTCCCGATCTAAATATTCATCCGCACCCTAAATAGAAGGAACCCACTCACCCTTGCTCCTGGAGTCACAGCTTTGGAAGTTACTCCCTGGTGATCTCCTTGGTTGCTGCAAATAAAGTGTCCTTTGTGTGACCGCTCACGTGGTGTGGTTTCTACCTGTGACTCACCAAG
This sequence comes from Nasua narica, assembly GCA_028533885.1. NCBI lineage: Eukaryota > Metazoa > Chordata > Mammalia > Carnivora > Procyonidae > Nasua > Nasua narica. Next base: position 43,494,298 of record CM052802.1, on the reverse strand, counting down.
CCGCGGACTCAGGTTGGGTCAGTTACACAAATGTCTATCCTGGCTTTGCTCAGTCCTGGGTTCTGCCACGAGGCTCTATCATGTCTTTCCCCTAAACTCCAACTTTTGGTCTAAGCCACTTCAATTTGGGGTTTCTTTCATTTTGACCAAAGCCAGATTACCTAACACAATCATCTATTTTTTCTTATAGAATCTATGCAGGAAAAACCTCCAACCTCCTTCCTGCCCCTGACACTCTCCTTGCAGAGACATTAATGTTTTGCATGAGGGGACTTTGTCTTTCCTGGATCAATAGGGCTCTTCTTGTAACACCTTCAGTGAGAACTACTTATCTTCCCAAGTTTTCTGGTCTTGTATATTTTCTGGCCTTGAATGTTACATAAAGAAAGTTATTGATTTGTGATGCTAAGTGCAAGCGATTAAGTTGGAGAACAATCCTTTGGTGTTACAAAAAAGGGACCTAATTTTAAAAGTAGAGATCTTTGTAAAGATGAGAAATGATTGGTTAATGGTTGGCTGCTAGCTGATTACTATGCTTTTCATCAGGACTGTGCTGAAAATTATGAGATGCCATCTTTTTGGTTCTCACTTCATTATTGGCAATTATGCTTTCCCCCTCATCCCCTCTTCCTCCCTTCCCCACCACAAGTGTACCTCTATGACATCAAAGGAGTCTCACCTTGCACCCAAGCCTTGCTTCTCAATGCTTTATCTAAATCTATCTCAGGTGAGTACAAAGGCTCTGGTTCAAGTTCATGGGCCCGGAGCACATGTTATCTTCTCTCGGAATGATGAGAAATTAAGTATCAAGAGGTTGAATTTGTTGGATTGAGATCCAAATAAGATCCAACCATCATTATTGGTTGATACATCTCTAAAGTTTCCCTTCTACCTCTTTCCCTTGAGATTTCTTTTGTTGAAGAAACTGGTTTGAAGGAATCTCAGTGTTAGGAGTTTGCTGAGTATATATCACTAAAACTCAAATATATTAAAAAAATAATAAAAAATTCTAATAAAATGACTTCAATGTCTTGGGTGGATATCACTGTGGTGTCTTCTTATCAGACTTTGCTTTTGTGGAAGGTGGGCTGGAAAAGAAAGCCTTTTCACAGGCACTTTCTCTTTGGTCAGAACTGGATAGAGCCTCACTATTACACTGGTTTGAAATTAAGTATTTTAGGTTCTAGTCTTTATAGTAAAGACAAGAAAAGAAGTGGTTTTGAATGCTTTTGAGTATTAATCCCAATATTTGCAGTAATAAAATCTATTATGCATCTGGGAATTAACTTAGATGCATCATGCCTTTATTAGTAAAGCATATAAAATAAACCTGAGAAATTTTAGAGCTAAATGATGTTCATGGATGGTGCAATTTAATATTTTAAATATTCAAGGCTACTGAATGAAAATCCAGGGAATTACAAATAGCTATGTTATTTTAGAAAATGAGGAGCAGTAAGGGAGCAAAAAAATCTTGCCTGATATGAAAACATTACTCAAAACAATAGAAATTACAACAGATACACACATCAATAAAGTTGGTATTTGATCTTTGGAAAAACAGAGGAATTGTTTAACAAGTAGCATAGGGAAAATTGGATAGAATGCAGAATAAGTAGAATATAGAATAGGTCAAAAATTAAGTTGTTTCAGTAGACTGAAAAATTAAAGGTGAAGGGTAAAACTGTAAAGTAAATGGAAGAAAATACAAGGAGGTTTCTTTGTGATTTGGGGTATCAAAACATTTTAAAATAAATCTTTCAAGACATAAACTGTGAAGAAAAAAGTGAATGTAATTTATTCTATCAAAATTTGTTACTTGGCCACTCCCAGCTGTGGTGGCATTGGTGAAGGTGTGTCCTTCAGCTTTCTAGCCAGTGCTTAATGCAGGACTGTAAAGGGGATTACAGAAAAAATTTAGGGAGAAATTGATAGTCTGGGAGAAGAGCAATAGAGTAATTAGGACCAAGAAAGTAAGAATATCTAGAATAACAGGATAAATTCCTATTAAGTAAGAAAAATAAACATAGAAACATAGCAAAGATTACTATTAAGATCTATCCAAATGATTAAAAATATACAGAAATGAGATGTTCAACCTCACAAAAAGCAATGAAATACAAATTAAAAGTGTGAGATACTGTTTATAGAAGAGCAAAAATTTACAAAGTTGGGTATCAAATGTTGGTGGGGGTATAGACTGCTATGGTCATTTGGGAAGGCAATAAAGCAATACTTAGTGGAATTAAGTAATTACTGTATAGATCATAAACACCAGGGAAATTCTCACAAGGGTGTACCAGGAGGTATTTGCAAGTATTTTTATCACAGCATTACTTGGGATAGCAAAGAACCAAGGAATAATTAGGTTAAATGTAGACCGTAGAGCAGTCACAAGCAATGAACTAAGTAGAGATTTCGCCACATGGATAGACCTTTAAAATATAATGTTTATAGTCCTACTCTATTTATGTCAATTAAATATACAGAAACAGTAATGTCCATATTTTAAACACATTATCACACGTAGGTATATAAAACTCCATAAAATAAAGAACCAATGAATATGGTGTGTTTGGAGCTGATGGCACGATCAATCCCATTCGACTCATCTGACATCTCTACAATAAACAAACTTAGAAGTAAACCAGTTCCTCTTGAGAAATAGGAAGATTTGACAACCTAAGATCTGGCTTGGTGGGAGCTAGGAGGGTAGATATAGACCAATGCCCACAGCTTACCTCACCCTACTGTCTTTCAGGGGTCAGAGCCACTGATTTATATTGTTTGCTGGCCTCTGCAGATATCTGCAGATACAGAACTTTGTTCCGGACAGGGATTTCAGGAGCTGACATTTCCTAGGTGTGAACCACTTTCATAAACCTAACAGGATGAGGGAATTTATCCTAAGAGCTGTTGCTGGGCTGATGAGTGGCCTTGGGTGAGAATCCCAAAGACAAAACATCTCAGAAGATTTTACATACTCTTAAGTCAATATTCACCTTAGGCAAGATCCCTTAGAAGATCTAGATACAGAAATAATTCTAAGTAACTTCTGTAAAAAAAACTTTTTTTTTTAAATTTTACTTATTTATTTGACAGAGATAGAGAGATCACAAGTAAGCTGAGAGGCAGGCAGAGAGAGAGGGGGAAGGAGGCTCCCCGGTGAGCAGAGAGCCTGATGTGGGGCTCGATCCCAGGACCCTGAGATCATGACCCGAGCGAAAGGCACTGAGCCACCCAGGCACCCCTGTAAAAAAACTTTTATGAGTGTAATATCTTCTCCCATCATTAATAATCCAGTTAAGAGACATAGGAAGAGTGCAGCTGAGGTGAGTGTCTCCTCACCTTTGACTTTTCCACTGTTTGGGAATGGTCAGACTTTCAGTCCCTGATTAAAGCTTTCAATTTCTTCCACTGGAAATGTGCCAGTGAATTCTGACTCCTGTAGACTTTTGTCAGAAAATAGCAGCTTTTCTAATTGTGACCTTTTTAAAATTAAAATGCTAAGGAGGTTCTACTTCAGAATAGCCAATGACTAGAGACCACTTTAAAAAATTAAGACCCTTTGTATGAGGTAAGAGAAATTGACTTGAAATCTTAATTTTAAATAATTTTTTTTTTTAAATTTATCCAACAGAGAGAGACATAGCAAGAGAGGGAACACAAGCAGGAGGCATTGCAGAGGGAGAAAGCAGGCTTCCCGCTGAGCAAGGAGCCTGATGCGGGGCTCAATCCCAGGACCCCGGGATCATGACCTGAGCTGAAGGCAGACGCCTAACGACTGAGCCACCCAGACTCCCCTGAAATCTTAATTTTAAAAAGATATTCTTTATCAAGAGTTTGTAACCTATGGATGAAATAATTAATAATTACATTCATTACTGATATGTAATAGGCAGAAAAAAATTAAGAGAGCCGCAACACAATGTTCTATTTGGGACAAAGGCAAAGTCAAAGGAAACTCAGGACTCCTCTATACACTGGTGACCAGCACATAATAGATATTACATCCCATACAGCAGTATTAGTAAGAAGAGTGAAATGAATGGACTTCATTTTTATTGTATTGCTTCTTTGTTAACTGGGGCCAAGAGTCAAGGGACGTTTTGCCAGAGAGTGTTAATAAAATTTTCTATACTGTACTTTATAATCAGGTAAAATCAACCAGAAATGGACCTATATTTGTTATGTGTCGGTTTGGACACATTATGGGTTTCTACCATATTGCAGAACCAGTTCTTAGTTTTAACTCACTCCACTACCATCAGGCGAGGACCCACACTGGGTATCAAAACACGTTGCAGTAAATGCCCACTGTTATAACAATCCTGGTGAATACCGGTTAGTTCACTTATATAGTTGAAGAACTGACTTTGAAAGTCTACTCCTGAGTTCCTAAAATCACTTACACAGCTTCTAGTATTAGACAGCTTATGGAGGTATGAATAATATAAAGGGTAGTATGAATAATGTAGAATGAAGACTAGGAGCCAGATTTCAGGACCTCGTACTATCTTTCTTCAAAATGAACAAGACCTATGTTGAGGGCAGCTGCTGCTAAACTTAGGGCAAGAAATACAAGGGAGATGTGGAACATCTTGGTTGATAGGGAGCAATGAGAGCTTTAGATATTTCTGGGGTAGTATCAGAAGAATAAAATTGACTAGCTCTGTAGAAGCAAACAAGGGTCGACCAACAAAAATCAATTACTATTACAAAGTTAAACAGGTTGAATTTTTACAGGAAACTAAATATAATAATATATTTTTTAAATATTTTATTTCTTTATTTGACACAGAGAGAGAGATCACAAGTAGGCAGAGAGGCTGGCAGAGAGAGAGGGAAGCAGGCTTCCTGACAAGCAGAGAGCCCGATATGGGGATCGATCCCAGGACCCTGAGGTCATGACCCGAACCGAAGGCAGGTGCCCTTAAATATAATAATATTAAAAAAACAGATGACATGGAGTGTGCTCACAGTTTAAGGAAAGACAATTTCATCAAACACATGAACTGCAGTTGAAGAAAATATACTGAATATACTTCATAAATGATATTGTGAGCATTACATTGTAATTGCTATTGGAAAAAAGCCCATTTGTATTTCCTTAATAAGATCAATAAGCTCAGCTGTCCAGATTAGAATTTTGCCCTGCCCAGCTCTTCTGATGGAAGGTCCCATGGAGTATTAGGCTCACTGATCTCCTGTTGTTAATGCCTGACTTCTGGTCACTACATCGTCTGTCTGAATCAAAGGACACAGAGTTAAGAGCTTACCTTACTGACTCATCATTGACAAGTAAGCCTGCTTTCGAGTTAGCAAAGTCATGAAACAACTGTCTTGCTCTGACACATAAGCAGTGGAGAGACAAGGGCTACTGAGCTCTGTGGCCAAACAGGGCTGTTGCACTTAAATCTACCTTGTCTGGTTACTGACCTGAGATTCATCTCTGCTCCTTTATCTTTCCCTCAAGGACATTACTGAATGTGTAGACTCTGTGTGTGTGTGTGTGTGTGTGTGTGTGTGTGTGTGTGTGTGTGTAGGTTTCACAGACCAATCATGGCGCACACAATGCCCATTACATTCATCCTGAGGTTGAGAATTCTTAGATTAAGAAATTATCTTGCCGTTAGACTAAGGTAGGTCTTTCTACTTCAACAAAGTTGGTCACTTGACTCATTAAACATGACTTTTTTTTTTTTTAAAGATTTTATTTATTTGAGAGCGAGAGAGAGATAGAGACAGACAACGGGTGCACAAGCAGGGGGAGCAGCAGGCAGAGGAAGAGGGAGAAGCAGGCTCCTGGCTGAGCTGAGGGCCTGACATGGGATTGGATCCCAGGACCCTGGCATCATGACCTGAGCTGAAGGCAGACGCTTAGCCAAATGAGCCACCCAGGGGCCTCTGTTTTGTTTTGTTTTTGAGATCCCTGACATTAAGTGCTTAGTTTAGGTGAACTTTTGGGTGAATTAGGAGGCTTGGAATAGATGGCCTTATATTAATCATTAATTAGTGAGCCATCCTCAAAAAATTAGAAAGAAATAGTGTGCCCTCTAGTGGACATTTTAAGAACTGGGATGGACTGTCGTACAAAACAGACTGCTGGAATTGGGTCCCTTAAAAGGTGGTGACATTACACACCTTGAGCACCCTTTAATCTGTAGGTTAGTGTTTGCTGCTTTGTGATTACATAAAGAATTTGAAAGGTTAACCACAGGACTGGAAAAAGGCAATGGCTGGTAAAGGTGTGTGTGTTGGGGGCGGGGTGTGGTGGCGCCCTTGCTTCCAGCTTCCCTCTACTGTCCTTTGTAAAATGTGAGGAAAGTGGAGGAAGTTCCTGGAGACACTCCTCTCACAGAAAAGAGTCAGAGTGTCCGGTATCTTGGCTCTGAAGCATAACAATGAAAAACTGACTGCGAAGTTAGAAAAATTCTCCTAATTTTCTTTAGACTATAACCACTTGATGTACAGAGAATTGCTCAGGTCTTCAAAAGCAAGCAGGAAATTCTTTATTTAATTCTGTGATTCTGTCACCAAGACCCAATCTCAATTAGCTTCTGGAGTGCCATGGGTTGAAAGAATATTTCCATGCAGTGAAATAGGTGGTATGATCAATAGATAAAAGTGACAGTATGGCTAAATAATGTCCACAAAACCAGCACTATCAGGAATGGATTCCTTCAAAAAAATTTTTTTAAATGATTTTTCTTTTGAGAATGTGCATGTGTCAAATTTCATTTTTTCAGAGAGAAGATGTTATATACGTGGATTAATTAAAACTACTTGAGTAAAAAAAGTGTTCCGAAGGCACCCAAAATAATATAAATTGTTAGAAATAATAATTCCAACATACACAATTGAACTGCTTCATTTAGATTCAATTATGCTTTGAAATTAGGAGGGGATTTTTTTTCTTTGTGTTTGTGTAAAATTTCTGACAGACCTGCAAACAATTTGGTTATTTTTGAAATCGTGAAACACATGATTACTCGCTCCAAGCCTCTAAACCAAAATCTATGAGAATTTGGTTTAGTAGGAAAAATTTTAGCCACCTACATTTTGTAATTTATTTGGTTTGCTCTTAAAGAAAAATGCAAGATTCAACAGAGTTCTATGCTCTAAGATAAAACACATTATAATTAGACAGTACTTCTGAACTATCAAGTTCTTTATGTAAATATAATAATTTTTAAAGGAACTTTAGTTGGAGAGTGATTTTCTATGTTTTTGCTGGGTATGTAGCAGGGAAAGGGTGCTGTGAGGTGGTGGGCCAGGAGTTGAGAAAGCCCGGGCTTCTTTTTTAAAATCAAAACTACTCAGAAGTGCCTTAGCTGCCCCAGAGACATAGACAGTAGTGGACACCTTGTTAGACCATATTAAAAGTTGGCTCCAACCCTCTCCTTCTGGGTTGAGAGGGAGAAACACCCTGAGGAATGGCTAAAAATGTTGATGAAGTTCCAAATGGGTTTTTAAAAAATAAGCCCTTTAAAATCAGAATGACTGATTGAATCACACATTTTGTTTTTCTTGGGACATTTCCACGCTGATGTATTGCTTTTTATGTAAATAGGATTTTTTTGGGGGGGGGATGAATGTGAATATTAGTGAGAAATTGTATATGCTTGCTGGCAAGTTACCGCTGTGGCGACCCTAGAATGCTAAATTAGGAATGCAGACATGCAGTAGAGCCTGGGGATTCTTGGACTGAGCGTGCATACACGTTACATGGCAGGACTCACAAACCTGCAGACCTCCAATCCAGGGGTTCTGGCCAGGGACTCCAGGGGGAGATCAGGGGAATGAGAAGGTAGCATCTTAAATAAGAACCGCCAGCGACTCTGAAGCAAGTGGCCTAGGGATTATCACCCAGAGTCTGTTGGAGTTTAGGCTAATAATGAGGATTCTTGCAACTATTTGTAAATGAGAAAAATTAAGCAATGGTCATTTTAAATTGTGGAATATGTGTGTTAAGGTATTGGGAGGTACACCAAGGGCGACTGAGATATAATTGCACTACTGTTAGGAAACTCTGAAAGCGCTCTGACATGCAGGTTCTGTAGGGAATGTGCTGGAACTGGGGGGGGGGGGTGATGGGTAGGGGGTGGGAGAAGGGGAATTCTGCTGGAGATGTCCTCTCCCTACACTGCCTTCTCTCTCATGTTTCACACCACCGTCACACCCCTTCCTCAGGCGTCTTCCTAGTCACTATTCTTTTCCCTTCCCTGCTTTGTTTTTCTTTGTGGCACTTACAATATGCTGACATAATATTTATTATTTATTTCTTCCCTTGTTGAGTGCCTCTTCTTTGAGGCTATAAGCTCCAGTCTGTTTTGTTCAGAGCCGTAGCCTCCACACCTAGCATTTGGTAGTCAATAAATAAATTCATCCTTTGAAGCCGCCTTCTGAAATTCAGCTTCCAGTCAGAATGTGACTGGCTTTGTGATCTGTTTTCCAGGGATTTATACCCCAATGCGGAAGAATACACTGACTCCCTGGAAGTGTCCGTTTTGAACTGTGAGGGAAAGAGCACAGTGTTCGGCTCATTTGTCCCAATGACTGAGACACGCAATTTGATATCCTCTGGCATTCTTGATGGCTGTCAGTTTCCCTTTGAAAATGTGAGATTGGTAATGGACACCGAGTACTAGTGTATTTCTGTCTTTCAAAACTGTGGTTAAGTTAGAGTGATGAGTGAATATGGAGTGTCCTGAAGTGTGCGTGCGTGCGTGCGTGCGTGCGTGTGTGTGTGTTTGCTATTAGTTTGATCTAAGTTTTCTGAGGGTCTCCATGTAGTGATGAAGGATGGGTGGGGTTAGGAGAGTGTATTTGTCAGTATTCAATGAAGAAAACAAGGCTGGTGCAAAGTAGTTCTGCAGAACGGTCTTTCTTGGAAAGATCTGTAGGATGGTGATCGGCCTCTGGGCAGATGACTCTGAACCTAGAATGCGGAGACTTTGGTTTCCATCACCGTGCTCTGGCGTAGAATTCTGGGAAAACAGGAAGGTCCACCTAATATTTCAAAACAAACCACGTTAAATATAAATTAGGATTTTTTTTGAGCCATTAATATATATTTCCAAATAATTGTCTCATTCATTAACTTAGTCATTTAACAACTATGTATTGAGTGCTTACTATGGCCAGGGATTTGGCTGCTCATTGAGGACAAAATTGAACAATGCATGATCGCCACTGGAAGAGCTTCCAGTTTAATGGATAAATAACAGGCACTGATTATGGAGCATCTATTCAAGTCCAGATGGTTTATAAACTTGGCTTAAATTCTTGTAGTTATGCTGCAGTTGGTATCATTATCACCAATATACCAGTAAGGAAATGGTATGGCTCCGATAGTTGAGACAACTAGACCGAGATGACTCAGGCATTAGAAACCGGGACAAAGCTCTGATTTTGGGTCCATCATTGCATCTCATTTCTTCAGGGTCCTTTGCTTCCCTCAGAGTCAAACTCTCCCCCTCTCCATCTCTGTCTCTCTTTTTCCAGCTGTTCACCTGTACCACCCCGTGCCCAGGGCCCTCCACGGCTTTAGCTGGGGTCAAGCCCTCAAGTCCTGCTGTGTCCCCGTGGGAACATGGAGCAGAGGCTAGGGGTTCAGATGACTCTCTTGCCTTTCAGAAAGTTCCAGAAACTTTCGTGACAGATAATCAGGGTTCACAACTTAGTTTTACTTGTTTTAAGGGAAGGTTTAGGAAAGCATGTAGAATGGAGATGATCAATGGTTTAAATACCTTAGCGGAAATGAACAGTGGCTTAATTACTTTGCTCCTGTGGATAGGAAATAGCCAACTCATAGCTAAGACTCCTGGATGTGAGAAAACCAAGGTTAAGGTTAAGTTTTTTAGATTTAAGAATTTTGTCAACTTTAAAAAATGTATTTGATTTCATAAACTCATGTCCTAAAATGGCTTTCTAGTTCTTATTTGCAATTTAACTCAATTTCAGGTCAAGAATAGGTGACACACACTTAAAAAAAAACAACTTACACTTTCGATGCAATTAGCCTTCCAACTCTGCAGATACCACAAAAATGGCTAAAATACTTTGAGTTTTTTCCATAATGAACACATCCATGTAAACTAACACCCAGATAGGGGTGCTTGATATAAATGAAATCAGTATTTACTCTTTTGTTTCTGACTTTCTTCACTTAGAATTATATTTTAGATTTTTCTATATTGTTGTGCATAGTTGTGTTTTTTTCTGAATATTACTATCAGATGTTATTGAAGAGTATAACTAAATAGTATTCAATTATGTGACTAGACCACAATTTATTTTTCATTTCATTCTTGATTGGCATTTGGGTAATTCCCAATTTTTAGCTGTTATGAAAAGTGCTGCTATGGACATGCTTTTTGTATTTTTTGGTGAATTTGTGTACATGTCTCTTTTCTGTATATAAGATCATTAAATAGACATATTTTCCATATTAGTAGATACTACCAGATAATTTTCCAAGATGTTTGTATCAATTTAGACTCCCACCATCAGCACAGGAGAGTGTTAGTTGCTCTGCAGCCTTGCTAACATTAGATATTTTCCTTTGAGGGTATATAGTGATACTACATTTCTTTTGTTTACTCATGATGCTTATGCAAGTTGTGCACCTTAAGTGCTTGCTTAAATCATTTCCCTCATTTTTGATTTGCATTGTCTTTTTCTTATTGATTTATAGTTCTTTATATATTTTCAAAATAGGCCCTTTATTGGATAAATGCATTGTAAGTATCTTCCATTCTACGGGCTTCCCTTGTATTTTCTTACTAGTGTCTTTTGATGAAGAAAAGCTCTCGGGTTTAGTGTAGTCCAATTTCTATAAAATCTTTTCTTTATTGTTAGCCCTATTTGGAAATTTTTACCTAATCCAAGGTCATGAAGACCTTCCCCTACATTTTCTTCTAAGTTTTATTGTTTTAACTCTTACAGTTAGATTTGCAATCTAACTAGAACTGATTTTTCTTATAGCTTCATTTTATTTTCCACGTGGATATCCAATTAACCAAACTTAGTAATAAAATTCAGAAAAAGATTTAATGCTGGTTAATTTCAATAATGGTGCTATTGTTACATGGAATGGATTCTACCTCAAATCATTCTGTTCAGCTTAAGTAGTTAAAGTTAATAGAGTATTTTACATACCATGAATATTTCTTTTTAATATGCTTTCATATCATCAAATCCTATTGAAGAAACTGAACCTTGGGTGATATTGGTATTAGAACTTTCTCTAATTCATTGCTAATATATTGAGTATATTAGAGATATTAAATTCAAAACCCATCAGCACATAAACATAACTTAATCGATATTCATTATTTGCTGTAACATTTTATAGGAAAATGCAGAAAAACAAAGCAACTTGAAGAAAATAATTTATATCTACCATATTAGAAAAAAAAACCCAGAAAATTCAGGTTGGGCAGATGGAGTACTTTTTTGTTTTTGTACAAAAAAGGGGGAAGGGAATAGTGACAGTCATAAGTGTTATAAGGAAAACATGTGCATGAACTCATGGTTTTAAAAAATTTTTCAGTAGCAAAAATAATCTTTGCTATTTCTGCTAATGTTCTCTCTACTTCCTTATTAACAACAACATTGGAAAGTTTCAAAATAATTTTTATTTTAAGAAAAAGTAAAGTAAGTTAAAATGAATGCTTGGGTTTGAATATTGAGTATATTTCGATTTAGGATTTTCTGCTTCGAGTAAATAAAGATAATTTTGTATTGATCAGCATAATTGAACCACTGAATTATTTTTAGTTCTAGCACTAAAGTAGAACTTAATCTGTTTCTCTAAAGCAGTTGGGCTTTATAATTAAATGCTACTTCTTGGAAGAGTAAGTAAGCCAAGGAGAAGTAACTCCCACGTCTGCTCTAAGGACCTCAGCATGTGGAATAGTGAGAGGAAGCAAGAGTGGTTGGATTTGCAGGAGGGAGTGAGAGCTGGGGACTCTACTGAATCTTGATCACAAGGAACAATACTGTCTTTAACCTCTGACCAGGGCTGCCTGTATAATTGATGGGGTCCAGTGCAAAATAAAAAAGTAGGACCCCTCGTTCAAAAAACTGGAAAAAAGTGTCATTAAAGGTACTAAAATCAAAAGCTTTTCTTTGTATTCCAGGCTTTCCCCAATTTTTTTTTAAAGATTTTATTTTTTTATTTGACAGAGAGAGAGAGAGATCACAAGTAGGCAGAGAGGCAGGCAGAGGGGGGGGGTGGGAAGCAGGCTCCCTGCTGAGCAGAGAGCCGGATGCAGGGCTCCATCCCAGGACCCTGAGATCATGACCTGAGCCAGAGGCAGCTTTAACCCACTGAGCCACCCAGGCACCCCTCCAGTCGCTCCCAAATTGTCCTGGGTCATGGTGTTTTTAATTTGTTATTGAATTAATGAATTTTTATTTGTCTTTAGAGTTTAAATGTAAATGTAACAGCATTCTACTTGTATGCAGAATCACTGAAGTTATATAATTTGTATTTCGTGCGCATACATGGATCTCGTTCTTACTGGAAGAGTGGAAAAGCTCCATAAAACTGACCCAGCTGTTTTAATGTCATTTCTTGATATATGCAAACTGTAGGTTACTCTTTTTTTCCCCTTCTTTTCTCTTTTCTTCTATGTCATCATTTTTAGTGTTAAGTGGTCAGTTACTACAGGGAGTAACACACATAATAAAGAATGTGATTAGTCTTGAATGTTTCTCAGACCATCATGGCCCTGGCCTGGGTCTAGATAGAATGGGAAGGGTCTTTTTGGGACTGTCAGTGCCTCCATTTACTCAGTCATAGATATAATGCGCTTCCCCTGTACTTACTTTGAGTCTCGCTGGACTCCCACCACTGTGGGTCCACTGAAATTTTTCACTCATGGGCCAGTGGGAATGCTGTAGGTGAATAGGGCAGCAAGAAATGGTCTATGCGCAGACTGCACATGTCTCCTATGCTTATGCTCCATTGTCCTATCAGACTTCACTTACGGAACAGAAGTTCAAAGGCAGTATTACTAAGAATTTAAAGATGGTGCCTGCAGAGTATTAAGCCAAGTACAGGGCCCTTCTCAGCATGGCTCAGCTGACAGTGGGCACTGGTTACACCCTCATGAAGCCAGCCTGCCTCCAACAGACAATTCATTCAGGTGATATCTGGAGCTTTATACTGTTTCTCCCTAGAGTAGCAGCCCTTATAGGGCATGGGTTCAGTCAAAGAAAGCCTGGGAGGAAATACTAACACCTCTGTTTCTTCATCCTTATTATTCTTACTAGCTTCTTTATCCCATTGGTGACATTTCCCAGAATATAGAATGGTCTGCCCTATGGTAGGACTGAGAAAGAAGAGGGAATAAAGGGCTGATGCCACTTTCTTTCTCGTCTACTTTACTCCAGAATTAGGCCTCCTATTTTTAAAAGTCTTGATATTTTGTGCTCAATTTGATTGAACAATGTTGGTGGAAAGGGGATTGGAATAGTTTCTCTCATCCTTTGTCTTAGTGGTTTTCAAACTTTGCACCACCATTAGCATTACCTGGGGAATTTTAGACAATTTCAACATCCAGGCCACACTCTAGACTCATTACACCATAATGGCTGGGGGTAGGTGGGATGCTATTAGGTTTGCCCAGGTGATTCTGTAGCACAGCTGAGGTTAAGAACCACTGCTCCAGCTTCTTGCTATTCAAAGCATAGCCCCTAGACCTGTAATACCAGCATCACTTAAGAGCTTATTAGGCCCACAGAAGCTCAGGCCCCAGACCTGCTGGGTCAAGTCAGAATCTGCATTTCGACAGTGAAAGTTTGAGAAGGTGGCAGCAGCTGAGTCTGCCATTTGTTAACACTGAGAGGTTGGCTCTGTGGGTCCTCCTGCAGAACAGTGGTTCTTGGTCCTGGTTGATGTTGGAATCACCCATTTTATTCTGGCGATAAGTATATGGATGCATTAATGTATTTTAAAATTTTTTTTAGATTTTTAAAATTTATTTGTTTGACAGAGAAAGAGAGATCACAAGTAGGCAGAGAGGCAGGCAGAGGGAGAGGGGGAAGCGGGCTCCCCGCCGAGGGGAGAACCCGATGTAGGGCTTGACCCCAGGACCCCGAGATCATGACCTGAGCCGAAGGCAGTGGCTTACCCACTGAGCAACCCAGGCGCCCTACGTTAATGTCTTTTTATGCTTAATAATTACTCATTAGATTTATAGTACAGTTAGACTGTTTTCATCAATTGCATCCTAATATTTTATTTTATCTTAATCCTTTGAAACCTATTAAATTTTAAAATGTTTTAATCTATATACAAAATTTTATTGCAGAAAAATACAATGTGTGATTTAAAAATATTAAAGTATAAAATGTATTGCAGTAGTAAAAAAATCATGTGAGAAAGTAGATTATAAATATGAGTTCAAGCAGAAAAGGAATATAAAATTTTCAACTATTTAAGATGGACACATTTTTGTCTTTTTTCTAATGGATGATAATAGGTATAAAATCTCTATGGTTTTTACAGTCCATTAGATTAATTTAAAAGAGTGCCATAATAATTTTACTTTATTTTAAAATATCAAAATATCAATACTTGAAATATGCCAAGAATCTGATTATCTTTTAACCATTTATTTATTTATTTATTTAAGAGATTTTATTTATTTGTCAGAGAGAGAGACAGAGAGAGCACAAGCAGGCAGAGGCAGAGAGAAAGAGAAGCAGTTTCCCTACCGAGCAAGGAGCCTGATGCGGAACTTGATTCCAGGACCCTGGGATCATGACCTGAGCCGAAGGCAGCGGCTTAACCGACTGAGCCACTCAGGCATCCTATCTTTCAACTATGTAAATTTATGATGAAAAATATTAGATGATGTCTTCTTATTTTAAAATGTCAATATTTATAGGAGCACCTATAGAGTATGCTACTCTTGATCTCGGTGTTGTGAGTTTAGGCCCCATATTGGGTGTGGATCCTACTTAAAGATTTAAAAAAAAAGAATTTAAATAAGAAAGTATTTAACAATATGCCAGGGATTATGTTAACTGCAACAATTTGAATATATAATGGAAGATTTTAAATGCCAGTATGTGAGAGGTCCACAGTTTTCCTAAACTCTGAGAATGTAAAATAATTTGAAAACCACTGGGATACATAACAGAACCGAGAATCTCATGGGCATCTCTGAGTCCTTGGTCAGTCTCTTGGACTCCCTAGGGTCCACTTACCAACATACATTCCTTATCTAGGATCCTCAGGGTCGCTATGAGGGACATAAGGGGCAATTTGTCTGCTCAGGCTGTATTGCCTTGACAGCCCCTCCCCACTGGTCTGGCTCTTTAAAGCTGGGTGTTGCTGGAGTTGAACAATCTGACTTACTTGTTAATTGTTTTTCCCCTTTGGCAGTACAACTTAATATTCTAGTGAGTTTCTTGTTAACTTCAGTTTGGGGGATTACATAATTAATAATGCTAGAAATTGTGTTGGGCCAAGCCCTTCGAATCTGTATCCTGCATTTAGAGTTTCCATTTCTTAATACAGAGCTTGTGGGCTCTGCCATTTATAGAAGGGAGACCAGCGGTTATGGTGGGGAGATGGGGGACCCCTGGAATATTGCCACTCAGGGTTCCACTTGAATGCAATTCACAAAATTTAATTTTTAGCCTCTCAAGGTAGTATTATCATGTAGTTTTTAAAATCAAAGGATTACTGAAAAGCTTATACTAAAACTTTTCCTTCCCCATCTCTCCTCAGTCTTGGTCTCACTTCTAGAACTAGGTACTTTCAACTTTAAGCTGTTTCTCCTGGAGTTTATGTTTATATCTTTACAAAAATTATTTATGCCGCTCATTCTTGATTTAGATGGTTTACATTTTATAATAAACATGCTGTTATGGTAGTTGACCCGTAGAACAGAGCTTGACCCATAGCAAGAGCCTCTGTAAGACATTCTCTTGTCTCTCTCTATCCAACCGCTAGGGTCCTAATTCAAACTTTGGTTAACCTACCACTTATTGTTACATTTTTGTGAATATATAAACATGTTCACTGAGGAGTCCAGTAGTTAACTATAATTACATTTCTTCTATACATTTTTAATTAATGTATTAATTAAAATGTATACATTTTAATTAATGTATACATTACATTATGTATTAATGTAATACATTAATTACATTACAAATACAAATACATATTTGTATACAATATGTATACAATACAAATACAAATACAAATACATAAAATGTATTATTTGCTTCAGGGGTACAGGTCTGTGAATCATCAGTCTTACAAAATTCACAGCACTCCCCATAGCACACACCCTCCCCAGTGTCCATCATCCAGCCACCCTATCCCTTACCCCATCCAGATCAATGCTCAGTTTGTTTCCTGAGATTAAAAGTCTCTTATGGTTTATACATTTTAACAATAACTTTCTATTTTCTAAACTCTGTGTGTAGTGAACACGAATTCTTTAGCAAATCGTAAAACATTTTACTACATTGTTTTAATAATATTTTTGCAAATGCTCAAACCACTCGGAAATCTGTGAATTCCTTTATTCATTCATTTATTTGTTCCTGACATGTTCCTTCAGCTCTGATCTGATCAAAGGATTTTTGCATTTTGCCTGCAGTTTCTCATTTTGAAACTTTTCTTTACCATATCTCTATGCTGGGTATTGGTTGGATGTCCTAATTATATAATCCTCCTCTTTCTCAGTGAACATTCTTGTTTTGTTAGGGCACATATACTGATAGTGTCCCTAAAATGAATGGAGGATATATTTTTTGAGTTTTCAGGTATCTGAAATATTTTTATTCTACCCTGTCTCATGATTGGTAAGTTGATCTTATATAGAATTCTAGGTTGAAAATAATTTTCACTTGGACTCTGAAAGACACTCTTTTATAATATCCAGTGTTGCTCTTGTAAAGTTTGATGCTATTTGGATTTACATTCTTTTGCATGTGGATTTCTTTTTGCCTCTCTAGGCTTTTAGTATCTTCTTTTTAGTTGTGGTATCCTAAAATTGCATGATGATGTATGTCAGTGTTTTCTAAATTGTGCATAGTTGTCACTCAAGTGAATGTTTTTCTTGGTATGTTTTGGTAACTTATGTCCATCAGTTTTGGGAAGTTTTCTGATATTTTTGTCATCATCATCGTCATCATCATCATCATCATTTTTGATAATTTCTTTGCTTCTTTCTGCTCTTTCTTTTTGGAATTCCTATTCATCGTGTACTGGATCACATGTACTAGATCTCTGATTATATTATCTTTTAATTAATTTTTAAATTCTACTTTCTAAGAGATTTCTTGAAATTGTCTTTTAAGTCTTCTATTGCATTCCTTATTATGATTATCATCTTTCATTCTACGGAGTTTTATCTTATTCTCAGATGGATACGACTGACTTTGTTGACATGGCATAATTTCTTATTGTGTAGCAGTGGTTGGCTAAGAGGTAGACCCGTAGCCAGACCATTTACACTCCAATCTCAACTCTGTCATTTTCTGCTTGTGCAAACTTGGACTAATTACTGAATTTTCTCGTCTGTAAAATGGGCTAAACCTTCATCAAACTGTGGCTGTGATTGTTCAATGATTCATTATAGTTAAAGTGCTTAGAACAGAGCTTGACCCATAGCAAGAGCCTCTGTAAGCATTTGCCATGCTCATTATCTCTCCGAGATGATTAATTATACAATTACATATTTTTTTCTGGTGTCATTGTCTTTCCTTTCTCTGAGTTCCCTTTGTTACTTTGGTGTTCATTTAAGATATTGGAAGATTTCCTCAAATGTCCAGTGATCCTTGGCTCTGTTCATAATTAAGAGTGAGCCACTAAAAAGTTGGTTGCAAGTTGTGTATAGATGCATCAGGCTACTTGACCCATGGAGTTCACCGTAGGCTTCCCAGATATGAAAACTGCCTTTTTGTTGGAGGGTGCCAAAAACTTACTGGGCGGCTGTCTTTTCTCTCTATTATTTAGTTTATCAGGAGAATTCTGGCCACAATAGAAGGTCTTCAAACCCAGCAGTTCCAGCGTACACTCTCATTAATTCCCTTTTCAATCTTATGTTTTGCCACAATCATGCATCCTTCAGTCTAAACCCTCATTGCTTAGATTTTCTCAAATGCTAAATCTTTCAATTTCTTTTGGGGTAGTTACTTGTTGTGCTTGATTGGGAAAGAAAACTGGGGAGTCCAGCTATTTTCTGTTTAGACTGTCAATAAATCTACCTTTGTTCAATTTTACACCTAACACTTACCTGCTATCTCACCTCACTGTGAGCCTTTCATGGTGCTCTGTGATGTGTTATCTCATTTCCTTTTGGTATCTTTGCTCTAGAAGGACCTAGATTCTCAGTTAGTTCTCCGTTACTGAGAATAGCTACTACTACTCCATCCACTTTCAATCTCCAAAAATTGTATTAAAACATTTTCTTCCTGCAGTTGCCTTGCCTCTCATCACTTTTGCCTTTTCAGTTATATCATTTTATCCCCTTGAACTATCATTTTAGTGGGGTTCAAGGAAAAAGAGGAGCCTAGGGTTAATTTGCCATGTTTATCTAGAATGCAAGTGAATCTTTTAATGAAAAGCTTTGTCATCTTTTTCTTGTATGTATAAGGGAGTGTCAAAGAATCAGGTATTGTTAATAATTCTGGATCCTCTGAAATATACCCATTCCAACTGCTAGGAACTACTAGCTCACTTTCAGCTCACCACCTTACGGTAAGATAGAGTTTGTGGTAATTCATCAAATTGTATTGTTATCTGATATTCAGAGGCCTCAGATTACTGAGTCCATGGAGAGCAGTTGTTCTTTGAAAAAACTACATCACCTGTCCTTTTGTTCCCTGTCAACCTTCAGATAAATCGGTTTGTCTCTCTGTGCCGCATTTTTAGGAATGCCGAAGGAAGTAGCTGGCATCCTATGATAGGGATTATAGCATTCTCCTACCAACTTCTCTAAGGCCCCATGGTTACTTGCTCTGAAACCAAGAGGTAATGGTAGTTCAACCAACTGCTTCATCACCCTCAAAAAGTATATATATTAGTAAAAGTGTGAACTGTTGGATTCCAAAGCCCTGACTTTCAAAACGATGCTTACTTGCACCTGAGTTGGATTTAGCCATATCAAAATTTTGATCCCTATCCTTGCGGGAACCAGACTCTTTGGCTTATAAATGATCATCATCAAATTCAAAGTCACCCCTGAGAATACATGGAAGAACTGAACAACCAAGCTTCTGAGAAGCAGCTGGTTCTCCCAAGCCATGACTAGGGATTTGAAGGCTGCCAGTATATAACCTCTCTCATCTCAGATGTAGGGTATGTCACTATGATTATTTTTGTTTGCTCCACAGAGAGCTGAATATGAGTCACCAATTGCTTATGAGTTTTTGATATTATATTTTTCTGTAACAGTGAAGACTGACCTACTTTTTTAGTGTCAGTCCAAAAAAATTCCCCAGAGGAGCTTCACTTTGCTTGACCAGGCTTGAATGAAATATCCACATCTTAGCCAATCGACTGGAGCCCTGGGGTGAGGTTAAGTAAGAATGTCATCTCCCAAGGAAGCCACTTGGATGGGGTAGTTGAGGGGCACCGGCACATCCTCGGTGCTAGCAAGATAATGCCTTAGATATTCATCACAACTAACTTTGAGTTTTGGAGCAAAATTTTCTCTTAGTCAAAATACCTGTAATGTTATGTTCTTTACACACATCGACTTAAAGTGTAACTTTTGGAGGCAAAAGGAACACATTTTTCTACTGTCGTTTGCAAACCTTCTTTTGCATTCTGAAATAACCAGCTTCTGACAAGACTGATAGCTCACTTTAAGAATAAAACTCTGACAGCACTTTATTGACTCTGACACTTCCAATATAGGAAAACTCTTGCAGTATTGATGACCTGAATCATAAGCAGAGAGAATCAAAAATGTTGGAATGAAAGATACTTTTAACATAATAGACCTCAATTTATAGTTTGGATATTGTGGTAGTGAAATGTCCAACCTGATAGATAATCTGATAGATATCACTTTGCAACCTGATAGCCATCTAATAAGGCAGAAAAGTGATTTTTGACAATCTGGCTTAATAAATTTACATAAATTGAGCTGGAATATTGGCATCATTTGGCTCAATGTGTACAGTGTATCAGAGCTAGTTTTTGATGTCTTTTAAAAGACATGACATAAACTTGAATTTGACATAGAATTGAAACTTTCAATCAGTCTGCTGCTATTCAGTGACTTTTCCATTCTAATTGTTTAAAAATAGAAGAATGACACTTTACATTTGAGAGGTTGTTTTAATTAAAATCTCAAGACTGAATTATGCTTCCCCATGATCTGAATACAAGATCGAATTATTTATTTTTTGTATCTGTGCAGATACAAGGCCTGATTTATTGCTGGTAATGAAATTTAACCATAAATTAGTGCTCTGAATATTCAAAACTTAAAACATATCTTAGCAATTGGTGGTTGTCTCCTAAGAACTACTGCCTGATTTTAAAAAGTAAGAAATCATGCTTTGGGTTAATAGATGCAGGTTTTAAAAACAATGTAGAATAGTCAAATGTGTCCCCTAGTGTTATAAATTCCTCTACTTGAAAATCTCAGAAATTCTTTGAACCCCACATATACCGTTCTTGATGATTTCAGATAACTTCATCTATGTGTAAAGTGGGATAGATAGTTGCAGATTTAAGTACATTATTTTGAAATACCTATTTTGAGATGTTCTCTTTAGCACAATGTATTAGCAGTCTCTTTAAGAATGCATGCTTATTTATGTAGATTGGATTATATATTTGTCTAATATACATGGAAATGATAGAGTCATTAGGATCTTATTCATTTCTACTCACATTCAAATCACTGAAATTTAAAACATTCAGGAATGAAACAGAATGTAGATGTGAAAATACAAACTTATGTGAATGTACCTTCTCCCTTTTCTGGTGCAGCTTAAAGTTAGTGGCTCCATAGCCCCAGGAAATGGAAGGAGAAATGGAGATGCTGTGAACTAGGAGACTGTACTTTGCCTTCCTGAGTGGGATATGAGCTGTGTTGAAGCTAACAGATCTCAAATAAAGTCACTATATAATAGGCT
The DNA here is from genome assembly GCA_028533885.1 of Nasua narica. NCBI lineage: Eukaryota > Metazoa > Chordata > Mammalia > Carnivora > Procyonidae > Nasua > Nasua narica. The sequence goes on along the minus strand of CM052802.1, from coordinate 43,473,166 downwards.
AGCAAAGAAGAATTCCAGAGAGAATGGCTTGTAAGAGATAAATAACTTGAGCATCTATATTAAAGAGACACTTAGGACTATTTCTCAGATTCCCTGTGCATAGCCAATGGTAACAGGGCAAAAGAAACTAGGCCAAATGAGGCTGAGTAAAGGTTAAACCAAGTTGGTAAATACATGAAGACACATCACTGCCCTGTGTTGTGAGTGTAGAATATTCATAACCATTTAATAGAGCAATAGTGGGTTTCAGGATTAAGCTTTAGGAGTGAGTGTTATCAGATATTTGACACAAATAGGAATGAAAGACAAGATGCCTTGGAGTAGTTCCTGTGCTCCACTTTTGTGGTGACAGAAAGGGTGACTGGGGATATGGAAGATTTGGGGATGATAATGAACCTCAACACCACACTGGTACTTGATATGGCTTTGGAGGAGGCCAAGCAATAACTTGTTAGGGGAATAAATGTCCGAGGTCAGTGAAATAGGTGAGCTGAATATCAGGAGGAATAAGTACTCCCTTAAAGATTTTTGCCATCATTACCTGCCTTACTTTATTAAACTTAAGGGACTATATAATTTTTTGGGGGGGACTATATCATATTTAGAGTTTAACAGATAATAGAAGTGATCTGTAAATAACTATGTCCCAATTTCCAAGCGTCTCTATTTGATTTAACTCAAAGTTAACAAATGTGGGCCCGCTGAGGGCTGGAGTCCGATATGGCCCCAAACACTAAAGAAAGTGAAGGTCCGCCATTCCAGAGACTCGAGGTCCAAAACAACATGGCTTCGGTGAGTCAGCCACAATTTACTATTGTTGATTATTTAATGGTTGATGGAAATGTGAAAGTGGCTCAAAAATAGTAAGTGTGGGGGCACCTGGGTGGCTCAGTGGGTTAAAGCCTCTGCCTTCAGCTCAGGTCATGATATCAGGGTCCTGGGATTGAACCCCACTTTGGGCTCTCTGCTCATCAGGGAGCCTGCTTACCTCTCTCTGCCTGCTTCTCTGCCTACTTGTGATCTCTCTCTCTCTCTGTCAAATAAATAAAATCTTTAAAAAATAGTAAGTGTGTAATTAAGAGATTTGTTGAAAGAATATCAGGCTACTGAACATGATGGGAATATACTACGAGGTTACCTATGTGGCAGTAAGGGAGATAAAGTTTCACGAGACTGAAACAATTGAGTCAAATGAAAGAAATGGGCGCCATGCTTTAGCCACCATTTGCAGAGCCTACCCTAGAAGGCAGGGTCATTCAGGATTCAAGGAAGCTCGGAGGAACAGAGTATTTATTTCATGGGGCCCTCACTGGTGGTTTTTCATCTCAGCTGTGTTCTCTCTGATTTTACTACTTCTGTTTGATTACCAGCCTCTCTATCCTACTCATATCTTCACTCTATGCTGTATTTTCTGCTTACTTATAAATTGGCTCCTTTATATTTCTTTGTTTTAAGTTTGTTTTTTTTTTGTGTGTTTTTTAATCCCTCCCTCCCAATAATCTTGTTAATAATTATAGCTGTTTCTGTGTTTCGCATTAAAATTCCTGCCACACTAAAATTCCTGAGGAATATAGCTGATGAGGCTAGATAATCATCATGATTCCTGTTGGGCAGAAGTGTTGAATGGGCCAGTCTGCAGTGAGGTGCCTATTCTGGTTTAAATAGCTACAGGTGATATGCAGGATTACTCAGGGACTGTGAGGGAATCCTCATGGTTCTTGTCTTGGCAGGGCTAATGCTTAATGGTTTCTCTTGTAAGACTATAATTGGTATCATGGCTGCTATAACTGATATTCATAGAAGTCATATTTTGTCCAGAAATACGTATAAGTCAAATTCCCTTACAACAAAAATCCTCATAATCTGTGTGAATAATCTCAGACTAAAAAAAAAAAAGAATATAATGCATGGATCAAATTCTTGTGTTTTTTTTTTAAGATTTTATTTATTTATTTGAGAGAAAGAGTGGCTGAGAGAGAGAGAGAGAGAGCGCACAAGCTAGGGGAGAGGCAGAGGGAGAGGGAAAAACAGATTCCCCATTGAGCAGGGAGTCCCATGTGGGGTTCAATCCCAGGACCCTGGGATCATGACCTGATCCAAAAGCAGACACTTAAGTGACTGAGCCACCCAGTGCCCCTCAAATTCTTGTTTGATTTAAAAAAATGTTAATTTGGTTCACAGCAGATTTAATTCCTTCCTTCCTTCTTTCTTTCTTTCCTTCCTTCCTTCTCTCCCTCCTTCCTTCCTTCCTTCCATCCTTCCTTCCTTCCTTCCTTCCTTCTTTCCTTCCTTCCCTCCCCATTTACCCATTTCTCTTCTTTCCTTCTTTCTGTCTCTTTGGACTTTTATTTAGAATTCAATTTATGTATATTCTATATAGTTTTGCATTGCTTCATCGTTAATGCATACTGTTGAGCCTTTTCTTCATCCTTGAAGTTACTCACTGCAGCCATAGATTTGCAAAGTAGAACCAACTGGTCTCTGTCAAATTTTCTACACCAAGGCTGCCATAGTTAATGCTGTTAAATGGTGGTTTTCTGGAGGGTTATGTCCAATTTTAAAGAATCCAAGGCATGTCAAGAAAGATTATTTCCTATAACCCACTTTCTATATATATATAAATATTCCAACAACCCAATTTAATAACAGCAGTTTTAAAGAGAAAAAGGAAAATACTTAAAAATATTTTTAAATACAAAATTTTGTAAGTTATACATACATTTGTCTTCCTTTTGTTTACCTAGCTATATAGCACTTACACACTCTACTTTTTAAAATTGGAGCCAGTTAGACCTGTGTTGAGATTTCGAATGTACTGATTATTCAGTCTATGTCTTAGGCAAAGTATTAGGCTAGCCTTCTATTTCTTCATTTGTAAAATCAGGATAAAAATTTTACTCTTATAGAGCTGCTGTTTTTAAGATGAAATCAGAATATATATTAAACATGAAAGTGACTTAGCACAGTGTTCTGTTTCATTGTAGGAATTTATAAAAAATATTAGGTGCTCTTCCCTATTCCATCATTATACAAGTAATTTTATTTTTGCATACACTTGATGGGGGTTGTACCTTCTTTACAGTAGGATAAGCACATAACTTATCATCAAGAAGAGAGTGAAAGTGCTACTACTAATTATTAGCCCCAGAGAATATGTATAAAATAAGGACTGTCACTAGGAAAGTGGGAGCATGATTATTCTAGTCATGAACCCCTTCCCGTTGGTTTGGATTTGGGGTCCTGGCAATTATTTAGGATTGAGAAGTCAAAGACATCTGTTTACTCTGGTATATTCTGGCCATATAGCCTCTTAATTTTTATTTTATTTTATTTTATTTTTTTTGGCAAGGGAGGAAGAGAGAGAGAGAGAGGAGGGTGGGGAAGAGAGAAAGAGAGAAAATCCCAAGCAGGCTCCACATCCAGTGTGGAGCCAGATGTGGGGCTCAATTTCACCCCTGTGAGATCATGACCTGAGCCAAAATCAAGAGTCTGTTGCTTAACTGACCTAGCCACCTGGGTACCCCACTCTTCTTTTTAACCCCTTCATGTTCTCACTTCCTGGTTTCCATAGTCAGTGTGATGACTCCTGGCTTATACTCTCAACTCCTTAGCCCCACATTGACCAATCCCATCTTTCAGAATTCAACACCTACACTCAGGAGTCTTGAGTGACTTTGGAGAAAAACCCAAAACCATGCTGACCCTTAGCACATTTCTCAAATGGGTCTTCCACTCTGCCTACCAATCCAGCTATATTTATCTTGCTGTTTTGCTCTTCTTTCTGAAGGACTACTCTACATATTCTCTTCTTTCTTCAAATAACATCCCTTTTCCACTATTTTATCTCATGTAACGTGCATGCTTCTTATTTTACTAAGAAAATGGAAACTGTTAGAAAGGAACTCTGCATCTTTCCACCACCAAACCTGTAAACCTTCCTGTATCCATATATTCAATGCTGTCATGCTGCACAGTTCCAGGGAACAAATGTCACACTATAGTCTATGTGAATAGTACTTTCTGGAACACATGTCAATTGCAATGCTTATTTAGTGTTTCCACATTCTCACATCACATGCTGTCTTTTAATCAATTTGCATTCTGGCATTCATTCCTCTTTTGAGCTATTGTAAAGACCACCAGTGACTTCTACCTTACTAATCTATTCTATTCTCAGTCTTTATCTTACTTCCTCCCTCTATCCTGATTTTCCTTGCCTGGTTGCCCTTTCTGCCTCCTTTCCTAAAGCTTCCTTCTCTGCCTCAATGCACCAGATGGCTTAGATTCATATCCCAGCTCTATCACTTACTACCTAGTTCCTTAGTTATCCCATGCCTACTTCCTCATGTTTAAAATAAAGATAAAATAATTTTTATGTTAGAGGATTGTTATAAGGATTAAATAAATATAAATATTGAATCATTATGTTGTAAACCTGAAACTAATATACGTGTATATGTCAATTATACTTTAATAATAATAAAAAAATCCCTGGTTCAAGTATTTTGTATTTTCATTAATTTTTCAGTTAACCTTGTCCATCTCCAGATGTAGTTCTTTATTCAGCTTATTAAAATTATTTTTTATTGTAAAAAAAATGACAGTGATTACATTTATGTTAAAGGAAAGGTTATATTTCATGTTCCCTTAAATAAAATATTTCAGTTGACTTTCAATATTACAAAGGATTAGTATGGGAGGAGGGAAGTTGAGTGGTGTTTAAAAAAACAAGTTAATTCAGGTCAAGTCTTTAGAAAAGTTTCTAGAGAATAGTAGGATTCAATCAATGTGCTGTTAATTTTTTATTAATAATTTTTATTAATATTAATTAATATTTATTAATATTAATTTTTAATTAAATATTAGTGTGTCAGGTTTTATATTTGGCTATCTTCTCTTCTCTACCTACATTGTCTACATAAGTGTGCTCCTCCAGTCTTTTAACTTTAAATCCCATTTATACTAAAGCTTCCCAAATTTTTCATCCTTAGCAATAGCCACCTTTTTGAGGTCTGGATTCACATACTTATTATTTACCTAGAATCTCTGCTGGATGTCTAACAGGTATTGAATTCTCAACACGTCCAAAGAAGAATAACTGCTCTAGAGACCATCATGCCTCTCCTTCCTAGCCACCCTGTTCCTTTCCCACCCTCTCCAGTCTTAGTTAATGGCATTGTGGCTCACCCAGTTGTTTAAATAAAAGCCCCGTAAGTTGTCTTCAATCTTCCCTTTGATTCTACTTTGCATGTATTTTCTGCATTGACCAGCTCTCACCACCTCCACTTCTTCCACTTTGGTCCAAGCCACCAACATCTCCTATCCCTCTACAAGTATGTTTCTAGCAGCCACATCCCAAATCCTGAATCCAACAAGGCTCCCATGGTGCCCTAGCTCTTTTATGATGTAATCTGTACTCTTCACTGCTCTCACCCAGGCAAGAGTGCTCTGGATTTTACTTACATCCAAAAAGCTTGTTGATACAACTATGATTTTATTCTTTTCTCTTTTCCTGGAATACTTTTGTCTCTTGTACTTTCTCATTCAGTTTCTTCTAACCACTTTGTGTAAATTTGCTGACTCTCTACCTTTATCCTCTTTTATTGTAATTCATAGCTGACCACTATTTATTTATTGGCTTTAATAGTTACTGTCTATTTCCTCTACTAGAATATAGGCCATATGATGTCATGGATGTTGTATTGATCACAGCTTTTCCAGTGATCACTATTGAGCCTGGCATGGAGCTGCCATTCATTGAAAGTTTCCTGCATGAACAAATGAATAAATCCTGTTCTTTCTTGGTCTTCTCAGTAGAGTCTACAGAGTGAGCGGGGTGCTGGGCAGACAAAATTTGTAAAAGTTTATAGCTCTAAAATAGATATTTTCACCTCATTCATCTTCAGGAAAGGACTTCATTGCCTCATTGATTTTCTATTACTTGTTGAAAATATTTTGATTTCTTGCTTTCTATTCATTTTATTGTATTGCCTAAATATTCCTTTTGACACAGCTTCACCAGTCAGTTTCCAGCTATTCTTATATGAGGGTATTATTGTTTTGAAGACCTTTAGCTTAGTCCTGAGGCTTTTTCAGAAGAGTTATGCAGCACAAACATGTAATTCATATGAAGCTATTTTTTTTTCCTAATGGCGTTACTAGTTTTAATAAAAATAAATCTGAAGTGTGATAAGTGTAGACCTGACTTTTGTTATTTCTTTCTCTGTGCTATGACTTTCATCAACAAAAAGCACATTCATTTCTTTCTGTGACCTTTGGTTCTTCATGCTAAGTGATTCTTGTTTGTGTAGTACTGTTTTATGGTAGCTAATCATAAAAAGAGCAAACTCTCTTATCTGTCATCACTGAACAAACATTACATTTTAAAAGTTGATGAGAATATTTCCTGGTCTAGTTATGACCAAATCAGAATTTGCCATAAATTTTTTTCTTGGCCTAAACTCCAATGCCAATGAACTAGGAAAAAAAATCTCAAGAGCACAAGCTTTGGAGTTGGCCAAGTTGGGTTCCAATCTAGTTTTGCCTCTTATGTCTATAATGAGCAAGTTTTTAATTTCTTTGCATCTCTGCTCTTCTCCCCCTGTAAGATGGCCAACATGGTACAAGGGTTTAGTGCTGTAACCATGAACAGCGATGCATCTAGAACACCTGGCAGACCTCTAGCTGATAAGAATGTATCAGATAACTAACATTGTTGCCTTAATGATAATTCTTTAAGATTTTACTTTATAACCATACGCTCCACATAAATATAAGCAATTTCTAGTCATAAACTCTTCCTTATGTATTTATTTATTTATTCATTTATTTATTTTTAGAGAGGGGGAGATGGAGGGATGAGCAGAGGGAGAGGGAGAGAGAGAATCTTAAGCAGCCCAGCACAGAGCCCAACACGGGGCTCCATCCCAGGACCCTGAGATTATGATCTGAGCTGAAATCAATAGCCAAACATTTAACTGACTGAGTCACCTAGGCTCCACACCCAACACTTCCTTTTTTGAACTAACATTCTTTTTTTTTTTTTTTTGAACCAAGGCATAATCTGTTTAACTATTTTCCCTCACTCCCACCCCTGGAATTGCATCTTCTTATTTAAAAAAACAAACAGATGAGCAGAAAGGATTATATTTCTGCAGTTTGAAAATGTGACTGCTGTTTTAAAATGATTACTATGGCAACAATGTGGAGACTGGAGCCAGGGAAGCCAGTTGAGGAAGCTGCAGTGGATGTTGTGGTATACCACCTGGATAGCCCCATTGGGATTGGGGCTTCTGCCTGGGGAGAGCTCATTCCAATGGCTGGTCCCTACAGATGGCTAGCCCCTTTTCCTCAAAATGAGACAGCTCAGCTTCCGAGATCCCTGGGATAAGCTGAGGTCTCTGGTATATTTGCATCATAGTTCAATTTCTGCTTCTGTCCAATCCTGCTTCCCTCACTTGCTTTTGGTTGTTGTTTTCAGTGCATTCTATAAACATACTGCACAGAAATATCTACTTAAGAGTCTGTTTCCAAGCAACCTGTCCTAAGATGGAAAAGCAACTGCAAAATTTCAAGTGAGGAATGATGAGGGTGTAAACCAACAGGCTGGTATATGGGGATGTAAATAAGAGTATAATTTCCAGAAATATTCAAGAGGTAGAGTCAGCATAACTTGGTATTTGATTGTGTGTGTGTGTATGTGTGTGTTTATGTATTGGGTGAGGAAATAGGCAATGTGAGACTGGCAAGCAGTGAAAGAGAGGGTAGAGTCTAGGAAAATTCCTAGTTTATGCTTTAAGCAACTTGGTGGTCTTATTCTCTAGGCATGTATGGTATCTGAGCACCCTCTTGGGCTGTCTTTCCCTAAGCTGGCTGGGTGTTAAGACTGGTGGAAAAACTGCCTCCTGGTCTATGGAGTGTGAAGTTGGGATAGAAGATAGACAGTATTTAGGGTCAAAGCCAGAGTGAAATGCAACAGAAGGTCCACCAAAAGCATCAAACCAAGAGAAGATGCCTTTGGAATGAGGCTAGGAGACCCTGAAGAAAGTCCCTAATACAGTAGAAGATAGATTCAGAAGTGTTTTGTTCTTTCCCTGTGGGGAAGGAGCTTTGAAGGTATATGCTCTTAAAATAGGCAAATAGTGGAGTCTTTGACTGAAGAAGGAAACACAGGAAGAGGAAACACAGGAAGAAGGAAGCTATATTTGTGTGGGTGGAGAGGATGAAGAGTTCCTTATTCAAAACATCAACTTTTCATCTTTCTCCCCTTATACCCATAGGGAGCTATTGGTTGAAACTTGGACAAAGTTACTGATTCCTTTTGAAGGAAGTGTTGAACTTTGGGCTTCTGAAAGGACATTGTCCTATGAAGACACTATATCTTTCCCATCCCTCTTTCTGTCCTCTCCTGTGCCTCACTTTCTTTCTTTAATTCTATTTGTCCTCACAGGAGGGTCTGATCTGTGTCATTGATTTGGTCTTATAATTTTTTTAAAGATTTTATTCATTTGACAGAGAGAGAGAGAGAGAGATCACAAGTAGGCAGAGAGAGAGGGGGAAGCAGGCAGAGAGCCCAATGCGGGGCTTGATCCCAGGACCCCGAGATCATGATCCAAGCTGAAAGCAGAGGCCTTAACCCACTGAGCCACCCAGGCACCCATGATTTGGTCTTATAATTTTAAGACTGGAGCACTTCAGGCCAGATAGTAAAGATGCCTCTTGCACTTAGTGTTTGCTGATTCTGAAGGCAAAACGGTGACCAGATGGAATGGTCTGGGCTCTATAGTCTATACACAGAGGGGTTGTAGGTGATCCTCTCCTTACTTATGTATAAAGAAATCACGTAGCACAACCATATTTTTCTCTAAACTACTGTCTAGTCCTACATGGGAAAGGGATATTTCTTCTATTAACAATGACTTAAACTCCTCTTCCCTTGTGCAATATTAACCCTAGATTAGTGGTACTCAGGGGCATATGAAACTTTTCTGTGGTGTTTTTTTTCTTTTTCTTTTTATTAGGGTAAAGTACACATAACATAAAATTTACCAGCTCACCATTTTTAAGTGAACGGGTCAGTAATGTGAAGTACATTCCCACTGCTGTGCAACCAATCTCCACTCCTGGATTTTGTTTTGTTTTTGTTTTTATTTTTAAATAAGAGCCTGTGTCGACAGACTGTGTTTGTGTGTTTGTGTGTTTTCTGTGTTTGTGTTTGTGTGTTTACTGTGTTTGTGTTTAGCCACTTGTCATAGGCAGTTCCTGTGCTAATTGAATTCTCTCTAATTCTCCAGAGGGTGGACTCTTTCTATTCAGTTAGCACTGTATTAGTTTTCCATGGCTGCTGTAACAGATTTTCACAAGTTCCATGGTTTAAAACAATACCAATTCATTATCTTATCGTTTAGGAGGTCAGAAGCCTGACATGTCTCACTGGGCTAAAATCAAGCTCTCAACAGGACTGCATTCCTTTATGGAGGTTGTAGAGATCCATGTCCTTGCCCCTTCCAGCAGTGAAAGGCCACTCCCATTCATTGGTTTGTTTCCTTTTGTCCATCTTTAAGGCCAACATTGAGCATCCCTCCGGCCCTGCATTCATCATCACACTTTCTTCAATTTTTCTCCTTGGCTTTCTTCTTACCCTTTGAAGGATCCTCGTGTTTAAAGTAGGCCCACTCAGATAATCTATGATAATCTTTCTATTTTAAGGTCAGTTTATTAACAACCTTAATTCCCCTTGGTCACATAACTTGCTACATTCACAGATTCTAAATCTCAGGATGTGAACATCTTTGGGAAACCATTCTTTTGCCTACCACAAGCATCAACCTCCAACCTGGCAACTAATTTCATCCACACCTGACAGGGAAGAAGCTTTTCCAACAAGCCCAATCAACCTCTTCCCCATACCAAGAAAAATAAAATCTCAAAAAAAAAAAGAAAAAGAAAAAGAAAAAGAAAAAGAAAAAGAAAAGAATGGGGACTTTAAACTATTTAGCTTGTATGGATAGGAATCTCATTTTATATAAACAATAAATGGAATCCACAATTTTTGTAAAGTGTGACATTACTGCTTAGTAATCCTATGATACTATGTCCAGTTAAAGGATGGAAAACAGCAGTTTCTCATTTTGGGGGGAAATGAAATAACTCATAAATAATACTCTACAAAGGACAAGAAACCCACCTACCATGTTTTCTTCTCTGTAAATGTTTCTAATATTTGTAAAATTGCTAACATTTTATGGCTGTAATACTGAGGGAAAGAATGAACAAGCAAAATGTTTTTACCAAAATACATTTATTTACTTTTATTTTTATTTATTTTACCAAAATACATTTGAAATTGTTTTTCATTTAGCATTGGAAAACTGCAAGTTCTGGATCACAAGCTTTTTAAAAAGCGATTTTCTAAGGATATCCAAAAGCCATAGTTTTATAAATTAATTGAAAGGGAAGAATCCTGTTTTGATATATCTATGAGGGCAGACAAGAAATTGAAATATATGTTAAATCAGGATCCTTCTATCTGACACAAGTTCCAAGCTACCCATTAACAGACTACGTTTGCATTTAAAGAGGATACAGTCAACTAGTCATCAACTGAAAACCCTGAGCTAATAAAAACTGAACCCCTGTGTTCCTTCTCCCTGCTGTTTTACCAAACTAAAGGTCAATAAGTCAAACAATATTGCCCGTGGGCCTTCTTTGAGCAAGGCCCTGTGATTAATTCAGGAGAGCAATAAATAAATAAATAAATAGTCTGTTAGACAGAACTTGCCAAAATAATTCTGTGCCATATATTGAAAGATATGTATATATGGAAAGAGGATGTCCTACTTTTATTTAATAGTTATTCTCAGATATGTCACAGGAAACCAAATCAAGATATCTATGACTTCTTACCTTGGGCCATTGGGGTCAGCAAAAAGAGTCCTGGAGGTTACACTGAAAAGAGAGTGATCACCTGTCACTCAGTTATCTGTGAAATGAGTCAGATTTCCACATTTGAACTGACAGAGCACTTAACAGCTGTTGGATTTGACATGTGTCACAAGTCTCACAAGGGCAAGCTAATTTGCCTCACTAATTCACACATTATGAAAGGAAGTCAAACAGGTAGAAATAGCCTTTTAGACACTGCTACTTAAAAACTCCAGTGTGCTTCATTTAAAAAAGTTACCTGCTGAGATTCTTTTGTAGGGTGATTATTATAATTCAATTTGAAAGCACTCTTAAGTTTTTATGAATTTATAAAATGATTTATCAGGCCTGCTCCAGATGTTGCTTTCTAGGCTGTAATTTTTATGAGCGTGTTTTATAGGTCAAAGAGCTGCAAATCAGGGTGACTGGTTACAGCCTCAAGTCTGGAAAGGTGATACTTAATCATTTAGGGGGCAGGAAAGCAATGGAATGACCATTTGAAAGTTTTGCTTTTTTTTTTTTTTTTTTTTTTAAGTAACCTCCTAGCTCAGCGTGGAGCCCAGTACAGGGCTTGATCTCATGACCTTGAGATCAAGACCTGAGCTGACATTATGAGTAGGACGCTCAACTGACTGAGCCACCCAAGTACCCTGAAAGTTTTGCATTTTAATGAATGTATGAGATATAAATACAGGTGAGAACTGGCCTAGGTCACCTAGGAACCTGGCATATTACCCTACGAGTATTTCATCTTTTTTTACTTTAAGAAAAAAAAATAGACTTAAACCCAGTGAAGGTGGTAAACAATGTCTGCAACTGAAGACTTAAAAATTAAGGCTTCACTGCATGTTCTTATTTCCAGCTTGACCTTCGAAGTCGGCTTCCATGTTGAGGCTCTGACGGGGGTGGGTGGAGGTGAGGAGATGGGGTGGGAGGTTCCTAAACAGTAGGAATAAAGCCAGTTCATGGGTTCAGTTTGAATCAGTCCATTCATTCACTCATTCAGCAAATATTACGAGAGCAGTCACAGGTAGCTAGTGGCACACAGGGATGACTGGGAGGGACACTGCCCTGCCTTCTAGGAACAAATGATTCCTTTCCATGGAGAAAGGAAGAACCTCAATGAAGGCTAAGGGAAATGGCAGGAAAGTACTGAAGAGAGGCAGTAGAGTTTTTCAAAGACCATCCAGATAACTGGGTCACATTGTAGAGGAAACAAGATAGGATCAAGGTTAGGCCATGGATTTTAGAGGCAGATAGACCTGGGTTTGAATTCTACTTCTGGAACTTCTAGTATCTGTGACCTTATTCATGACCATATTATGTCCTATAATCCTTTGTTCCTGGACATAATGAAAATACCTAGTGGCATTCCTGTGGGGATCAATAATGTTACTCTCAAAGGCTTCAAATATTGGCATATAAAGAGTGATTACCAAGAGGTTGCTATTATTTTTGTTGTTTTTATAAAAGGCTGCTCAGAGGCTTGGACTACTTCTTGTATGGGGCAGAGAACTGGATGCAAGGAGACTTCCCTCATCAGTGTGTGGATCTGCCCACACTAGCTCACAAGAGCCCATTTTGAAGTTCTCAGAAGTTTTATAAGCCCTTTGTTCCTTAAACATAGCCATCTTTGACATCAGCCACGGTGGGGTTATTTACACTGCGAAAATCATCGAATGCCGAAACCCAGAGCTTCCTGGTGTCCACTTGCTTTACCAGCATATCATTACAAGTGAATTTCAGGGGCGCCTGGGTGGCTCAGTGGGTTAAATCTTCTGCCTTCGGCTCGGGTCATGATCTCAGGGTCCTGAGATTGAGCCCCGCATCAGTCTCTCTGTTCAGCAGTGAGCTTGCTTCCCTCTCTCTGCCTGCCTCTCTGCCTACTTGTGATCTCTCTGTCAAATAAATAAATAAAGTCTTTAAAAAACCAAAAAAAACAAAAATAAGTGAATCTCAGTCCTAGTAGACCTATGAGGCTCTGGTGGGTGGGAGTGGAGGGTGTGGAGGTGCAGGGTAAGGTGGGGAGAGAGTATCTCTCTATAATTCAGGTTTTTATGTCCTGTCCTAAGGGAACATAACCAGGGTCAAAGCTCATGCCAGAATAAAAAGAAAAACATGAGAACATTGGAATTTTATCCAAGGCTTTGAAAGCGTTGTTTAAGTGTCATATTTATTGGTGCTTTCTGGAGCTACAAATCACAGCCCCAGAATGGCCCAAATGTTTATTCCTTGATAGCAGCTGTTTTTAATATAATTGAAAGATATAGAGCACACATATAGTAATATTTATAAACAGTCCTTCTTTGCTAGCCAAATCCCTGCCATGAATAAGTGCTCAGGATGCCTGAGCGGCACCCTGGTTAATCAATCCCCTTCCTGTCTATTTTCTGAACTATCATAGAAGGATTCTCAGTAGTTAGAAAGTATTTAAAATCATGTCTGGTTCTTATTATGGAGAAAGTATTTCTTATGCCTTATTTGATCTTTGCTGCTTGAATTAATCTCATTTTTTGTTTCCTGGCTAAGAGGGGCATTAACGTCCTTATTTATTCCATTACTAGAAGCCAGTGACGCTATCATTTCTTTTTAAGACTTTATTTTTTAGTAATCTCTGCACCTAACATGGGGATTGAACCCACCACCTGGAGATCAAGAGCCAGCCAGGTGCCCCAGTGATGCTGTATTTAAGTTCCCTCAAGTGCAAGCTACTTTTAGTCTTTTAAATTTCTCTCTTTAGTACTCATTTATATAATTTTCAACTATCTAGATTTTTCCCTTATATTATTCTTTAAATATTTTTTTTTCTTTATTTCTTCCTTGGACATTGCTTCCATTACCTCCGCAACTAAAAAAGCATTCTTTGTTTTACGAAGTCCTTATTTGGGGACTATGTATTGAAGTAGTAGAGCTCCATTGGATAGCCCACCAGCCCACTGATCCCCCTGCTGTCCACAAGTGCCTCTGGATGGCCATGCCTATTTCTGAAGGACCTCCATGTACCTCCGAGGTTAGAACCTAGGTAGTTTGTTCATAACTCCTTTATATAATTGGCTTGCTTAGTTTTGCAGCTTGCAGATATCGAGATCCAAACCTTAGTGACCAATGATGTGTGAAGTCATCAAAGTCTCTTAATTTTCTCCCTGAATGAACTTGGCATTTGAAAGTTTAGAGTTATTAATGGTTTCTATAAACTACTACACTGTACTTACTCAGCATAGAAGAACTTTACGGGACAGAGTAGACATACTATTAACATCTCAAGACTGGATTATCCACTAGCTGAGAGCTGAGTGCCAGTGAAATTGGAGATAAGTTGGAAAATCACCAAAGAACATTTTTCCAATCCTATATGGCAAGATTGCTCTATCCTCACCCTTAGACCCACTGTACCATCCTTTGTAGTACTTAAGCTTTCTGAAACTTAGGTAAAAGCCCTGGGGAAAGGGATGATAATCTTGAAGCAAGGCATGGGCACTAAAAACTAAAATTAAATTTAAATGAAGATAACGGTAATGTTAAATGTTTAGCAACTGTATAGCACTTGTAACATCCAATCAGAACAGGTGTTGGTTGGAAAATCCTGGAGGCTGCCTACTGTGCCTGGCACAATCTCTTAAAGTTCTGGAACATTTGGAGGGCTGGGGGTTTGTGGAATAGGGTGGTGGCAGTGGAGAGGGAGGCACTTGAACTGATAATGAAGTATTTCAATATGGAACATCTGTTCTGTCAGTGCTGGTGCATACAAGCTCAAGATCAGGTCTGGTTAGAAAAGTAAATAAACAAAGTTCAATTTCTTGCTCATTTAGGTTTGTGAGTTGATTGATATTTGGTGCATGTAAATTGAAGGAATATTCCCTGCACACAAACTTTTGCTCTCCATCTTTTTTTTCCAGTGTTAACATGTGTTTAATTCCCCACCATCACTGACATTTATTCCTCAAACAATAAGAGCAACACCACATACATGCATACATACAGACACACACAGACACACACACACACACACACACACACACACACAGAGGCAGAAACGAACTCATTGCTTATAATGGACTCTTTAGATTTCATCTTGATATAATTCAATATTTATTTATTTATTATAATTCAATATTTAAATCATGGGACACATTATTTTCATCTTAAAGAGGCAAAATTATTTGTTAAAAGATGTGGTTACAGGTAATACTGATAGGCTTACTATATAAGATGATTGTTTTAAAAGAGATCAAGTAATGAGGATTAAGTAAGATAAGAGTTTTTTTTTTTTCTTGTATGCATGGGGTAGAGTGTTTCTACTCTACAAAATAGCCAAGGGACCCACGTCCTTTCTATATTGTCACTATGTCTTCTTCTATGACATTGCCTTTGTCTATGTGCTTGAAGACAGCTTTGAACCATCATGTTCATGTGGCAGCTCTCCAGTCAGAGGAAGGGGAAGCATCTGAGTCCATTCGGGTTGCTATAATAAAACACTACAGACTAGATAGCTTATAAATAGCAGACATTTATTGCTCAAACTCTGGAGTCTGAAAGTTCTAGATCAAGGTGCCAACATGGTTGGATGAGGGCCCTTTTCTGGGTTGCAGACCTTTTGTTGTATTCCCACATGAAGGGCTAGGGCTCTGTGGGGTCTCTAAGGGCACCTATCCCATTCACGAGGGCTCCATCTTCATGACCTAATACTCTCCCAAAGACCCTATGTTCTAATACCATCACATTGGACAGTAGGATTCAACATGTGATTTGGGCTGGAGGGAAACATTCATTCAGATCCTAGAAGGAGGTTAAGCAAGACCCAGAGCAAGGCCTGGAAGTTGCACACATTGCTTTTGCTCTTCCCCATTGGCTAGAACTCAGTTGTGTAGCTGTATCCAGCTGTGTGAGAGGCAGAAAAAAATGTCATCTTGGTGGGGCATCTGTGTATCCAATTAAGACTCAAGGGGTTCTAGATACTGGGGGACAATTTGTAGTTTCTGCCACCTTTATGAAAACCAATTTATTATCCTAGCCCATTGTTACTATAAAGTTATGTGATACAATATATTATATCTTGAGCAGGTAGAGTATTTTTTAAGTAGTTGCCTTTTCCAGGGTGACTTCAAGCATATCTGTTCATTCTGATCCTTTGTATTTATGTAGTCTTTCTTAAATATACTACTGAGCCATGGTCACATGGTTCCCACCAAATCTCCAAAATTCAATCGAACTACAAAAAGTCATTTTTGTTTTTGTTCTTTTCTGAGTTACTATTGTATGTTTTTTCTATGTACATTGCAGTTCCTTCTCATACATCTTTGGGTGGCTTTAATGAGTTCTTAATAAATTGCTTCTCTCTCTCTTTTTTTTTTTCCTATCTCAGATTCCACTCCTTCTAATATATTCTTTACCTCAGTTTGCATCACCGCTACTTCACATTTATTTGCTTACATTCATCTTTCTGGGACTTTTCAGTAGTGAGTTAGTGTCTTCCTCCTTATCTCAGTCGCCCAAGATATTATCCCATTCCTTCCTTTTCTCTTGGAAGCTGTCAGGTAGGAACTTCAGGGTTTAAATAGCAAAGTTTTCTCTTTTGCTCAGCAGGGACACCATTTTTCTTCTCCATTGTTTTTAACAGCCTTTGTCTACTCTTATCTACTTGCTAATATCTCTCAATTTTTTTCTTTCTGAAAAGACTTCGAATTCATTACCCTTATTTATTAGACATCCTCCTGACCTTCTGTGGTTTCCTGTTAGTGTTTTGGTTTCTTTTGAGTTCTTACAGTTGTATAAGACAGAATTGTGTTCCTGATAAGACTGGGGCTTACAAATAAAAATAATACCATCTTGAACAACTCTTGCTTTACTTGGAGCTGGGGTGTTTGACAAGGTTGAGGCAGATTTTAAAAAGAATGCTCATTTTATTCGATTGCATTTTGTCCATCTTTGAACCATATATTTCCCAGTGCATGTTGTCACTGATTTAAACCATCCAACAGACACTGAGACCCCAGTCTACACTGGTGACAACTATGCCTAAACTTCTCTTCATTTTCAGTACATGCATCTTTTTTTTTTCAATCTCCATTTTTAGAGTTTTATATCATGTGTACCTTTCACGAAAGCCTGTCTCAAGTCACTGCTGGAATTAGGCCAGATATAGAAATCTAAAAGAGGTGAATAGGATGGAGAGTCTTTCTCTTTCTTTTAACTTCCCTCTTCAGAAACTTGAATCAGTTGTAAACACTTGAGATGTTTAAAATCAGTAACAGTTGCAAATCTTTTCTCCAGCTTACCACCAGGTCTGATTCTATTTCTCACTGTCTGTGAATTTTGGTGTCTTCCTCTGTATAATAAGTTTAAGATTGAATTTTGTGTGACAGCCTCAGATGAAGTCAAGACTTAGGCCAATAAAATACACTCTTCTTTATTAGAAAGTATTTCCAAACTGGAGGGCTCCAAAGCCAGGGATGAAGACATGCCAGATAGCTGAAGAAGTTAGATCATCCAGTGATTCTAAAAGCTAAAGTATATTCTAGAACACTGAAAGACATTACAGACTTGATTTCATCTTGCAGAAATTATGGCACATAGGAAAAGTGTGAGAAATATAATTCTGGTCTCTATAAGGGGAAAACATACCCTGACCACTTCAGGCAAGGCTTGATGTCGATCTCTGGAAATTTACAGAATGCGTTATTAAACATATGGTGGGAAGACTTAGAATTGGCATCCAGAACTTCTGGATCCAGGTCAGTAACTGATCACACAGATTTGTTTCCTACCTCCCCAACTCACACTGAAAGGTCAGAAAAAACAAATGACAACAAGTACAGGTTCTGAGAACTCAGGAGAAACAAACCAAGGGACTGTATTGAGAAGGTTCTTTAGAACCTTCCCAGTGTGATTTCCAGATGGATACAAGGTTGAATCAGCAAGGGTGTGGACAGGAAGGAAGTGGGCCCCAGGACAACCTACAGGGTCACTTGTTCAAGAACAAGAACACTAATTCAAGAACTAATTCAAATGCTTTAATCAGAAGCATTTGGCATGAGGATAATCCTTTTTGTTGGCTATTAATTCTTAAAAGATTCAGTTTATAATATATATTATATACTAATATGTATATTTAATGTTTAATATTTATATATGTAAATATGCACACATGTGTATATATGTAAACATATGTAGGTATGTGTGTGTGTGTATGTGTATAAATAGAAAGAAACAAAAACAAATGTGATGAAACTTTAATAATGAGTAAATCTGGGTGAAGTATATAATTGTGTTTCTTACAGTATTCTTGCAACTCTTCTGTAGGCTTGAAAATGTTTAAAATAACATTAGGGAAAGGTTTGAAGCTTAACTTTTGGTGTAGGAGGATAGAAAAAAAAACTGGCTTTTTTCTATGGCAAATATAGAACTTGGAAGTTTTAGCTCAATTAACTGAAATAAAAACACGATAAATATGAAGGGCAACAGGGATCCTAGTCTTAGAGGTACCACTAACTGCTTTCCAGCGGTGTATCCAAAGGCAAGTTGCTGAAATTCTTCATCTGCAAAATGGAGATAACCACCACACTTCCCTATGGCAGAGGCAGATAGCTGCCTAAATAATTTCTATTCTACATTCTCTCTTATTGAAAGAACCACAAATTTGATGACATTGGCAACACACCCAGGTATACAACTTCATTTTATACACGCTTT
This sequence comes from Nasua narica, assembly GCA_028533885.1. Lineage (NCBI taxonomy): Eukaryota > Metazoa > Chordata > Mammalia > Carnivora > Procyonidae > Nasua > Nasua narica. The sequence continues at coordinate 43,454,554 of CM052802.1, read as the reverse complement.
GCAGTATGGCCATATTTTGGCTCAAGAGATGTAAATGGAGGTTGTTGAATAAGGAGTTGGACAGGTGGTACACTTGACTGCCTGGCATCTCTCTCTCTCTCCCTTTTTTCCCTGCCCTCCTTTCTTTCCTCTTGCTCCTGCCTAGACGATGGATGCTGTAGTGGAAGCTCTGGGTCATCTTGTGAGTACGGCAGATGAAGCACATCTGCAGCCAGAAGGAGGTGGGGTTACTGTAGGCATTGGGGAGCATCTCCACAGGCTTAGGATCACCCACCTCCAGAGTTTCCTGTTACACGTGAAAGGAAGCACACCATTATTTAGTTAAGTCAACACTGTTTAGGTTTTTAAATAAATGCAACCCCAAGCAATCCTTCATTTATATACTATTTTTTACAGCAATAAATATTGAATTTGATAATAGATATCAAGTGCTTGCACCATTCTAAGCACATACGAAGGGGCTTGATAGATGTTTAGCTACTATCGTATCAGTGCAGTTATAAAGGAGTGTTCTTTCCCATTGACCTAGAGACAAAATGAATGTTTCCCTCTCTTTTGAAATTCCCTTTTAAAATTTTCCTTTTCAGCACAGAGAATACATACCAATTCAGAGTTCTGCAAATACCTAGCCTATTTAAAGATAATTCCTTGAAGTGATTATCATAATCAGCCCCATATATGAAATGAAGATAGTTTCTTGAACTAATGTAACCAAATCATATTTAGTGGATAATTTAAATTGCTGTTCTAAGAGTCAGACTGATTTATAAAGTTATAAAAGTGATTATCAAGTATGCTAGGTGAATCCAAATATATAGAAGTTTTTGTACACATGTGATATGTGGGCTAAATAGATTAAAAAAAGTATAAATGAGTGGCAGTCTTTGCAAAGTCTGGCAAACTGGTTGAATAAACCATATGATATGTAAAAGGGGAATTTTATCTATTTCCTTTGCCATAAAATGATAAATCAATAAAATGTGCTTAAATTCATTTGGAATAAAATAGGCCTCGCATGGTTGGATTCCAAAGCCAGAAACCATCTTTTAAAAACTGACATAATATTTCTTGATCAGAGGGAATAACTAGCTTCCTGGTTAATTTAGTAGGATGTTACTTAACATGTCAGTGTTACCCCATGGAACTTCCATAGTAAGATGTTACTGAAGCAAGTTAGTAATATCTACAGTAAGGCATTATCACTACCTGGCTACATCTGATAGAGTAATTTTTCTTCATTTCATGTTCTTGTTCAGAAACTGCCTGTGTGAATAAGAATCCATTTATTTAACAGAAGTTGTGTGACTAGGAACCCAAATGCCTGACTAGTGGTGAAGTAGAATTTTTCTTGCGTTTCCAAAACTCTATTATTCAAGTCTTTGTAACACAAAGATATCACACCAATTTTTAAACTGAGAAATCCAATGAGCCATCCCATAGCATATAGCACATTCACTTTTGCACATAATGAAAATTTATAATTGAACTAGAGTATTACACAAGCAGAGCAAACATGTACAGAATGCCAAGGAAGTGCTTGGCCCGGCACACATTTATGTTTTCACTCTTCACAATAACCCTGGGTGTGATTATCCCCACTTGTATGGGCTGAAGAACTGTAACAGTCAGGGTTTTGACAGGAAGCAGATGAGACTCTCAAATTAAGATTAGTCAAGGACGGCTTAATAAAGGGAATCTTCATGAATGTGTCCTCATGGTGAGGAACCCACAGAGGGTAGTGCAGTCTTCCAGCGTTTGTCATAACAGAGCTGTTCCCACACCCAGGCTCAAAGGACAAGAGGGGGAAGTGGAAGGGGACACTGGACCCTAAAGAAGACTGGTTGAGCAGGATGCCTGGAGAAATGTTGTGACCTTTAATCTAATGAAAGAGCTGACCAGAGGGGACTTTGCAGGAAGGAAGGTGAAGAGTAAACACTGGACCTCACTTTCTTCCAGTCTCCTACCAGGTTCCCCATAAGTCAAACTCGAAGGGAAGCCAGTGGGCAAAGAGGTCTGACAAACATAGTTATCGACATGGGAGGTCAGCGTCCTGTGACAGAAAACAGAGTGGAGGGGAGCACAGTGTAGCTGGGAAGACAACTAAAAGTTATCCAGCTCAGGAACTGAAGTCGAAGGAGCTTAGGCTCTTTGTTAGAAGTCATATAGCTGGGAGGTTAAAGAGCCTTGACTGAAACTCAGGTATGACTTCCAAAAAATTTTATCCTTTCCGTTGTATCAAATGATGACTTCTGTCATTTTGGAGACATAGAGTGTAACCATATCTGCAATGTCTTCTCTAATCACCATGTTTCTCAATAGAAACTGATATGGACCCTTAATATGCTTATGTGGATTCACCCATTTGTTTAATAAAATATCACAAGGAGAAAATAATGCAGAAGGCCATGGTTTATAATTCTCTGAATATACTCCATCCGGACAAGGAGCAGAAGAATTTTGTACGGACATAAGTAGCATAAGCATAGACAACTGACAAATAAAACAATAGTTTCATTCTTCAAATCATGTATTTGAATCACTTCTCGGACTTTTGGCTAAGATCAAGTACAAATCATGTACTTGATTCTTCTTTAGTGCATAAATCCTTAGGATCATTAAAATTCAGAAAGGGCTACAACCCAGTATCTTCAGAAGAAGGTCATCATTATTAGTTTGTTAAGGTCCCAAGCAATAACAGGAAATCTATTTTTGCATCTTGAAAAATGGCTTCAAATTGCCCAAACGAAAAATCAATTTTTTGAAAAATAATGAAATTGCAAGCCAGAGGATAATTTTCCCTCTTTATGAGCATTAGTCATTGTCAGTGGTAACTTAACTGTTCAATAAAACTGAAATGAAATGCTTGCCATTTGTAGAAACCATTGAAAAACTAATTTCATTGTTACAAGCTTCCATCAGACATGAAAGACTTTTCCTTGAACACCACCAGAGCCATGCTCTGGAAACATGGGAATAAAATTATGATTCTGTTCTTTTAGGACGTTGTAGGTTTTATTTTTAATTAATAGTGTGATTGAGGCTATAAAAGGTGGTTTTGTTAAGAGTAATTCCCTAAATGAATAATTTTAACCTCTCAAGGGAATGACCTATTTTTTTTTTATTTGGGTGAGTTCCCAGAGTTTATAATCTATAATTGATTTTTTTAATGAGTTAGTTAATACAACCAGTGATAGGATATAGAAACAATGCTGCTCCAAATATGAAAACCAGGTTTTTAGCTTATGGCTAAAATTTCATTCAAGCTGATGTTAAATTCTGTATGTTATTCAATAGAGTGACAGAATTAGTTTAACAAAGGATAAGAAAAACTTTTGAAAATATTTATGAAATATGAATAACATGAAACTCCTGACATTTTTGCAGACTCTTCTATTTTATTCAAGAAATTCAGCTAAAGTGTATTCAAGATTTTAGCTGAAGTTGACTCTAGCCATGGTTCAATATGAAGTATTAACTTTTATATCCATTTAAATGTTCATGAGAAGTAAATTATAGACAGAATTTGAGTAGGAAGAGATTCAGAATGAATCTCATATATAGTATTTTGTATTTTTATCTTAGCCTATTTTGGTTGGATGAAAAGAAAAGAAAATGTATTTCTCTGGAGAAGGGTCATTGGTGTCTATTTTTATTTAATAAATATTAAGAATCTGCACAAAGTAGAATGGTTACTATACAAACTTGGGCACTGGTCCACTAGATTTAAAGCCCAGCTCTACTGTTCACTAATTGTATAATATAAAATCAAGAGAATAACAGTACCTAATTCACAGGGTTCTGTTAAGAGTAAGCAAGTTTGTATATGTGGAGACCATAGGAGACCTTCAGCAACTTTCACAATCATATGATGTGTTGTTAAAGGCACTCCACTGCCTATATTCTCGTGTGGGTCATATTTACTGTTGGTATGGCAATCTTTTATACAACTGTTTATATCCTACACACAGTGAGATCTTTTTACAAAAGCTTATTCCAAAAAAAAATTATCATGAGGAAATTAATGTGCAAGTTTCATATTGCTATTGTTTTGAGAATTAAAGAACAGAGAAATTGGAAAGGTTGTTAAAGAGTTTTGGTGGGGGAAAGAAGAGGAGAGAACATTGTCTTGCAGCTAGGAAATCTGTCTTTTATTCTGAGCCCAACCAGCAATTAACTGTATCATCTTTGGGAAAATCAGCTAATCTCTAGGGCTTCAGTCCCGTTAGCTATGAGATAAGCATAATGATACCCTTGAGACAATGCATATGCTCCTACTCAGCGTGTTTTCATTGAAGACAGTTTATATTCACTTTTTTTTTTTTTTTTTTAAATCTCCAAGTGCCTGAAACCTTTTATCCCTTTCCTGGAGTTTGGGATATCTAGAGAGTAGCCAACTTCTTATTATCTTCCCATCCCTTAAGTGACGTGAGTTGAGAACCAGGAAAGGGGGTTAGAGAAGGAGGCCTGGAGAATCATTTTCATAGCAGTGAGAAAAGGGTTAGGGTCATTTAGATACCTGACAATGAGGGGCTCTTCAGCTAGGGATAGCAACCTCGAAGGCAGAAACCACTCAGTTAACCTTTCTGGACATAGTCATTTCTCACTTCATTAGCCGAAAGTTCATTTGGATCTGGGAGTCCCACGCCAGGAGCACACTTCATTCCACTTCTAATTCAAAACACCTGGCCTCTTTGGCCAGAGGCCACATCTGGGGCCTGGCTCATCTCTGTGTGTCGACCTGGGTCTTGTCTCAGCATTTACCACAACAGCAAACACAACACAAGGAAAGATTAATTTTTTTGTGGAATGAAGCCAAGAAGAACAAGCGTAACAGAATTTAAAATATTAAAAACCTATTAGCTGAGACAATGGGAAGCTCACATTCGGCCTGAAGTGTGAAACATGCCTAATTAGAGAAGCGAGAGTTGCTAGAAGCAGTCTGAGTTAGTGGGAATGAGAGAAAGCCTCCTTACAAGGGGCAAGTGGTTATAATAGGAGTGTTGCCAGAGGTTAGATGTATAAAACCACTCATTTTGTTTCCATGTTGATCCTTTGCTATTATTGGTGCCATTCCTATGACCATAATGATAATGTTGAGTTTTAAAGGCACCTGTAAAACTTAGAGTGTGTGCACTGATTTAAATTTGTAAAGACATAGACAATGAGAGAGGGAGTGTGAATGCAGATTTGTTGGCACCAATAGGCTTTCAGCTGGACATCTGCTTTCATAGGTCATGATGTTTATAGACCTTGTAACACAGTACGATGATTTCCTAATTTGTGCTGTGTTGTTGTTATCCTCATTACTGCTCTTTTCTGCCTGGGTCCCATTCCAGTTTTTCTTGGCTCCTCCATAACTAGAGATAGAGGTGATGGCATTCCAATTAGTATCTTTGCTCTACCAAGTTTCATGTAGGGTTCACTTCAGTTCTGCAAGTCTTTACTTGAGTGCTTCCTTTCGTCTAGGCATGGTGTTGGGAGCTGCAGAGATCAATGGGTTTTTGTTTCAACTGCACCATGCCCCAGGACCTTTTTCTAACCTTGGACTTGGCCACTCTGCTTGTCATAACTACAGCTCTTCACTCACACAAGGACATATAGTGTTCGCACTGGCCTTAATAAAAGGTCCTAAGGTAGTTATTGATTAGTAATACTGATTATAGAAATAAAGACAATGAATCAAAGATAGTTTCTTTTGCTTGGGTAATAGATCTGGTTTTATATAAAAATTGACAACTGATATTAACACTTTTCATCAGAAAGATAATAGAATACTTTCCATGAAGACACAATTCTATGCTAGAAGTATAACAAACTAAAATTTCATGCCCAGAATACAGAAGAATTAATGAAAGAAGTGTACAAGAAATGAGTTTTATAACATACAGAGAAAGAAGTAATGTTTAAGCTTCTACCAAGTTTTAAGTACAATGCTTTGTATTGATGTTCTTCTGTAGGTGGATATGAGTAGGCTGTGGTGGTGGTTAAAATATTATTCAGCACTGGGGCGCCTGGGTGGCTCAGTGGGTTGAGGTCTCTGTGTTGGCTCAGGGCATGATCTCAGGGTCCTGGGATCGAGCCCCGCATTGGGATCTCTGCTCGGCAGGGAGCCTGCTTCCCCCCTCTCTCTGCCTATCTCTCTGCCTACGTGTGATCTCTCTGTCAAATAAATAAAATCTTTTTAAAAAATATTCAGTACCAGGTAGAAATAATGGCTGCCCAAAGCTTCTAAAGTATGTCCTTCCACCCAGCTCCTCTAAGAATGTTTCAAGAGTATCCCTCCAACTTTCCAGGGTCTGGCAACTGAAGAGCCAGTTCCTGGGTACTTTCAGTTCTTGTTCTAGTACCAAAGTCAACATCTCTGGGGATTCTTCTGTACCTGGGTAATATGGAACATTCTTTATTTGAATATCACCTCAATTATCCCACTGACAGCAGGGAAGGCAAGGTTCAAAGCATTACAGTGACTTGCTGGAGGAAGCAAAGGTAATGAAAAGCTGGGATGAATTGTAAGCACAGATCTGATTCTAAGCCTTTCCCACTAAGCCCCACGGCCTCTCATGGAAGTAGAAGGGGGGCTACAGAAATTCAGGATATGGTAGACAGTACTCACTTCCCTTTGGCTGGCTGCTTTTACTTCCCACCAAACAGCAGATTGGCCATTAATTTAGAGGATTTAACTGGCGTCTCTTTATATGTGGGGAATACACGTGGAATGAGAAGCTAGGAAAGTGGAGACATAACTGAGAAGGAAGTGCTCTGGAGAACATGCAACGAGAGTACCAATAACAAATGTGTGATGCTTCCTTCACAAGACTTCCATGTATGTAAAAAGGCACAAACAAGATTTGTCTAATAGCAGAAATATGGAAACTATTGAAATGCTCATAAAGAGTGATTATATCCATTAAAGGACCTCCAGAGAATGAAATGTTATGCAGCTCTGAAAAGAGATGGGGTGAATCCATATATGCAGATGTGGAAATGTGCCCAAGACAAATTAAGAGAAGGATAATAAATGAAGCATTTTTCCATCTGAGAGACAAAAAAATAGTGGCATAGAGCAGCACCCGAGAGGCTGGAGTAAGAGAAATGTGAGAAGAGAGAAACTTTCACGAGGTCTTGTAGCAGAGGGACCAAATGCCCTGAAGCACTATGTACGCATCGGAGTTGAATTCATGTTCAAAATCCTTGCATGGGTGTATTTCCCACCTCCATAATTACACAAATGTAGGTCTGGTGAAGTAGGATATTCACACTTTGCTATAATGAGACACTAGTACATACATTAAAATGGCTACAATTAAAAATACTGATCATATCAAGTGTTGATGAGGATATGGAGGAACTGGAACTCTCATACACTATTGGTAGGAATATAAAATCGTACAATCACTTTGGTAAATAACTTGGCAGTCTCTTGAAAGCCTAATCATATGCCTGTCACATGACTCAGGCATTCCACTGGTAGGTATTTAACCAAGAGAAATGAAAGCACGTGTTCGTACAAAGACTTGTATACAAATATAAATAGCAGTTGTATTTCACAGCATCAAAAATTGAACAGGAACTCAAATGTTTGGAAATAGGTGAATGGATAAACAAATTGTAATATATCCATATAGTAGAATACTACTCAGCAGTAAAAAAACAGAACTTTATGACATGAATGAATCTGAAAATAATTATGCTGTGAGAAAGAACCCAGATAAAAATAAATTACATACTATATTATTCCAATTATATAAAATTCTAGAAATTGCAAACTAATCAATAGCAATGGAGAACAGATTAGTGGCTGCCTCAGGACAGGGAGGTACATAGTAAGGAAGAAGGGAGGAATTGAAAAGAAACATGTGGTAACTTTGTGGAGGAAGAGAAATTTTCATTATCATGATTTTAGTGATGGTTATATTTGTGTATACATATTTGAAAACTTATCAGATTGTATTTTGTATGCAGTTGATTGATTGTATGCCCACTGTATCTCAGTAAAGCTGTTTTTAAAAGTGAAAAATAAAGAGCAGAATTTAAGATGATTCTAGATTCTCTTTTGGCAGAGAACAGGACCACCATATACTTCTCTATAAATTTATAAGTATAAAGTGGGGGTGAAAGATGAGGATGGAGGGCTACAGAATACTTTCAAAGTCTTTTAGAGACCTGAATCTGAATAGGTCAATGAAACAAAGAAGGGCCTAAGTGGATATCAAAGGCCCCAATTATTTTATTAAAATCCTGCCTTTGCTTTTACTGACATGTCTTTGAGTGAATGTCTGAGAACATTCTACTTGTTACTGGATAATTATAAGTACACTCTGAATTTGTATTTGAGGAAGGATGTGGCCATTGGATCTCTGAGGAACATTTTAAAGATTATTTATGACTTGATTTCTTCAGGTTTGATAAATATGGAAAAGGAGCTTATAAGTTTTTAGCAGCCCTTTCCGTTTCATAGGATTGCATTTTATCATACTCAGCTTTTTTTTTTTTTTTTGATTCTTTAATGTCTTACCACCAATTAAGCCAGATGGTGTCTCAAAGCTTTGGTTGGAATAATTGGATCATTTGTTACTCTCAAACTCAACGTTTAGGAGCTTTGCTGAAAGAATAGCCCCTCAACATATTAGCCTGTTTCAAAGCATCATCAGCAGAAAGCTGAGCTCTATTTCTATTTTTTAATTTTTAATTTTTCCCAGCAAATTTCAGAGAGAAGATCTGCTTCTTTCCTGTGTCATTTCTCCTCTCCCTCTAGATTATTTTCTCAGAAATGACATGAATTTGTTTCAACTTTTGTGACATCAGTGAGACCTCAAACAGGGGCTCATGGCAAAGGTGGTGTGGAATACAGCTTGCAAAATACCAAAAGTCAACGTGGCTTCAATAGGAGTGAGACTGTATTCTTTGATTCTGTGTCTGAGAGTTTCCCTAGTGGGGTCCCATACAAAAAAATAATGCAGAATTCAGGATCATAGTGTGTAAGGTTGGAGCAATGGGCGATATTTACACAGGTTGCAGATTGATAAATATGTCAGTTAAGCAATCTTGGTTACTTTGCACTTTTATCTCCAGAGATTTCATTCCTTGCTAATCTTGTAAAAAAATGAATTAATTTTCATCAGAGCAGAGAATGAAAGCTTAGTCATTGGCTATCAGTCTAAGTCAATTTCACAGCTTTTAGCCTTGCAGAGTGGCTTCTGAAAGTCCTTATTAAACATCTCGGCTCTCAGTGAGAGAATATTTTCATTCCCTGTTCACACCTTGAAGCAATGGAGTGCAGCTTTCTCAATGACCTTGCAACCAGAACAAATAGGGAAATACCTTCAAGGTGAAATTTTCCAAGAAGAGGAAATTCCTTGATGCACAAAGTCAACTTTATAAAGATTACTAGTATATTAAGAAACTTTATGTTACAGTTTCACTTTCTCAAAAACAATTGCTACCCCAGAAGACTTTAAGACAAAAAATCTAGGCAAGCAGCTTTAACACTGGTGCCTTGCCGAAATTCCAGCTCAGAGATGTGTCATCAAAACCATCTTTTGAATGTAGGTAGCTGATCGTAATTGGCCCTTTACCTTTTCAGGTCAGAAGCATAACGGATAATGAGAACATATTGTGAACAGAATAAAGGAGAGTGGGACGAAGCCTAAAGAAAGGACCAAAATCTGGCCTCTGGGGACAATTATAACAAAATGAGGCTTCCCCACTCTAAGACAGTGCATGGTACCTTGTCACTTTGTAGAGCTGAGCCAGTGTCACTGTAACAAAAGATTTTCTTCCCCAAAACTTTCCTCCCATATATCAGATGACAGAAAATACTTGTATGTGTGCTTTATAACACAGAGAGCCCTATTTTCATATAAACTTGCCCTATACCCTTGCAACTAGTTTGAGGCAGATGTCGTTGTTACCCTAGACAGGTTTGCATAGCAGAGATCAGGTTCAAGGCTGTTGTTATTAAGTCAGGGCATGTGGCTGGAGAGTAGAAGAGTGTAACCCTGTCTGTGTTCTCAGATGCCAATCCAGATAGCTTGTTAGTTGTTCGGTTTAACAGTACATCACCCTGGAGAAATAGGCTCACTTTTAGAAATGATTACAGCAATTGGATGCCAAGTAACAAGTGTTTACTCTAAGAAGAAGTTCAGCATGATGGTAAAGTGAGTAGATCCTGGGGTCAAAGTGCTCGAGTCCAAATCCAAGTTCTACCACTCACAGCTATATGATCTTGGGCAGTATTCTTAACCTCTTTGTTAATAGTGTTATTTATTTCATAGAGTTGCAGTGAGAGTTTCTGAGTTAACAAGCATAAAGCACTCAGAATACTGCTTGGCACCTTTTAAAGGCTGCATATTAGCTCTCTCCACAGCAGCAAACACCATTGTTACCATAATTGATACTTATTATTATAGTAAGGGAAAGCATTTATTACAATTCTTCCATCTCTGTGGGAATAAAAATTAGATCCGAATGACATGCTTTTATGTTGATTTGAATCCTGCCAGGAATACATTAGGCATTGGAGAGCCTGCATTGGTCTAATAAATTCTTGTTTCCATTCCCAGCCACTACTTTAAGTATCAGGAAATGACTGTTCATTTTCTAAGATGTCTTATTTACATCTCTCAACCCTATATCTAGGGATTATTGGACTCATTCACATTATTTTGAATTCTATACTACTTGGGAAGCATAGTAGTAGGAGTGATTACTCAGTTTCAGGGATACACACATATGCGCTCCCTACTAGGAATCTTTTTCTGCATTTATCTTCTGCCTGTCTCAGGGTTCAGTTCCTGGATATCTATTCTCTAGCTACATATATTTCCTTATAGTTCTCATCTAGTCACATGGCTTTTAAAGCCAACATTATGTTGATAATCCTTAATTTATATCCAGGTCCGATTTTTCTTCTGAGCGACTTGGATGTCCACCTGCCTACTCCACATCACCTCTTGGAAGTCTCACAGATGACTCTAACTAAACATGAATGAAACCACTCCCAATCATCCCTTAAAAACCTTGTGCAATTTCTTTCATTTTAGGTGGTAACATCTCTGTTCTTCCGATTGTTCAGGCCCCAAATTCTGGAGTCACTCATGACTCCTCTCTTTCATGCATACATCCGATTTGTTAAGAAATCCTATTGAGTCTTTCTTCAACATCTATCTGAGATCTGACTACTTCTCAGCCTCTCCATTACCACCACTCTGTTCTGCACCACCATCATCTTAGGTGGTTTATTGCAATACCTTACTCATTGGTCCCTATGACTCTACCCTTATTTTCCTATAGCTTATTTTCAATATAGCAAGTAGAGTGATTTTTTTTAATGTTTGTTATTTTTATTTTATTTTTATTTTTTAATTTTTTTATTAACATACAATGTTTTATTTACCCCAGGGTACAGGTCTGTGAATCATCAGGCTTACACGTTTCACAGCATTTGCCATAGCACATACCCTCCCCAATGTCCATATCCCTACCCCCCGCACCTCCCAGCAACCCTTAGTTTGTTTCGTGAGTTTAGGAGTCTCTTATGGT
>CM052802.1:43333922-43442513 GCA_028533885.1 Nasua narica | reverse complement strand
AGTAAATCAACAAATGTTCATTGGCAACTACCATGTGTCAGGTGTGCCGCTAATCAGTAAGGATAGAGCCAGGAAAGGGACTAAAATTATAGAATTCTGAGTCTCCTATCCTATCCCGTCTTAGGATGCCTCAATTCCTTATGAGTATAGTTGATAGAATTCTTTCTTCTTCCCTATTAAAATATATTTACTGTCAATGTTACTTTCATTTCTGACGGTGTCATTTCACTTATTAGAATGCAAACTCCCAAAGAACGAGGTTAATTTTTGCTTTTTGTTGTTGTTAATTTTATTTTATAGCGTCTATAGGACACTTTTGCTCATATAAATTGTGCAATATAAAAATCACTGTGATATAAGAAGTTATCTAAACATAATCATTAGCCTGTGGGTAATTAAAAAGTAGATCATAATTTTTAGAGGAGGGGATGAAAATTAGCTTAAGCTGCTCCTTTTTCATGTACATAATTATTTTAATTGATTGACATTCAGTATTGAAACATAAATAGGTAGAAGTAACAGATTTGTCACAATATGTGGAACAAAAAAAGTCATAAAAATACAGTTAAATTATTTCGAATATTCAGGTTTGTGGTTTGACCTTGTAGATACACCGTGTGTGTGTGTCTGTGTGTGTATTTGTGTGAAGAAGAGAATGTAATACTAATTAAATCCAGAAATTGAAGCAATGAGAACTAGGAACAGGGAAGCTGCAGCATTTTGTCATCCAAAACAATGTCAATTCCACCAGCAAAGCTTTATGAGAGAGTTTAGTTATCTGGGTGAACTGACGAGCCCCCCTTCCTTTTGACTTTCCTTTCCAAATTGCACAGCTGAAAAGCATTATTAATGGAAACACCCTGTGAAGTCAGTGATTCATACACCCTGTTAGTTTTTGTTGCTAAAGTGCCATTTTAACTGTTAACCCCTTGGGAAAGCTAATAGGACATTCCAAACATAGCCCTCAAATTTTCTCTTATTTATACCCAGTTGCAAAACGTTTCTGAGATACATGTAATTACTGCACCTAAAAGGGATCTTAACAAAAGTTCAGGTATTTCCTGGCCACACTTTGCATTTCAGCCTGTTGTACACTTAGAACTGGGAAGCTTGACTCCAGAACATTTATCAACAGAATTTGGGGTTGGAGAAGCCTAAAATAAAAACTCAGTGTATGTGAGTCTGTGTGTGAGTTGGGATGAAAGGCTAGGAAGGGAAGAAAACAGGGAAGCAGACAAAAGCCATTAAGTGAGAACTCATTTAAAATAATTAAATTCTCTAAGAAATAAAATGAAACTGGAATTTGAATATTCTGCTGTAGTTACAATGAATAAGTTAGATCTATGTACCAACATGGATAGATTAGATGAAAAATAATACTGAGTAAAAGTCTAATTGCACAAAACTATTTAGCATTGATGTCCTTTAAGTAAAATTTAAAAATAACAAAATTGTATATGGATACATGGATGTTTGGCATGATTATTTTTCAAATGCCTGGATATTCTGGTTAATTGTTTTCTGGGGAGAAGGAGGAATAGGAAATAAAACTGGAGAAAGATTAATTTTAATTTTAATATTTTATTTTCTTTAGTGAGGAAAAAAGATTAGTGTCAAATGTGCCAGAATCCATTATGAGTGGTGGTTCCATTGGTGCTGGTTGCTCTACTCTTCTCTATTTAAATAGAAATAGAAAGAAGAAAAAAGTGAATTTTTATCCTTTAACATCATTCATATATTGAGAAAACCAATGGTAATAAAAGTTTGGAGGTGTAAGGTATACATTACAAATAGGAGTAGTTGTTCTCATTTTTATTTTTTTAAGATTTATTTATTAAATTTATTTATTTATTTTTGGGGGGGAGGGGCGGAGGGAAAGCATCTCAAGCAGATTCCCTGCTGAGTGTGGAGCCAGACGGGGGTCCATCTCATAACCCATGAGATCATGACCTGAGCCCAAAGCAAGAGTTAGATGCTTAACTAACTGAGCCACCCAGACTCCACGGCTGATCTCATTTTTAAGTGTTCTGCTGATGACACTTTAATAATTTCAAGAGTGACAATATTCTCTTTAAAAGTGTTCACCACATTCCTTACTCTTCGAAGCCCACTGATTATATGAATGAATACTTTAAAGTTGTGTTAACCAAGATTTTCCACATTCACTTCACGTTCAGTACTGATGCATTAGCTCAGAGGTATTTTCTTTGAGTTTTCCATTCCTGAGAAAAGAAAAATTGATAATACTCTTCTGTTTTCATATTTTATTTCATTATTTCATTCACCATTCATGCCATTGTGAAATTTGCACTGAATTTAGGAAGAAAAACAGATTCTCCTTTGAATCTTTGTTCTGAGAAGAGTGAGGGTTGGGCCTACTTCTGCCTCCACTGAATTAGGTTTCTGAAACTGGTTTCTGAATTAGGCCAGCAACTGACCTTCTGGGAGAGCTGATGGGAGGGGGAGCTCTGAAATCTTATTTCTCCTTCATGTTCTGTTTCCTGGGTTGATATGTTAACCCTTCAAACTCAAAAAAATGTTTTAAAATTTCATAAATCATTTCCTTTAAAAAGACTTCTATCATTCAAACATGCAAAAGGATGCTAGACGAAGTAAAAATGGGACTCTTCTTGTTTCCCATTATCTGCCTTTCTGGGATCTTTTCTGCAATCTTATTTGCCATTAATTGTTCTGCAGGTGGAACATTTTGTGTTCATAGGGAAGATATTTTTTAAGAAGGTAAAGCATTTTTTCCATTCTTTCCAATACCATTTCCCTCCCCTCTGCCCTCTCATTCTCAAAGCAAAGGTCCTTGTTCTTAGTTGACTCCTATCATTTGACATTATTTCTACCCTAGGATAGTTGCATATCTAATAGCATGTGCTTCAAGACAGAATCTTCTTCTACATCCAAAGGAATGACACTATTTATGAAAGTAAACAGTTGGGCAAGAAGGCCAAATTCTGAGTACTAGAGCTGCTCAGAAACTGCTCAAATGCCACCTTAAATCTGGATATATCTTTCTCCTTTTGACCCAAAAAATTTGTTAAAGATGGTACATCAAATTTTACCTTAGGAACTTATGGTATTTATTGAAGCTAAGACATCACTGGAGAAGAAAAGACATTTACCTTGCAACATTTTCAATATTATATAAGAAAAGGTGTAAGTAATATGAGCATTTGAAAATGAAAAACCTTTAATAATTTGTGTTTCTTAACTTCCTTCATACTGCCACCAACAGACAAACATTGGTTCAGCTTTTTCATTGCCTGGCACATAGTGTAAACACAATCCATACACATTCAACAACTTGATGTAATATGTATGGGAATGATGTATTTTTATAAGCAAGCTGGCAGGTCCCCAGTTTCCCAGGAGATTTTTGAAGGATCTTAGGAAACATAACAAGTTTTGATAGAAAAAAATCAATGAGCCATTTGGAGACTTACTCTATTTAAAGAGAGCCGCAGTTTTTTTTTCTTTTTATTAAAGATACTGCTAACATTGTGCTTTAACAACTTAAATAATTTGAATGGAAAGGACAACCTTTTTACGTACTTTTTATGTCTGTGTTAACATATATTTATTATAGGAAAATGGACGTAGCTAAATGTTGTTAGTGAAAAACGTGTCTTGATGATTTCAAATACACAGGAATGAAAATCTGAAAACAAGAGGAAAGTTAATAAAGTCAATTAGCTAAGTTTTGAGGTTATGCCGGTAATAAATAGTACATGTTGCCTGTCACCCTGCTTCACCTTTCCTCAATAAACTTCCTTCTGTGTTGACCATCTCCAGGATCCTTCCAATTGGAATAAATCCTTATATAATAACAATACACAAACTATCCACTGCTGGACAGTTCATAAGTAGAAATCATTCTAGTTTCTAATGGTAGTTTGTGGAACATATTAATTACCCATGCATTTTCCAGTGTGTGTTCCGTAGAGCTTTAGAACTGAGAGCAACTCCATAAATACAAGGGCTGTGGGGCCAAAGGAATGTGGAAAGTAGTTTATATTATGTTTTTCTCTTGGAAATTCATAATGAACTTTTGTATAATTTAAGAACTGAGATCTGGGGCATAGAAACTTGTTTAACTTGTTTAATTACTGATTTCCCAAACAATAGAACTGTTTCATTTAATGTTATGGAGCTTGTGTTCCAAGACCCGTAATTTAGGAAGCAGAGGATTAACACAACATTTATATATGAATGGCTCTGGAGGTTAATTTTTCAGGCTATTTTTCTTAACTCACACTTTTTTCCCTCTTCTTATATTTGTAAATTACCACCAATGTGGTAAAATTATTTCTAGCAAAACATAATTGAAAGCAGATACCTCAGTTTCAATGTTAGCTAAGCTACCATGTACAGAAATAAGTTTAAAAGAAGAACCAATAACATCATCATCAAAAATAAGCATTTCTACTAAAAAAACTGTTTCTATTGGTGCATTTTAAAAATTCAGGATAACTGTATTTGAAATTTTAAAACTTTTATGTTGGTAAATATGAGATGCTTAGAAAAAATGAAAAATAACTGGAAGCTAATATGTTATTAATTATAGTTTAAGAAAGGTTTTCAGGAAGAAGTGATTGCCTTTATCTTGAATTTCTTAACCCAGTGTGTTGTTACAATTAAAAATCATTACCAGAAAAGAACAGTATGGAAGACATTAGCTTGGCTTTACTCAAAGTTAAAGAATTTTTGTAATTCCAATTTGCCATCTGTTAAGAGATAAAGGAACTAAAAAAATCATGAAGGATAATTTAAAGAATAATAACAGTTTGATAAAGTAGATAAATGGGTTCCATATTAGTACAAATGGGAAGAAAATATAGCTTAATAAAAATAATTAAAAAGAGAAGAGTAAATGAAGACATACCTAAAATTTTTAAATTAATGACAAATGTGAGCAAGTTCCTTAATTCATCAAATACAGAGCAAGTAAAATAAAGGGCTCTCTTTGACTCTTGAAGTACTGGTATCAAAAAGACACTTTACATAATGATGGCTACAGGGTGAAAATGTAAATGAGTTCAAGAAAGATTTTAAAATATTCATGAATAACTTTTGTGATTTAAAAAATGTTATAGCTACCTCAAATAACTATTGGAAATGGATAATATTTAAATAAATAAGAACCCCAGCTTCCTGAGGCAATATAAGCAAGTATTTGAATATAGCCTCTGGAGTATAATTGTATAGTTTGTTCTCACAACGTCTCCATTAAGGTGTGATAGTGGGATGTTACTTAATTTCTCTAAAGGTCATTATTTTCATCTGTATAATGGGAAAATAACAGAGCCTATCTTATTGGATTATTGTAAAGTTCTTAGCACCTTGCTAAGTACATGGGAAGTAGATAAAAATGCTATTATTTTACTATTATAATACACGTAATTGGTAACAATTCACTGAACCGTTGAGGACAAAAAAGTCCCCAAACAGTCTTCAGGGCTATTCTAGAAGACCAGATATTGAGCTTGGAGGAAACTGGCAAAATCTATCATATTTTTAACTCTTATGTAATATTCTCCAAGGTATAATTTTGAAATTATGTAACTATTTCAAAGTTTATTATATGCTTAAATCTTTCTCTGTTGTGTTTGATGATATTCTATGCCCATAATTTTGTCAACTCAGGTATTTATTATAAGAATCATTGCTGGATATTTTAACTTAACTTTTATTACTTTGCAAATATTTACTTGTCTCCAGACTGGAAGAGAATCCTTTGCCGTGTTCTAGTGATCAAATTCTTTCATTTTTAATTTTGTTTGGTATGATGGTAAAAGAAGAAAGTTGCCTTTCCTCAGCCATTGAAGTTTTCTGAGTATATTTACTGTAAGTAATGAACTTTAATTACTTTTGCAATTATAGCTTATTTGATTGAATTTTCCACTGACTGCACAAAACATCTGTCCTACTGGGACCATGCATAGTCTCTGATCTGGGTACAATATGCTGTTAAAATATAGTAACATCTGCAGTCCATTAATTTCCAAAGCAATAGGCAAGTTGAGCTTCCAAATGGGTTCAGCCAAGTTTATACTTGGGAATTCTGTTTCCTTGTTTTCCATCTAAGTGGACTGAGACAACTCGCGCTTTCTGCTTTGTTTTAGTCTTTACTTAGCATTTGATAAAGCAATATTCACAGTTGATGGAGGATTTGATTTTATACTTTATTTTGACTGCACTATTCTCAGAGATAATAGAAATAACAGTGGTGTGAAGGTACTTCATTATGATTTCACTGACATCAGTATGCTGTTACTGAATTGCTAAGTGATGTGAAGGTATTTTGTGCTAATAGCACTTTAATGTGGACTTCTTTGAAGACTAAGTCTAAGCAGACTTGAAAGGTGGGAAAGAGGCTCCTAGGATTGCAAGTTTTAAATTTTGTCTCAAAGTACAATGAAAGACTATCATTACCATCATCCTTATTTCTTGTTCCTTGCAGAAATATTCTAACCCAGAAGTATTTTTCTAATAAAGTCTAGAGATACTTTTTTGTATTCTTCTGTTTTAGAGAAACCAGGGGAGGCATAAAGAAATTATAGAGAAGGACGAATGTTGGCATTAGAGGGCTCAATGCAGCTCCCAATAAAGGTCATTTGTTTCTCATGTAGATTTTGAACCTAATGTGAAAATGTCATTTCACATTGACAATAGTAAGAACAAGAGAATCATCAAGAGTCCGATGAAATGCCCTCTTGAAGAGCATTCCCTGAGAAGAACCTTTCTGCAATCCGGGGCAACAATAAGGCCTTGAGGAAAAATCGTGGCCATGCCATCATCACTTTGGGACCTGCTGCGTCCAAAGTGCCAGATTCATGTGGAAGGTTCTTTCCTCCTCCTCATCCCAGATATGGATGAAAACACACTGATGGGGAAAAACTGAGTCCCTTGAGGAAAACTGATGCACTCTATCTACCACTTTTGCACATCTTAAATGGATTTTAAACATCCCAAAATGACTACAATGTGTTCATTTCCTGTGGTAGATTTACAGTGTGTGACAGGAAATCCATTTCTTTTCCTGTAGATGCTAAATTCATTACCTTGACACAGAATTCAGACTCACTTTTTGCACTTGCTGCCATAGCAACCAGTAGCAGGCATTTTTTTTTTTTTTTCTGCCTTGCCTTCCACTGGAAGCGCGGTGCAGCAAGAACTGTACTCCATTTAAAAAGTTAATTTAAAGGCACCTCACACTGTTATAAGGGTCTCGTCACACAGTCACCTCTGTAGACTATATACTTCATAAATCTATCATTCCATTACAGACCACAGCATCCTAAACCAGCAGAGTATGACATTCTTTAAGGTCTCCTCTTGAGAAGATCCCCTTTTATTCTTTTTCTAATTTATTCAGAGTAATGGGAGCTATTTGAAATAATGGGTGTAATGTACTCCCTCCCCACCACGCCTGCATCTAACAAAATGCTCTCTAGAGTGGTGATAGCTTTTGGAGGCAAGCCCGTGACAGGTACTAGACTTAAATGATCTAAATACTGCTATGACTTGGAATAATGTCATGTTACAATTCCATAAGAGCTAGAGTGTCACCTGCTTTCTGCTTCAAAAAAGAGAAGAACTCCACAAACTCATCATGCATGCCAAGATATCGTCTTGGTTTCCTAAACGACAGAGGGGGTAATTATAGGAAGCAAAAGAGTTGATTGTCTTCCCTGCCCTGAATGTCAGTAGCATTGGTCTGGTGTGGCAGCTGAAGAGGAAGAGAAAGAACACCTAATGTGCTTGCCTGAGTCTTAGGAGGGCCCGTTTTCAAGGGTCCAACATGAAATATATTCACACACATCCCGTTGCTAGAGTTTGGGGCATGCCTCTCCAATGGCACAGAGAAAGTCACGCAAACACTGGGAAGCTGTAGGGGTGTGTCATTGCCAGTCCAGTGACCAAACAACAACAGTCATCAGAGTTGCACGTGTTAAGGGTTCAAACTGTATAGTTGAGGTAGTTTAATTTACTCTATTTAACTTTTATTTATTTATTTTTTAAATGTAGTATCCAGAAACGACTTGAGGTGGGAGAGTGCTCTAAGAAAAAAATGCTGGTAAGTTATCAAGCTCCAAGCAGATACATCGTAGAGCTGAGGAACATGTGATGGTGTACAATTTTTTTTACTTCTTTCTCTGGTTACTTCATGTTCCCTCTTATCTTTCCCCACAACTGATATATTTTGCATTTAGTGATTATCTCATTTTCCTCCATTTTCTTGGATCTGAAATAGATCCAGGTCTGACTATGAGATTCCACGATTGCCTATTTCCATTTCTTTCTTCCTTGAATTATCTCTCTTATTAAACATCATTTTGGTTACTCAGTAAATGAGGGTTGAAGTCTTAGTAATGTATTGTAGTTAGGAAAAGCCACGGACAGTCTAGATGATGTAAATGCTATTTAAAAAGTCGAGCATTTTAAGTTTTGCATTGGAATGATATCCAGCTATCCACGGTTTACTAAGGCATTGTGTTGTTTAGGGAATATTCCACTGAAATGATATGATAAGCTTTGCGCAGTGGCAGTATTGTAGCCAATGAGGTTCTTTGAAGTGCAATTATTGCTAATTGAAATGGTATGATAAAAACTGTGAACAATGCTATACAAGGCAAATATGAAATCTAAGCAAAGTATGATGAGAGTAAACTCAGAATTAGTGAGAGCTTGCTGAGCTGTAGGCTAGGTAGATATAACAGCAGGTACAAAACTGTAGCACCTTTCCTCAGGCCACTGGTCTAATGCATAAGAATTGCAACAGCAAAGATTTATATAATGTACCCTCAATTATATGTGCTGGCAGGAGGAAAGGGAAGCTAAGAGCTATTGGTGGGACCTCTTTGATGAGGGCAGGATACATGTGAAAGTGAGGCTTTAGGGAATTGAATGAGGAGGATTCAGTCTGTTGGACTGAGGACATCTGAATGGATGTCCTCATTCAGATATTGAGGGGCTCTACAGATTAGTGGCTGTGAAATGGAGAGTAAAGGAAGAATTAGTTATTTTAAGAAAAACAGAAGTTGATGGAACTGAATAATTAATTAAATTTAAAACATACTTGGTAATTTTAAAGACAGTATTTGTCATAGATTAGAGAAGCTATCTGTAGTTGATATCTTTTCTTTTCTTTGAAAAGCACCACTTTCTGCCATTCTTCCAGAAGAAGCACCTTTCATCCTCCCTTGAGAACCTTGACTCCTTCTCCTTGACTCCAGCCAAGTAGTTTTGCTGGAGGTTCTGCTGGACTTGCTTCCACGTCTTGTCCTGGAGGTGGTCACACTACCTACCCTTGTCCGATCGGGGGTTCTCAAGTCCTAGCAAGTTTGATTTAAAGGGTGAGTACATGAAACAAGCTAGGCCTTCTCTCTCTGTTGTTGGAGTTGCAAGGATGGAACCTCAGATCTGCCAGTGGCCATGATTTCCTGGCAGAGATGAAACCCGGGAGAATAGCCCACAAGCAGAGAGCGGTCAAGCTGAAGTGTGCCTGCACGTACCGCTCACATGGAGAAAAAAAGAAAAAGAGACAGAGAGGGACTAAGAGAGATGGAGATAATACCTTCAGAATTTGAAATTTTTAAAAAGATTTTATTTATTTATTTATTTATTTACTTACTTATTTACTTAAAGAAAGAGCACATGTGAGCAAGGGAAGGTGCAGAGGGGGAGGGGGAGGGAGAATCTGAAACAGACTCCCCATTAAGTGTAGAGCCCATGGCAGGACTCGACCTCACGCCTCTGAGATCATAACCTGAGCTGAAAGCAAGAGTCAGACACTTAACCCACGGAGCCACCCAGATGCTCAAGCAGCATTTGAACTTTTGACTGTGGTCCCAAAGTTTATAAAACTGTCTCAATTTCTGCATTTCTTCCCCAATTCAGTGAATTTCTCAGTATACACCCAGTGACTTCTGTTGTTTTTTAAGATACTTTGTGTTTCTGTCATTTATAACCAGAATTCTCACTAGGATACTTCCCAATTAGTTGAGAGAACATTATTAGAAAAACTAAACACTTATGTTTCGATTATTAATTGGAAGCGATTCATCTGCAAGTATGTCAATCTGACTTGAAACTTATGAACAGTTTATGTTTGCGGCAGTATTTATAAGGAAATATGCAAAGTAAAGGCCTTCAATTTATCACTTCAGTCTATTATCAAAAATGTCTGGGAGTGGTGGTGGTGGTGGTATGGAAGGCGATTTCTAGAAGAAATATATCAGAAGTAACTATTAAATACTTCATAAGATTAGGTAACTACAATGAAAAAGACTGTTTTGGTTAAGGTTATTTCTATTGAGTTGTGTTATGCTCCAGAGACTTATTTAATTATTGCAAACATTACATAGAGCTTCTACTGAGAAATGGTTGGGTTAGGAACCAGGCTAATGCAGAGCCAAGAAGTGTCCACAGGCCTGACTAGTGGAATGGTGGTGATTAAAGTATTATTTCATCTATTTCCTGTGCTTAGAGATTTACATAAGCCTTTCTTTTATTTTCTAAAGGATTTTAATGAAGATAAAAGCTTTGTTTATGACAATTAAGTAGTCATACATTGTAGGAATATTGAAGCTGAATGATGTTAATTTAAAATTTGGTAATACATAAGAAGTTGCAATATGAAATGGTATTTGAACTGAGTGATAGCAAAGCCTTTAGGATTTGATGTTGATAAGTGAAAATACAGAAGGAAAATGACTTAAGAAATCTTGCTAACAAATTTCAGAATGATATAATACAATCTAAAACATTATCATCTTTTGGCTACTTGAGGCAGTTTATGGTTTCTTGACTGTTTTAGACCCATTTTATTTTTTAAAGTTTTTATGGGTCCTAACCCATTATATCCTCCAGTCAATTTTATATCTTCCAAGCACATATGCTACAAGTGGTGATGAAAGATGTTTTTTAGGGCACCTGGGTGGCTCAGCTGGTAAAGAGACTGCCTTTGCCTCAGGTCATGATCCTGGAGTCCCAGCATGGAGCCCTGCATGGGGGTGGGGGGGCTCCCTGCTCAGTGGGGAGTCTGCTTCTCCCTCTGAGCCTCCCCTGTCTCATGCTTTCTCTCTCTCTCACTGTCTCTCTCTCAAATAAATAAATAAGATCTTTAAAAAAAAGATGTTTTCTGGAGACAAGGATTTTATTAAATTATGGTAGTGCCCAGCCTTGGATGATATAAGAAGAAAAACTACTTTAAGTGAATTGATAAGTAAATATTTTAAGATATTCTCAGTTTTGATTTCCTTTTTTATAAAATATTTTATTCATTTATTTATTTATTTGGCAGAGGGACAGAGAGGGAGTACGTGCTAGAGATCACAAGCTCTGAGTAAGGAGCCAATGTGGCGCTCCATCCCAGGACCCTGGGATTATGCCCTGAGCTGAAGAAAGACACTTAACTGACTGAGCCACCCAGGCGCCCCTATTCTCAGATGCAATTTCCATTATGGTAAACAGTAATGGATATAACCCAATTAAACAAAAGCTATTTGGAGTTCTCAATGATTTTTAAGGGCATAAAGGGGTCCTAAAACCAGTAGGCATGAGAACTATTGCTGCTTTACAAAGAATTAATGTAGTCTTACTTATAAATTTGGAAAAGTACAGAGTTAAGCACATTGACCAATGGATGACAATTTTCATCAACTCCAAGAAGGAGCCACGAATGCTCTTAGTAGGGGCACCTGGGTGGCTCAGTGGGTTAAAGCCTCTACCTTGGGCTCAGGTCAGGGTCTCAGGGTCCTGGGATCGAGCCCCACATCGGGCTCTCTGCTCAGCGGGGAACCTGCTTCCCTCTCTCTCTGCCTGCCTCTCTGCTTACTTGTGATCTCACTCTCTGTCAAATAAATAAATAAAATTAAAAAAAAAAGAATGATCTTAGTAGTGAAATGAGTAATTCTTTATTGAACTGTATGCAAAAGCCCTCACTCCTCAGCAGTCACGAATTTGAAGCACGCCTATTTTATATTACATGAACTAAATGACATTTAAAAGAATCTTTGCCCTTTCCCCAAGTTGTTACATTCAGTGTTTAGAATATCCACTGAGAAAAATTCTAGTGTGATAATTATAGCTGACACCGATTAGTCTAAGCAACATCGACTGCTGTATTGCCTCGATCATCTAAAGAATTAAAATAGGTAATAGCCTGAAACTGGCAAATAACTGTATTTAACTTAGATCTTAAAACAAGGAAACAATGCTTGTCATACCTATATCACAGTAGAAATGTGGTGTTTATGGCTTTCATCCGTGCAAAGAATTCGTCTGGAGCCAATTATCTGGAAATGCTCAGGAAGAACATATACAGGAAAACAAACTAAATTCCTTCATAGGCCTCTCAAGATAATTGGTTTATGGCAGAAAATGCTTGAGAGATCATATTCACAGAGATTACCCAGTGGAATGAAATACTTCTCTAATTCATTACAAACGAGTCGTGCTCTGAAAATGGATCGCTGGTCAGGAGAGTGCCAACAGGGGAGAGGGTAACTGAGGCATGCAACCCAGGGATTCTCCTGGAGAAGGCAAGTCTAGCATCCCATCAGACGCAGGGTTGGATGTATACCCGTGCTACTTCTTTGTGTAACGTTGCGAGCACCTCCTGCTGACTAATGTCTGTTTTCCTGAGCCTTAAGATTATTTGGATACTCAAGTAGACGGTTGACAAAATAATGGGGTCAAAGTATCAAGGTCATGAAAAACAAAGAAAAGCTAAAGAACTGTTCCAGATGAAGGAAACCAAGGAGGCATGACAACGAAATGTGATGTCTGGTCTTGGTTTGGTTCCTGGGTTAGAAAGGGGTCGTCAACGTGACAGCTGGCAAAATTTGAATAACATTTAGAGATTAGAACTATGTTAATTAATTAGTATGGTATTAATATTAATTTCCTTGTTTGGAAGGAAAGAAGGAAATTGTGTTGTGGAGGTCTGGGTGAAGGGAATATGGAGATTATTTATATGTATATTTATTTCTATGTTATATTTATATATATTTATATTATATAAATATATTATTGTTATATTTTTATATATTTATTTATATAAATTTTGTAACTTTTTGTAAGTTTGAAATTATTTAAAATTTAAAATAAGTCATTTTAAGTAAAAAACATTACAACTATGGAGACATTTACTAAAGAATCTATATCTCAGTTTGCCTAGTGATTGAGAATGCAAATTGTGACAATAGCATTCTTGGGTTTGAATCTCCGTTTTAGTACGTGCTAACTGTATAACTTTCAAACGAATCAATCTCTAAATGCTTCTGTTTCCTTATCTGTAAAACGGAGACAATAATGCCTCTTATTTTGTAGCGTAGCTGTGAATATTGATTGAACTAAGGTACCTAGAGTGCTGAGAAAAGTGCCTGATTCAATAAATACTTGTTAGAATACTGAAAACTCTTTGTGCAGTGACAACTGTCATGTAGGGAATACTAGCATAAAATATGATATTGTTAATACTATCTCCAGATGAGAAACTATGTATCTTATTGTCAGCTATAGAGGAGCTTGGACAAATTATTCATTGAGGAAGAAGCAGATAGATACAATGTTGGAATGTTTGATGTTGCAACACAGGAGCCTGACAAAGGTGAAGAGGTCAGGAGGTCAGGGAAAACCATTAATGCAGCTTTTCTAAGAGATTTGAACTTTTGGCAAGGCAACTCACTATTAGCTCAAGACAGTACATACTTCTGAGAAATAATGTTGTATACAAGAAATGAACTCTCATTTAGTATATAGGCCCAAGAAAAGCTTGAGTTTTATTTCCCCAAAATCTTATTTTTTGCATATGCATCTGCTTTGATCTGTCTTAGTGCAGCATACAGAGGGGAGAATGTGGTTAAGATTAGCATTAGAAACCTCAACATTCCAACGCAGCAAGGCCTGCAGGAATGGGGAAAGAGTTTCAAGTCATGGAAGCCATTAGCTGTGGGAGGATATACTGTGGGAAAACCGGACCTGGGATCATAAAATACAGTTGGTCTGGCACTGGGTAGTTTGATGAATACAGTTTCTACCCTGTGGCTTTGCTATTAAGACCAGCTGTGGTGCACTGAACTCACCAAGTTTTATACCCCCAAATTTTCTTCGTTCTGTGAACCCAGCACTTCTCTGAAAAGCTTTGAAATTAAACATTAGGCTATGAAATTAATGTAATGTATGTTTGGCTTTAACAAAATGTAAGAATTAGGTGATTGAAACTAAATAAGGGTCTAAATAGTTTACCTGGCTCATTCCTTTACTCTCAGTGTTAAAAATCCTCACCTATTCTCCAAAGAGAGATGGCACTCTCATGGCTGTGTCAGCCAAGGTCCAGCCAGGAAGTAGGACTCACTAAATATTTTAAATAAGCGGTAAACCTCTGGAGGGGCAGAAGGACACAGAAGTTGGTGTTAGTAGAACCCAGAATTAAGGGATATCTCTTGTGACTAAAGACACAGGACCATTAAGGTAGGGGGTTTCTGGCAGGGAGCTGGAACCATGTAAAATGCTGCCCGAGGCATAGAGAAAGAAGGAGAAATTCTCTATTTTTCCCCTCCTCCCACCCTTAGTCATCTATCCGTGCTTCTGAGTGGCCAAACATGCCAGAAAGCCTGGTAGCAAGGGAGCCTGGGAAATGTAGTTTGCAAGAACTGGGTGCAGTTGCATCTGTGTGCAGACAGGCAACAACCTCCATGATGCCTCTGCCCATGCCTGACAAGGTGAATGGAAGTGGAGTCCCTGCTCTGGCATAGGCACTGTGCTAAGAGAGACTTGCCCACATAGGTGCTGTGCCTTAAATTTTCAAAGCCACTCTGTAATTTGGTTAATTTGATCTCCACTTTATGGATGAAGAACCAGCGTTCTGAAGGGGTTCAGGTCTATGTGGGGTTACAAAGCCAGAAAGGAACGGAGACCACCTAGTTCTACATGTACTCATTTTCCTCTCCTCTGTACCTGGTCAGCATTTCAAATCCCATTTTCTATCATGCTGGCCTGTAGAGTTTAAAACCCAGGAACTAAAAGCAACAAAAGAATTCACCCAGCCTGACTTTCAAGATGAGAAAGCTGAGGTATGGAAACATTTGCTTGAAGTCACGTATCTAGTGCCAGAATGGAAATAATAAGGTAAAGTTTCCTTAAGAAGTTGAGTAATTCCATCAATATTTAACTTGGATGTCATCTGGTGCTCTTGCTTTTCACACAAAATCACTGAGAAATCTTGGAAGGAATGCATTGAAGAGCTAAGGTGGAAGGGATTTCCCTTGAAGAGTCTGCCTGTTGTCCACGCTTGGTCACCTCTAATTCCTCTGAAATAGGGGGCTAGATAGTCTGCTAAGATTGCGGGGCAAAGGGATAACGTGGGGCATGAGAAGGAGGTTCTACTTATGGAGTGGAAAGTGAATCCCACTAGGAATGAATACAGTGACTGTAATATATAATGGGGAGTTGAACACCCACTCACACTTGCTGAGGATTAAAGGGATCAATGTGAGATGATGGCAGTGAACCTGGCTATATACTTCCTTTGGTAGTGCCCCTGGTCTGGAGAAGAAATAGGAAAGTGAATACTTAAACTGGATCAGCACTGCAGAATGGTCTGGCCAGGGAAGCACATTGATTAGAGAGCTTTCCTAACTAAGTGCTTTCCTAGAAAAGGCTGGGGAAGTCATTGGACTCAGAGAAGAGTAGCATCAAAAGAAAGGGTCTTTTTGGGGTTTAAATTTAGGTTTCGTAAGTCAATGGATAGAAGGTTAAGTGCATGGAATCTGATTTCTAAGGTTAAAGTTTCAGGACTGTGTGGTCCAGTACAGTAGTCACTAGTCATACGCAGCTCCTCCAAACTGAGATGGAAGCACACGTGAGAAAAGTGATGTAAATGTACAATATGGACCGATTGTGAAGATTTAGTAGGAAAAAAAGAATGCGAAATAACATAATATTTTAAAATATTTATCCCATGTTGAAATAATAATATTTGGGACATTTTTCAAATAAATATATTATTAAAGTTAATGTCACCTGTTAAATCTTCCTTTTACATCTTACTAAAACAGCTAAAATTACAAATGCAGCTTGCATTTCTTTTCTACTGAATGGTACTATTAAAGCTGTTGTATAGTCATAGATTTAAGACAGAGCTTTTCAAAATGCGGTCTTATATCATTTAATGGGAATGTGGGGCATAATAAACCAATATATTTAAATAAGTAGAAAAATTATCACAGTATAAAAGTAAAGGGTAAACAACATTTTAATGTGTATTCAGAAAAATGATCACTGGGGGATGGACAAATGGGTGAAGCAGAGTGGGGGAAAAAAAGAATGATGATTTTTACTTAGTAATAGTGAATGGATTTTCCTAGCTTTCCACTGAAGTCTTGATATCAATCTCAGTTATAGATAAATTAATGCACAGGTTAGGAACTACACTCAACAATTTGCTCAGTCTTTATTTGTATTAAGTTAATCCTAGCATCTCAATCATGAGTTTGCAGCGTGGAAATAATTATTTGGCAGCTGTCAAACAGTATTAAACATGCAGATTTTACGTGTGCAGAAATTCAGAGAGATTCCTCACTTAAACTACTTCTAGTACTGTTGGCAAGCATTGCACACTCAAAGTAGAATTTGGGAGATAAATGCAACCATTCTTTAGTTGCATTTATCTCTGGAAGTTAAATTTTAATTTGAAAGAATTTGAATGTGTATTAGAAGTAAGACCTCTTTCATATATGGTAAAATGATCTTTGACAAGGGTGGCAAGACTACACAATGGAGAAGGGTCAGATTCTTCAACAAATGGTGCTGGGCAAACTGAATATCCACATGCAAAAGAATAAAGTAAGATCTTTACCTTATACTGTATACAAATATTAAGCCGAGATAGATTAAAGACCTAACTTTAAGACCTGAAACTACAAAACTCCCAGAAGAAAACATAGAAGTGCTCTATTATATTGGATTTGACAGTATTTTCTTAGATATGACAACAGAAGCAACAGGCAATGAAAGTAAAAATAGATAAATGGAACTACAGCAAACTTAAAAACTTGTGCACATCAAAAGAAATAATTGACAAAGTAAAAGCCATCTAATGGAATGAGAAAAAAATATTTGTAACTCATATATGTGATTAAAGGTTAAGATTCAAAAAAGATAAAGAACTTCAGTGAGCAAAGGATTTGAATAGACATTTCTCTGAAGAAAACATGCAAATGGTCAACAAGGCAAGAAAAGATGCTCAACATCACTAATTATTAGGGATATGCAAAACATGATGAGTTATTCTCTCATACTTATCAAGAAGGCTAGCAGAAAGGCCCAAAAAACCAAAAACAAAGTAAAAACAAACCAAACAACAACAAAAAAAACACCTTGGCAAGGAGGTGAAGAAATTGGAACACTTGTGCACTGTTGGTTGAAATATAAAATGGTGCAGCCCTAAGGAAAATAGTATGGAAATTCCTCAAAAAATTAAAAATACAATTATCCCATGATCCAGCATTCACCTTCTGAGTATGTACCCAAAAGAATTAAAATCAGGATCTCAGGAGTTATTTACATACCCATATTTAATGCAGCATCAATTACAATAGTCAAGAGGTGGAAAAAACCTCAATGTCCATCAACAGATGAATGGAGTAAACAAAAGGTAGTATACACACACACACACACTGGAATATTATTCAGCCTTGAAAAAGGAGATCCTGTCACATGCTACAACACAGATGAACTTTGAGAATATTATACCAAGTCAAATAAGCCAGTCACCAAAAGACAAATACTGTATGATTCCACTTATATGAGGTACCTAAAGTAATCAAACTCCTAGACATACAAAGTAGAATGATGGTTTGCCAGGAATGAAGAGGAGGAGGAAATGGAGAGTTGTTGTTTAATGGGTATAGAATTTCAATTTTGCAAGATGGAAAAGCTGTAGCAATCTGTTGTACAATGATATGAATACAGTTAACACTGCTGAACTGTCCAGTTAAAAAGGGTTGGAGTGATAAATTTTGCTCAGTGGGCTTTTTTTTAAACCACAATTTAAAAAAAAGCTTGATCATATGGTATCAATTTCTCTAATGAGTGAAAAAAATGAAGTGTTGAGAAAGCATGGAACTTTGAGCAACTGACCTGTTAACACAGCAATTCCATCTTTGTAAGAAATCCTGGTGGTTTTTTCAAATGATACTCAATATTAAAACATAATTTTTATATTTAAGGTACTATTATTTGAGGTAGTATTTGAGAAAGCCACTTGAAATTGTTATGAGCAGTATCCGTGTCGTTATGAACTGTTTATAACATATTCCTTAGATCAAAAATAGATGTATTTTTCCCCTCAACAACTGGTGAGCTTTCTTACAGTTCCTTCCCAACCTATTTCTCCTTAAAGCATTCAAAAATCATACACCCAGGGATTTTATTTAATTGTGTTCACAAAGTTCCATGTTTCTTTCAATACCGAATCTACATCAGGAGAAGCAGTGCTCATTACCAACAGTCTCCGTGAATGAAGATGTGTATTGCTTGATATGCAGGTGCAAATAGTTTTATTTGTGTAGCAACATATCTTGCTGCTGCACATGTAGTTGAAATTTGTCAGCATTGATCTAAATTAACTTTGCTGGTCTATATCTGGCTTGCAGAATGTTCATTATGTACCAAAACTCACATCTTCGTCAGTAGATTTTCCGTGATTAAACAGAACAAGTATTTACCTAGTACTTTCCCTCATGCACATCTCACACATTCTAGGACTATGCGCTACAGATTAATGACATCTATGGAACCATAAAGCAAAATACTGGTCAGGACACAAATATAACAGCAATTGTTCTTCTACATTATACAATGATGATAATGTGCAAAATATGCTGATGTATCTTGTGTGCATCATTGACTTTCTTTCCAATACTCTCTCTCTCTCTCAAATTGATGTGCTAATAATTTTATAAACTTCCCAGCAATAGTAGGTTTATACTTGTTTGTGCTATGAGGCGTATGATTTTGAATGCTGTCTCCGTTGTCTTAGTTTCTTTTCTGCCTCTGGCAAGCAAATTCATCTATTCTATACTTATAGGAAACCATTATTTGTTTCTCATTCTAGAAAAACTCATTTGGCTTACCAAAGAGGTCACTGTACTTTTTTTGAAAGCAATGTAAAAGCTTTTATGGCTTTATACCTTTATTTGAGGTACTTTCAACAGGAAATGCACTGAGACTAATTGATTGGTGGTTCAACGAAATTGAATTTTCAGATATTCGTTATTGTGTAGAGTATTCTTATTTTGTCCTTTTATTTAGGAGAAATGATTACACTTGTAGATTCACTTGTCTTTCACAGAGAGGTTCATGTCAGATGTTATCTGGAGTTTGGTTTACTGTAAATAACTTTCTCAGTTGTAGTAATTTGTTAATTATTTTTGCCACCTTTCTGATTTAATGAACAACTTTTCGAGTCATTGACTCATTTTTTTTCTGAATCTGAGATATGTTACAGCATAATGACAACTGCAAACAAAAACAGATAAGTCCTGAAAAAATGTAGTAACTGAGAAGACCTTAAACTTGGATGTTGGATATAACATATTGACTGTTTCCATTCTGCTTAGATACACCCTGTAAGCCTGCGCTGATTATTAAAAACAATAGAATTTCTGGCACTTCTCATTCTTTAGCTCTCAAGTCTTCTTTTTCTGAAGGGCCTCCTCAACAACACTGTATTTAGTCTCTCCTTCCCACTCTCAAACTCTAACCTTCATCTCCTTCTATCACATTATTTTATTATCACGTTGATATATTTATCATATTATTTATCATATATATACATATATATCATTTGTGTATTTTATTTTTTCATGCCCTGTACTCTGAAGTGAATTTATTTATTATTATTTGCATACAGATCATCTCTCACACTAAAAAGGAGACTCCAAGACAATAAGGGCATTGATTATTTCGGGGAAAACAAACAAAAAACCTCAACTTGTTCAGGTTCATAAGAAACCCTAGACATACTCAACTTCTTAATCAAGGAGACTCATGCTGCTGAGGACGTCTCAGCTGAACACTTGAGCAAAGATCCTTATATACACAGAAAAGAACAGGTGATTACACAAACATCTGCATGTTTTAATCCCAGACACCTTGGTAACGATAAAGAACAGGCTAAAATAATTTTCTACTCTAATATGGGCTGGCTGCACCAAGATTCCATTTGAACTTAGGAACACAGCTATTTTTACTTCCACAGAATTTTAACTTTGTTAAATGTGATGGGCTGAGAGCTGTATTTCATTAATCTAGCTTTGGATTTCAGATCCAGGCCTTCACTGTCTTCCAAGGAGCAGGGCTGAAGGAGATCCCTGGCCTCTTATAGGGATTCCAAAGAGAGTTCTTTGAGTATGATGATGAATCCTTTGCATTTTTGTTCTTTAGGTTAGAGCAAAGTGGGAGTTAGTCAATGATATCTGGTATAAAGTAAGCAGTATGGAAAAGTTGAAAAATCATGAGTAGGTTGGGTTCAAGTCTCAGCTTACTCAGTGGTATAAATTTGGGCAAGTAATTTAGTCTTCCAGGGATTCTCTATTCTCAGTTGCGAAATGGGGATGATAAACAACTACCTTCCTAGGTATTAATGAGTGCTAAATAAGAGAACATGAGTGTGCTGCCTGTTATTTTGGAGATGGTGAATAAAGGTTCATTCTTTTCCTGTGCATTTACAAGTTGTGTCTCACAATTTTGAAAAATGATTCATCTTTCTTACTCTTTGAATAGTCAACAAATATGTATTGAGCATCTGCTACATGTAGGCTCTGTGGGGGTGCTGGAAATATTATGTGAGAAGGGTAGACATAACCACTGCCTCACAGAGTTTATAGACCAGTATATATTCTGGTGTCAATTGTTTCTCTTTAAATCTTTGGACGATGGTGTAAGGTTAACTCCTGTGCAACCATGCCTGTATTTTGTCAGGGCACTTCTACTCAGTGCTAATTTGCAATATAATCTGACCTCTGATGAAAGGGGCTTTACTTCAATGGTAATGTGTTTATTTCCAGAGCACTTGGGAAAGTTAGCCCTCCATCTGTCACCTCTTCTGGGTACCATTACTGTTTTACTCTTTACACTAAGCCATTTATAATTGGAAGAAAATATTCAAAAATGATCATTTTAGTCAGATAAATAAAGTTAGCTTTTATACAGTCATATTTCTTAGGAACAGTATACTGCCTCGTGACACATGAAACATGCTTGTCAGGATTGTGGATCAGAGTTTTATAGTCAAGAGTACGAGAAACCATATCTCTCTGCCTTTATATTTCCTTCTCTTCATCTAAGAGAGGGAAATAAAAGGTTTTTTTCCCCCATATAAGCTTCACTCCTGGGTACAATGACAAGGAAAAATGCATGCGAAGTTCTATTCTAGTCACCTCATATTATTTTATTGTGAAGGCAGAAGACAATGTACACACCATGATGAATTCAATATCTTTATACATCTAAACTGAAAATTGTAAGACAAATATACATTCCCAAGCAAAGTGATCTTTAATCACTGAAGCAGTGCATTATTGGAGGATGTCAGATCTCTCAGAATATACACTCTATTATGGATCACGTCACGGCTTTACACAAAACACTTATTCAGCATAAACTAGCCTTTCAGAAGCTGCCACTGCCCTTCCCCCTCCATTTCCACTTTTCATGCTCCCTTCCTCCCTTGGGAAGATGCTTGCTTGTTCCATTTGCTCTCAGCACCAGCGTTGCCATGGAAACTCGCCTCCTTTTCTTCCCCCTCCCCAGTTACCAAGTACAGCTTCTGGACTCAGTGCCAAGACCTCCTCTGTACAACCTCAATATTCTTTCAATGTTTAGACAAATCTGGTGGAAAATGTTGTTTACATTTTTTCCGCAGTGCTATAGCTGCATGTTTTATGCAATTAATTTCCCATGGATCTACCCATGTTCTTAAAGAGACTCCCCCCCTTCCACAATAGCTTTAAAAAAATGCTACATTATTTGGTCTGATTTTTAACAAGGCATGAAAAAAAAAATCTCAGCATCAAGAGATTCCATCCTTGTAGTCAGTTTCATTAAATTCTAGATTTAATATTATGGTGCTTTTGATACTCTGGGAGACAATTTCTGTTTTGCAAAAATTGTAGCATTGATGCCTTGTTAAAAAAATCCTAAACAGTTATTTAAGTTAACTGTCATATCTTAGAAGTCCACTGAAGTACATCTGTGGACTTTAGGTTATTCCAACCATTATAAGTCAGATGTTTAAATAACATTTGACATTCCTCATTATGTGTACTTATTCTTAGATGACTTGGTACATTTTCTGCAGACTTGTAAAGTATTGTGTATGGTTTAATTAGTCGTTCTTACACTCATTCATTCTGATACAAAACATTTTGTTGATGAAATGACTTTTTGTCCCTGCCCCCACCTTTAAAAGGTCAATTTCGCATATAAATTTCTGAAACATTAAAAAATAGGCTCAATGAAGTATTTACTAACATTTTTTTATTATAAATAAATCTCATAAGCCATACTAGTCATTCCACCATGCTGCCACTGCCATTTTTTTATTATAAACATATATATTTAAACATTTAAAAAATTTGTCTTCCAACTACTTGGAAAAAAATCCCTCTGATAAACAGAAGAGGGAGCAATATTTCCTCCTTTTTGACACAGAATGCGTATTGTTTTTTAAATTCTTAGTTTTTTCTTTTTTTTCCTAAGTGTAAACCCCCTCTGTTATAATCTCTCCTGTGGATTTTCTTTTCCCTCTTCTATTTTTTTTATGGGGGGGAGGGGGGTCTAGTGGTGGCGGGAATGGGACCACCCATTTCGATCAAGGAAACAAAGGCTAAATTCTTTCTGGTTTGCTACTTTCTCTTAGGATATAGTCAAATATTAGAAATCTTTGTCTTCTACTGTATATTTTTACTTGCAACAATACTTAAAAAAAAAAATCTACTGCACCACTTTACAAAGAAGCCCTGCCCTTGTGTAGTCAACTGGAGTGAATGTGTGCATTCTCCAGGGCCTGCCCTGTGAGAGACTGTCTCCCCGTTGTTCTCACTCTGAGCTGAGTAGGAGCCATGCACATCTGAATAACAGAGTCTTTTCTGCCTGGTGCAATCCTGGATTGTTACAGTCTAGAGGCCAGCCATGCTGTCACCGGCACAAATTGATTTAACCATCAATTGCTGTGGTCATTAAAGCTGCTAAAAGTCCTCGCCAAACTGATGAATTGCAACTGAATGTGAAATGAGTCTCTAAGTCCGTTTCCCACCATCTCATATCAAAGGCTATTGTATCCCTGCAAAGTAAAGGGTCGGAGGTTCAGGCTGGAGTTCAACAATGGGCTCTGTCAAAGGATAGAGCTCCATTCACTCCAGCACTCCCAATTACAGTTTGCTTTCCATACCTTATTGTATAAAATTTGCATCCAACTAATACATTGAATTATTGGCATACTTTGGGTGTCAAAGGAATCATTGAATGGTTTGTCCCTGAAATACGTGGAATTCTAAGCATCTGGTGGCTACTGGGTGGTGACAATGAAATGATCCCCTGGTTTTTCACTGCTTGCAAAAGGACTAATTTTCTCTCAGCTCAGATTTAACGCTTCTAAACACTATGCACAACTTCGTTCACATTCACAGCCATGAACTCATTTCTGGAGTTTTTTGAGGGGAGCCGTAGGGGAAGAATGGTACTATTCCTGACTAACAATAATGCAATTAAATTTTTAAAATGATTCACTATAATCTCTTTAGGGCTGAAATAACTGGGCAAAACTAGAACTACGATTTGATGGTTATGTTTTTCACCTGAAGAAAAATAGGGAGTGAAATAATAGTGAGGCAAAATTAAAATCACATTGAGGCACAGATTTCAGTGCCCAGAGAACTTTTGTTAGTTCTTCAAGAAAAAATAGAGGTTACAATTTAGTTTTTCATGGTGAAGCCAGAATCAATCGGTCAATGATCATGTCTCTGTTGCTACTAATGATTTTTTTAGTCAATAATTAAATCTGTGGAGATAAACGATCATAGAAGATTAAATTCTTTAAGCTTTGATATTGCAATATTAACAAGGAATTTCATGAGATGTCAAGTTTTATAGCAACATTAATATTCGTCTGTTAATGATAAAATTCTCTTCCTGTCAGATAATCATTTGAACAGTACTTTCATTTTGAGTCTTAATTATGTCAAAATTTTTATTTATGCATATACTTGCATATGCAATTTGCGCAAACTCACTTGAAGCTTTTAAAATATATATTAATTACATATCTATATGTAGGTTAATATTTAAGGACTACCTATAGTCCTTATTTTTAATTCCAGTCTTTAGTTGTCTCTTCCTTCTACTTTTCTTGTCCCAAAATTCACAGTAGTGTGACTTCAGCATCTTATGTTTGCCAAGATGTGTAGAGGAAGCTCTGCAGGGAAAACATGACTTGGAGATCAAAGGGAAAGAGCACCATTTATACTCCTGCAACCCCACACATTCTGCTTATTTTCTTTCCCTAGCTCATCTTACCACGAAATGCTATCAACAGGGCTGAGGAGAACAGATGTGGAAAACAAAATAAATCTGACTTAATATTGTAATGGGGGTTACCTGAATCCAAAGTATAGAAGAAAACAAGCAAAACCTGTAAGACTACAGTGTCATAGAGGAGAGAGAAGAAGAAGGGAAGTTTTGCTTAGAGATTCAGTGCGTAGGTCAGGGGTTCAGACCATTCAGATGTATTAATAATGAGCTGGCAGACAGATCCAGGTTTGTGTTTCCCTAGACTCTATTTACCATAGACTTTGAGTCTCCAGTAACTTTGTGTGGAAATCCATCAGGAAGAACTGTTACATTTTGCTCAAGGTTCCAAATGACCCTTGAAAGGGTCATTGGATTCTTGTCTTTAAAAGATCTATTGTTCAAAAAAAGGCAGAGGGACACACAAGCTCGCTTGGAAAAAAGAAAAAAATCTGACTCCAAATTGCTTAAGCATTGTAAACCAAATGGAATGTCTATGTTTTATGACCCAAGGAACTACAGTACATTTTAGATGAAATTTAATGTGCAAATCAGTTCTTTTTATAATCTTTAGTCACAGAACAGTACTAGAAATATTATGCTTATGAGATAAAAGCAAGATAATACAATCTCTCAAAATCTCTTAAAGATAATTTACTTCTGGTTTTTTATTCCAGACCAATCATTTAGAATTATTTTTAACATTAATGTAATGTACTGGTAAAATTTCTACATTTATTATGATTATTAATTTATACCCTGGTTTACTTAAAGATTTGTAAGCCAGGTTGATAGAAGAAAGTTCTACTTTAGTTTGTGTTATATAAATACTTTTATGTTGTCTAGTACCTGTAAAAGTCTACACTGTAATATATATATATATGTCTATTGAAAATACTGTGATAGCATAGCACAAAAGTGTTGGAAAGCCTGAAATCAACTTAAAAATTAATTTAAATTTAAAAATATTTTACTGACATCTACATTTTAAAATAATTTAAGAAGACATTAATGTGAATTTTATGATTATTTTCTTCCACAGGAAAGCAGCAAGCCTGCCAACTTTGTAAATACTCATATGCAGTGCATGTAATAAGCAATTGATAAATATATGTAGGGTGAACAAATAAAGTCCAACAATATTGTTATAAGATAAGGAGGACAGAGATTTATGCTCATTTATAGCTGAAGAAATCAAGAGTCAAAATTTTGGTATTACCTCTTGTCATGTGACTGAGACAACACAGATTAGAACTTTCGGTCTTCTGTGTAAAAGATTCATTCTTTATTACACTGTTTAGTGTTTCTATAATAATTTAAGGTTGAAAGAATGATAGAGATTATCTTAAATCCTATTTTTTAAAAAGCGAACTCTGTTCATGGCAGATATACATGCATTCTCAAATTAGAGCACATTGTGTCTCCCTTTATGCTAGGACACATTTTCTCACAGAACCAGAGCTCATAATACTATTTTGTGTTATTTTATTTAAAATCTTAATTTTGGGGGCACCTGGATGGCTCAGTTGTTTAAGCACAGGCCTTAGACTCAGGTCATGATCTCAGGGTCCTGAGATGGAGCCCCACATTCGGCTCCCAGATCAGCGTGGTTCTAAGTTCTCACTCAGAACTCAGGTTCTCCTGGTTCTCCCTCTCCACTTACCCCTCCCCCTGCTTGTGCACACTTTCTCTATCCCAAATAAATAAATAAAATCTTTAAAACAATAAATAAAATATTAATTTTCACATTCCTAAATTTTACCTTTTCTAAAAATTCTACTTAAAGACGATTTCTTTGTTTCCTCTAGCCTAAGAATTTCAATTTTAAAATTGAATCTTCTACCTACTGCTTATTTTTGAGAGCATAGTTATATAAATAATTATATAGTAATAAATATATACTTATATATATAAATAATGTCTATAAATAATTATAATGAATTTGCTCTTGATGCCTGATAATCTGAAGAAGTGGGAATATAACTCACGCATAAGAATTGTGACTTTTTTTAAATAGTATTAAAAATATTCAATGTTATTTGGCATTATATGTAACAAACAAGTATTTTAAAATTAATCATGTATTTGGTGGGCACTTTCAGTTTGAAGGCTCATGTCTTTACATCTGTGAATTTTTCTTCTATTAATTTTTTGTTTAATTTTCTTCTCTCTTTTTTCTTTGTTTTCTCTATTTGAAAATCCTAATAATTGGATGTGGGGTGTTCTGAATGGATTCTCTAAGGCTCTGATCTTCTCTCTCAAATTTATTTTCTTCTGCATGTATTTATTATGCATTTTTGCTAGGGGTAAATTCTTGAGTGACCCTACTCTTGGTACAAAGAGGCATTATCTTGTTCCAAAACCCCTAATTAATTCCAGTTTTTAGCCTCACTTCTCACTCCATACTCCATACTAGCTAATTCTGAATCTGTAGAAAAGCTAGATTTCTGCTGAAAAGACCCCTTTTCTCAGCTTTAACCACTAAGTATGTTTTCAAGTCTTCAGCTTTCTCTCCCTTGCCTCATTTACCAAATACTCCATAATCTTCCTCTTTCTCTCCCATTTAAATACATATATATTGTTTTAATGTGGAGATGGCATCCCTCAAACTTTCCTCATTTTTAGGGTTATCCTCAAACATATATTTTAAAATTTACTTTGCTCTAATTTTAGTAAGATTTCCTCATCTGCTATCTTGCACTAACCTATTTTAGAATAAAAAACATTGTTTATAGATGTTTCTATAGCTAGAAAACATATGAAGGAGATGTTTAGGATGAAAGGAATATTTTGGATAACTGACCAGGAGTGTCAGAGTGCACAGTGATTGAGTTTCAGGAATTGGAGCAGGGGTTGGGAGATGGAGTCATATATGGGGTTTAGACTGAAAGATGGTATGGGAGTATGGAACTTGCTTCTAGAATTTGATGTAAATAGAGATATAATAGATATATATATATATAATGTAGATAGATATATTTATAGATAGATAGATAGATAGATAGATTTATATACATAAAGAGAGAGAGAGAGAAAGAGTGTGAAAAGATTATTATATAAAAATTGGGCATAGGAAGATGTGCTGTATTTGTTTCTATGGTATTGAATGCCATTGGGGTAAAAGTACTCTTTGTTTGGGGGCATCTGAGTAACTCAGATGGTTAAGCACCAGACTCTTGATTGCAGCTCAGGTCTTGATCTCAGGGTCATGAGTACAAGCCCTACAGTGGGCTCCAAATTGGGCGTGGAGCCTACTTAAAAAAAGGTAAAAAAAAAAAAAAAGAAATACTCTTTGAAGATCACTACTCAGTGGCAGGAATATGGTTTAGGATCACTTTATTACATACAATTTAATTCAATGTGTACAAAAACACCATGAGGCAGGTACTGATACTCCAGGTTCACAGTTCCTTTCCCATAGTACTGAAATTCAAAAAAGCACCAAACATCGAAAATTTTGTCCTAATTCATATTTTTAAAGATTTATTTATTTGAGAGAGAGAGAGAGAGAGTGAGTGAGAGAGCATGGGGGTGGGTAAGGGAAGAGGGAGAGGAAGAAGGGTCTTAAGCAGACTCTGTACTGAGTGCAGAGCCTGCTGATGGGCTTGATCTCACAATCCTGAGATCACAACCTCAGCGGAAACCAAGAGTCTGAAGCTTAACCAACTGTTCCATCCAGGAGCCCCTCCTAACACATTTGGTAGCAAAATCTAATCTGACCTGAACGGAATTAATAGCAAACTGTAATCTTTATTTGATTTATTATGAATAACCCTACATTTCTCTTCTAAATTAGTGTGATTACAGCGAACTGCTTAAGACCCTACTTGGAATGGTTCATAATATATGGTACGTGTGCCCTATTAACTTCTTAAAATCTGAGGAAGTCTCAGTTTCAGAATATATTAGATGATAAAGGATTACAACCTGTACTCAAATTCTCCAGGAATGAACACAGATGTTTAAAGACTTAAGTGGTCCGCCCCAGGCTGAGTAGTAGGTAGCAGAGCCAGGCTGAGCTCTGTGTGAATCCAGGGAACACTGGAATCAACTGTGGAATCTGCCTTAGCCAGTTGTGCACATTGGGTGTAGCCTTAAAGCCATTTAAAACTCATTTTGTACAACCAGGGACCTCAATACAGAGGAAAGAGAAATCCTATGAGAACTCATGTAGTCTTACCTTGCGTGTACTTGAATTTGGAGGTACTTGAATAGAGGGGGATCTGTGTCTTTGTGATAGCCAAGAAGACCATTCAGAATCAGAAGGACAAAACTATTTTTTAAATGTAAAGCGAGTAGCTCTGAAGCAGAATCTGTCCAGTTAGAAATTGACTTGTCTAGCCAGCACCTGCCTTCCCCAAAATTACCCAGCTAAATGGCTGTATGTGCAAAATGTATGAGTTCTTGATCAAAAGGAATTTATTTTCTAAAATCCGTGCTTTTCTACACCGCAGCTAATAATAGCTAACATTGACTGAATGCCCACAATCTTCCAAGCACTGTGGTGAGCATTTTATACGCATTATTTCACTTGATGCTTAAAACAACTGTGTGAAGTAGGCAATATTTATTATCCTCCTTTTATGGATGAGGAAATCAGAGATTAGAGAGGCTTAGAAAATTGGTCAACGTCAATAGCTAATGAATGGGAAAGACAGACTTCAAACTTGCGCTGCCAGATTCAAGAACAGTCTGTTTATAACTATTAAGCATACTGCTTTTATTTATAACTATTGAGCATCTGGTCAAGAAACTTGGAAACTTGAATAAACTAATAACCAGTGAATCAGTTGAATTGATAATCGAATGTCTTACCCCCAGTGACCACACTTTCCTTCAAAATCTCCAGGCTCCCACTGTTTTTATACATTTCTTTTGCCAAGCTAGCAAAGAAAAAATAATAATTCCTGTCACAACAAACTTTCAGAAAATTTTACAAATGGGTGTAGTGCCTCATTTTCTAGAACTAAAAGAATTTGAAACTAGAGTCAGAGATAGGACATGATAAGAAATGTATGGACCAACCTCACTTTTGAACAGATGCACTATGTAAAACTCTAATATAACATAATCGTATAATGATTTTTAATATATTACAATAATATTCTTTTTAAAAATATTTATTTATTTATTTTAGAGAGAGAGAGAGCACACAAGCAGGGGGAGGGGCAGAAGGAGAGAGAGGCTCTCAGGCAGACTGCCTGCTGAGTGTAGAGCCTGATACAGGGCTTGATCATGACATGAGACGAAATCATGAGTTAGACGCTCAACTGACTGAGCCACTCAAGTGCCCCTATTATAATAATACTCTAAATATACAAATCTAGAATTTTTTGAAACCAAACTGTTTCTATTCAACATTATACTGGAAATTTTAGCTATGGCAGTAAGATTTTTTTTTAAAGTAAATAATAATAGCAATAATAAGAGCTACCCTTTTTTTGCAAGCCCACCATGGTTCGTATCCTTTATACACATCTCATTTTATCCTTAAGATAATACTGAAAGTTTACTATTATTATTTCCACATTATAGCTGAAAGAACTAAGATTCAGATAGTTACTGAATTGCCTGTGGCTGTACAGCTCCTTGCTCCTTTCTGTTACCAAGCCAACCCATTAAAGCCTGAGAAAGAAGAGGTTTCAGTGCATGGTTTACCATTCTACCTACATCCTGGAGAGGCATTTTAGCTAGTGCAGTGTAGTCTTTATCGGCCAGGGTCAGAAGCTGTGAGCTGTGAGTACAATGACTACTGACCTGTCTACAGGGTTTTCTTACTTACCTCTTTTTTTTTTTTTTTCTTCCTCTCCACTCCTTGGAAGATATCTTTTGGTAAAAGAGAAAAAAAGACACTGACTTTGTTAACTTAACAAGTCATTCTGCTATGAAAGGGCTCTGCTAGTGTCAAGGGATATGTGTTTTTCTTGTAGGTGTTCATTTCTGAAGAAATTGAGACGTAAAGTCACTTTCTGTTGAATGAAAGGCTCGATGGATTGCTTCTGTACTCTCTCCATGGAGCCTGAAAGGGGCATAGAGTATACTGAGGAGATGGTGGGAAGAGAAAAGGCTGGGGAGATCAGGGAAAGAAGGGACTTCTGGAGGACCATCTGAAGGAGGTGCCTAAAACTGAGAGCTTACAACCCCTGGGCCCGGAGGGTATGTGAGAAAGTCTAATGGTAAGACTCACTTCTTACTCATGGCCCGTTTGTGGCTTGTCCTTCCTGACATGATGGACAGAATGAAGCGGTTATACATCAGGGCAAAAGTGAAATAGCCCTATTAGTCTGTCTCTCTGCATTAACAACATGAGGAGAGGTTCGATAATAACTTAGGTAAATACAGAAGAAAGTTTTATGTCCCCCCCCCCTTTGGAAATATTGGAACTTAAATAAGAAGAAGAATGGATATTGGAGGGTGGGGTGAGCAAGATGAATTGTTCGTTAGCCTGCAAGGGGTGTAGGTTAGTTACCATAGAAGGAGGCTGAGTTTAATTTGTGAATGCTCAAGTGAAAATTGGATACTGAGAAATTTGGCATGTATAGCTTCAGATGTTTCATGAACCTAATGCCTTAAACATTAGTTCTTAAAAAATAATCTAGAAGCCACTCAAGACTAACAGAAACTTTCTCGGTTGCAAAACAATTTCGACTGTACCTGAAGTTAGGTCAGATTTCATAGTTTAAGGGTATAACCC
The DNA here is from genome assembly GCA_028533885.1 of Nasua narica. NCBI lineage: Eukaryota > Metazoa > Chordata > Mammalia > Carnivora > Procyonidae > Nasua > Nasua narica. Next base: position 43,411,234 of record CM052802.1, on the reverse strand, counting down.
CTATAAATCTCCCTTTATTTCAAACGCCAGCTGAAAGCTTTGGAGTTCCCAGGCCCTCTGCACTTCTGACCAATTGGTTGTAAATTTGGAGGTTTCCACTAACCCTCTGGTTTGATAATTTGCTAGACTAACTCACAGAACTCAGGAAAGCATTAAACTTATCATCAAAATTTTATTAAAAAAGGATGCAAATCAGAACCAACCAAAAGAAGAGATGTAGACCTTGCCCTGGGAGGATTCTAAATGCTAAGATTCATGTCCTCAGGATGCATCACTTTCCTGGCACATCAATACATATCACCAACCTGGAAGTTCTCTGAAGCTTCGGGTGTCCAGAGTTTTTATCGGAGTTCCTGATACAGATGTGACTGAATCACTGGCTATGTGATTGAACTCAATTTCCAGCACCCATCTGGTTCCCAGAGATTGGACTACACCAAAGTTCCAACTTTCTATTCATGTAGTTGGTCCTTCCATCATATCCACCCCTATCCTAAAACTAGGAGTCACCTCATTAGCATAAACCCTTGAGGTCCCAGGGGGGTATCATGAATAACAAAGATATTCTCGTCACTTAAGAAATTCCAAAGGTCTTAAAGATCCCTCCCAAGAACCAGAAACAAACACCAGCCAAATTTTTTATATAATACTCAGATTACATTAGAGAATAAGGTATGGTTAAACACACTACTTCCTGTAGTGTCTCAGAAAACTGTCCTCTCATTACCTAGCTTCTGCCCCCATCTAGCTTCCACTTAACTTCTTGGTTAGAGAGGAACCCATTCAGCTGCTCGTACCTTCTGGCACATCTTCAGGGACAGATTTGGCCTCACCCTCACTTTCTGGGCTGTTGTGTAATGATGCTTCTTCTCCCTCTAGGTTTACACTTTCAGCTGAATGGGGCAGCCCCTGTGCTGAGGGTAGGGATGGAACCAATGGCAGCTCATCCGCCTTTCTTTCTACACAAATAGATTTTCCATCTCTCTGATCTTTTCCTTCCTCATCCAGTCCACCAATGAGCTCTAGCCATGTCTTCATTCCTTATCAGAAATTGATCTGTCTGCTAATTTTTAAGGAGCTGCGCTCTGCCAGTGATCAGTGAGCCTCTTGACCTCACCTTACATTTCATTTAAGACCCCTTTCTCTTCTCAGTCCTCTGTTTATTCTGAGAGAAAGAGTTAAGGGAAAGTTCTTTATGGGGGTTTGGAGTTTTTCATAATGCAGTTGTACTACAGGGTCTCTACTCTTGACTGACACTGAAGTGTTAGGCATAACTAGAAAGTTTGGGATTCTGTCAGCTTAAAGATGTTGACAAAACTGAGTGTACTATGACCATCTCAGTTCTAAAGATGATAAAACTATTACCAATTTTATTAGCTTGATTGTGACTTTTACTGATGAAAGAAGGGAATTGAGAATATCTGTACACATGAAAAATCCTTTGGAAAATGAAACTGACAGAAAGTTGAACACTAGTTAAATTTTCTTTCTGGAAGGCTGTTCATTATAAGATATATGCTAGTATGGTCTTTTTTATTTATTTAAATTTCAGTGATCATACAGTGCGATATTTGTTTCTAGTCTGGTATCTTTCTTAAATAACTGGTAATATCTCTCAAAAATTATTGTGAAATATTTTAAGACTCTTAGTTTAATCATCATTAAAACTGGAGAGGTGAGTACATTGAGGGTTTTCATTGTGATGTATTCTGTTTCCTTCTCAGTCCATATTATGGGGTAATTGCCTAGTAACCTATGCTTTTCTGTATAGAAGAAGATACAAAATCAACATTTTGGTAGACCTTCTAAGCTATAATAAGATTTAATTTTTATCATGTTGGGTAGAACATCTTTTCTTTTTTTAAGATTTTATTTATTTATTTATTTGAGAGAGAGAGAGTAGAGACGAGGAGAGAGGACAAAACAGACTCCCCGCTGGGCAGAGAGCCCTACATGGGACTTGATCCCAGGATCCTGAGATCATCAACTGGGTTGAAGGCAGACACTTAACTGCTGAGCCACCCAGGCACTTGAATAGAGCTTCTTAACCTGAAGCCCTGCTGAATTTCCTAGAGCAGTGATTGTCTTTTCACTTAATAGGACTTTACACTACGCAGGACTGTCTTCAGGGTCCTGAGACAATCTAACTCCAGAACGGAAGACTTATTTAAGGGTACAGTTTGCCTTTGCAGAGTTGAGCTGCTTTGTCTTGCCAGGACACAGGAGTGTTAATGCCAATGCTTTTAACCTATTAGCTAAAAAATATAAATGAAAGAAAAGAAATGAAATATTGAACAAAGGAATGGAATATTTAACTAGAAAAAAATAGCAAAACATTTATTTATTTATTTATTTATTTATTTATTTATTTATTTATTTAGCATTTGCACTAGAAGTCTGGTTTACTGTGGGCATTTTAAAATTTAGTAAGAGTTGCTTAACGTTATAGATTCACCTAGCAGTCCTGGGAAGAAAATAATTAAATTAAGGGATAGAATTGAAACCTGGAAACCTTTGGAGAGCCCATGGTTGAAGAGTCACAGGCATAGAAAACTAAAACTCTTTCCTTCACTTGATCCTGATGTTGAGGCAGGCATGTTACATCTGAAAGAAAGAGACTGAGTGCAGCCACGAAAAAGCAGTCAGTAGACCCATCAGGCAAGTCAGCCTTCTGGAAAATAACAGTCCACACATTAGGTAAAGAACACGTCTTTTCATTTGAAAGGCAGCTTGACGAAATAAGTCAGTCAGAGAAAGACAATTATCACATGATCGCTCTGATATGAAGAATTTGAGAGGCAGGGTAGGGAGTCTGGGGGGGGATGGGGAAGAGAAATGAAACAAGATGGGATGGAGAAGGAGACAAACCATAAGAGACTCCTAAACTCACAAAACAAACTAAGGGGGGCTGGGAGGTAGAGGGGGCAGGGTTAAGGACATTGGGGAAGGTATGTGCTATGGCAAATGTTGTGAAATGTGTAAGCCTGATGATTCACAGACATGTACCCTGGGGCAAATAATACATTATATGTTAATAAAAAAAAAGAAGAAAGAGAAAGAAAGAAAGAAAGAAAGAAAGAAAGAAAGAAAGAAAAGAAAGGCAGCCTGAGGCTAATTAAGAATGATTTTAATTCAAGGATAGAAAAGAATTACAGACATATTGCTGTATGATATGGAGTTGCTGCCCAGAGTAGTGGTTTTCCTTCGTTACTGGGTAAATAGACACAAATATCAACTGTTAATAAGGTAGGTTAGGGGGGAGAGCAACAGCATGTAATTGATTTCATAATTAATTTGTTGAAATAACTTTATATCTGTTCCTGTTTAAAAGTTTTAAACTGTACTTAGAAAATAAAATAGAATTATAACCTTTTTTGAAATGAAAATTAATACTTGCTCTTTTTAAAAATTCAGAAATTATAGAAAAGTATAAAGAGGAAAACAAAAATCACCTGTAATCACCTCCAGATAAATGCCTTTAACAAAATATTTGTAAGAAAGTTTGTGTGAGTTTACATAAGAACAGAGTCATATTTTACTTTATTTTTTTTACATACTTCTTTAAAGTTTATTATCTTACTTGGTATGTCCTGGATATTCTGTAGATTAACAAATAAAGCTATGCATCATTATTTTAATTTTTTTTAAATTTCATCATATGTCTCTACCATATGCTTTTTAAAGAAATCCAGCTCTTAAAATGATCAATTTCTGATGATCAACTATCATATTCTTGGCTTCCACCCATTATGTATAGTCACACGTGACTGGGATGCAAATCTACTGGCTCCTGAGGCCAATATAGGTATTTATCAGAGTCCTTTCTTTTATCTGCAAACTGGCTTAAAAGATGATTTTTTCTACTGCTAAAATACAGGAAGAAAATGGCTGATTAGTCACACATAGTCTCCAACCACACTCTCTAAATGAGAAAGCCCAAGACAAGGTACCAAGGAGTAAAAACTAAATTATATTTGAAAAGAATAAAATATTGAAGTTGTATATATTTCTGAAGAGATCCTTAAATAGAAAAATAAATATTCTGGGCAAATTTATTTATTTATTTATTTATTTTTCTGGGCAATTTTATTAAAACACTCAAGCATGGGGGAAATCAAAATTTTAAATAAACCCTGATTTCTTACCATTGAAGATTGATTAAAAGGAGGAAAAAAAACCCAGCCACTTGAATTTCCATAATTGGGTTCTGTTTGCAGTCCTTTGTAATATACTGACTGGAATTATTGGTTAATATTTTTATTTAGTTGTGTTAACAAAGAAGTGTCTTCTTGATTTGTGTAAAGTCATCAGTTGAAAAAAGAAAGAAATAAACATAACATTTACTTACTAAATGTAAGTAGCAAGCTTAAGAATTCAGGCCACAAGTCAGTTCTTACAGCAATATTTGTCTTAAGGTCATTATGTTTGGTCCTATACAAAATATCTATGAAAAAATAAATAAACTTTTACTGTGGGCATCCTCAAACTATATCAATAAATTTCATTTCAGCTTATCTTAAAATGTTATGGCATTGTAACGTTCGTGAACATAGTTGAGAGTCAGAGCAACTTTCTCTTAATGTTTCCCTGCAATCACAATGGGGATATTTTAAATTGGTATTAATGTCACACAGATGAGTTACTATAAAGTTTCCTGCCGAATAAGATTGCCATATATAATGCAGTGAGTTTACCAAACTTTGCCTGAATCCTTAAGATAGCACAGTTCTCATTTGGGGTTACCTATCAGATAACATTAGTGTTGCTATAACCAGGAAAAGGTTTTTACATTATAAATAAATAACCATACTCGGAAAAAACCATCAGATGAGCCTCCAAAACCTTTCCACTCCTGATTCATCAAGGAGAAAGGCATCCAGCAAACTGACACCAATGCATCTTAGTTGGAGAGCCTTAACACGACTACATTAGAATGCATGCATAGAAACGTGAAATCTGTGGAGGGTAAACTTGTCAACAAGGCACTTTTATCAAATGATGCAGAACATGTATGGGGTCAAATGAATTACTGAGCCGTCAAATGGCTCCTTCCTTTTCTTTACTTGGAAAAATATCAGGTGGCATTTCTGTGGATAAGGAGACTTCCGGAAGTGGATTTCTGTTACCTACTAGTCGTCAATTCCCCTTCCCCTTTCATGACAGTGTCTTGGTGTTCATTCAGAAGCCTAATCTTTGCCATGGAGCACAGAAGCTTCCAGGAGGATAGAGAAAGGATGAATGAACCTAACTGGCTAAAGGATAATCACATATTCTTTTTCACAGTAAGTAATACAAGATATGGTATTTCCACTGCCCAAAAGAATTGGTTCATGAGTGAGCATGGGACCTCATCTGGCCAAATAGGAAGGAAGAGCTTCCTTAGGGTTTATTGCGAGTTTCTTCATTCTTAAAAAAGAGGCACAGGAAAAGAATCTTTTCCTCTGAATGCCATCCTCTGTAGATGTAAGGCCTGGGATGCTACACCAATTTTCCTACTCGGGAAGTTAGTGGGGGGATGAGCCAACAGATAAAAGAAGGCTCAGTTGGGAGAACACAAAGAAATTGAACAAGAGTCATTCAATTAAGCCAACTCTGAAAGTTTTCACTCTAGAGTTCCAATACCATGAGCCAATAAATTCTCAAATTTTAATCCACTCTGAACTGGGTTTAATACTATTTGTAGACAAAAACTCTCATATTTTACAGAACTTTCTATTTTTTTGGTCCTAGAATGTGTAATATTTTATTCAAGGCCTCCTTCAGATGCATTAAGTCGTATCTTCTATGAAGCTTTTTTCTAAATGTGAACAGATAATCACATAAATGTTTCAGAATTTTTTCCCCTCAGGTGGTGCAACAGGTCTTTGGGGAATTTATGTATGGGTCTTGGTTGCTTTCAGTGACTGTTAAAAATTTATGAAGGGAACTTCCTTCCTACCTTATGTGAACTAAACTTCTGAGCCCACAAGTCTCTTTCCACTGACCTGGAGTAAACAGCCTGCTGATATAGTTCTACTACTCTGAAAATAAGAAAGGAGTATATTTTTCACACTCACTACAAAAGGATATGAATCCTTATCCCTGAATTTCTGAGTATGCCCTCCATTTTAAGGTAGTAGGATACTCTGCACAGAAACACCTATCTTCAAAACTTTGGATCTATGTACACTCTCAGTGCATGGTCCTTTACATAAATGACAGCCTTTCTTGGCCTTTAAATCTATTTATTTTTGTACTGTTTCTATGATATGTTATAACACAGTTCAAGTTCTTTTCTCTTGCCCCTCGCACTATACTGTACATGCACGGCTCAAGTTTATGGTTGTACTTAACCTCTAGTAGAATATTCAGGGCCTCCTAATTCTGGACTGTGGGTTGTGACTAACCTTGGGAGATCCACTCTAGCTGGTAGAAGGGTAGAAGGCTCTAGCAAACATAAGCAGATCAGAAATTAATCTCCTCACAATTTCTGCAGCAACCAAATAACATGGAAAATGGGGGAAGTAACTAGACAAAATTCCAGCTTTCAATCTCTGGGGAATTTTCTATCAATTTTCTTCCTATATTTGATAAACTCATATACCACAGTCTAAGTTTGGTTCTCTAGTTAGCCCCACAATTTTGACAATACACTCCCAAAGTTGTAACCTCAATTTCAGAAACATCTCTGTGATATTCCTTTGAATTGTTGTTGTTCCAATAATCATTACAATTGGGACTTGCCTGCCTCCCAATTTTTGTTATATTATCCCACCAGTGTGATGTTCATGTTAAAAACATACTCTTGGCAGTCTGATAATTTAAATTCATTGATCCTAGACCCAGGCTCCCCAGGTCCCATTCCACACTTGATCTTAGCCAAAAGGCTGAGAAGCGATTCCCCAGGTCCCATTCCAGAGCAATTGAATTATTATCTTTGAGGATGCAGGTTTTATATACTTAAATTTCTCAGGTGATTCCAATGTGCAACCAAGTTTAAGGATACATATTTTAATTCAAGATGCAACACAGTGAGAAAATTATCAAAATGCAAGATCCTTGATAATTGCTATCTCCTACCCACTATAATATATATATACATATATGTATATATATATACTCAATCCTACCTTAAACAAATCTAGGACAGACTGGCTGAAATCATATATAAAGAAGAAAAAGATGGTAAATGGAATGTATAATGTTCATCATTGCTACTGGTGTTCTTCAAAGAAGCTGGCTGTGATTTTACATATGTCCTACAGAAAGTTCCCTAGATTATTTTCTAGATGTTATTACTTTTCTCCAAAGTTTCATATTTATGGAAACCACAAAGGGAAAATCTCTTATACTCTCTCCCTCATTTATGCACCCTCTTTCATTTATTCCTTCTTTGGTTTCCCTCTTCTCCGTCCCTCTCCAGTCGTCCAGCTCTGCCAATACCATAGGAGACCTGGAGAGACCATGTGGCCCCATGCTCCTGACACATAGAATCATGGAAAAATGGAGTTTTCTGTTTTTGTGTGTGTGATACAAAATTCTTGTGGAACATTTTTGGTGAGTGGAATTCTTCAACTATAATTTTCTCTTTCTTCTACATTCTACACAGTTTTGAGGCATAAATATGTGCCCCCGAGCATTTTCCAATAAGTGTATAAATATCTCTCACTCAAAAAGTGTTAAGTCCTTTTGCCCAAGCCCTCCCCTATGAGTAGAAACTAAAGAAGCATTACATTTCTCTGAGGCTTCAAATGCTCTGTTGTTGGATCCTATGGAAAAATAGGAGCACAGTTAAGGTAAACACCAAGGCAATGGAGAAAAACAGCATGAGATCTTAACAGTTTTCAGGTGTATATCTACACAACGAAGATACAAATGGCTAATACCCCTGTATAGTTTAGTGTTGCCAGATTTAGGAGAAAAAATATAGGTCATCCAGTTAAATCTGAATTCCAGATAGACAATGACTATTTCTTTGTATGAGTATATCCCATGCAATATATTTATTTGTTATTTATCTGAAATTCAATTTTAACTGGGCATCTTGTATTTTATCTGGCAATGCTAAAATGTAGATAAGTTACCTAAATTCTATTCTAAAAAAAAATTCACTATTTTCTTTTGGGTTTTTCTTAGAAGTTTATGATATGTGCCCTCTATCTCAATGATTCTCAAGGTTATGGTCCCTGAGAACTTTCAGGTTCCACCCCAGAACTGTTGAAAAAACTTTTACTTCAGCAATATTTGTATTGACAGGCCTCTAGGTATTTCTGATGAATGTTCAAATTTGAGAACTGATATATCTCAACCCAGGTTGACTTTCTACTAGTGTAATCAACTTCTATGAATCTGTATCCCCAAAGAAGCCAAGTTAAAATAAAACAGTATTAATGTGGAATTCTAACAACTTGAACTACCAAGGAAATATTTTCAGTGTTCAGCCAAATAAATCATACAACAGGATCAGCTTCAAATAATTAAAAATTCATTTTTATAGCATTTATCACAAAATTGGCACTTAGTAACTGAGTAGAGCTACTTTGTTATGACCATCATTAACATTCTATATGAGTATTATTCACATTCTTTGATGAGTGGCATGAAATCACCCAGGATATGGACTTGACTCCAGCAGGCAATACTTAATTGTAAACTATAGCAAAAATCATCTGACTCTAATATATGCCTTGCCCGAGTCAATGAAACCCTTTAGGCCTCTATCTCTTAATACTTAATACTTGAATTCCTGGAAGAAATACCACAATGAGCCCCAAATTATGATTTCATTTTTCATAAGGAAAAAGGAAAGATTAACTGAAAATGAACCTAGTAGTTTAGATAAATGCTGATTTCAATAAAGTGGATTTTTCATAAAAGTATATTAAATTGTATAACATGGGACTAGTTTTGTTTTGTTTTGGTCAATTTTTTAAATAAGGCAAGTACCCTGGGCAACTCAAAGACTCATTGTACATTATACCCTCAGGGGAGGGTATAATTTGGCTCATTGTTTAAATTGCATTTTATAAAAACAGCTCTCCCTTTGTGGGGACACATACAATCAATGTGAGATATGGCTTCAACTACATATGAAGACCAGAAATAATGTGTTCCAAATCAGAAAAAAATGAAGTTGTCATGAGTGTGAGAAAGGATGCCAGAACTTGTGTAACTATAATTTAGATGACAAGAACTAGCAAGTTTCTTCATTTGTGTCCCGAGTATATTTATAAATATGAACAGAATATTAAATTTGCTACCTCTTTCATAAACAAATTGTTAAGATAAATAAGATTATTGGAGATGATGTTAGTTACTATTTTAGTTCGCGGGGTGTTTTCAGATACCTGACACTAGCATAGGGTCTTGCTCTTGGAGAACATACAGATACAGGTTCATGGGTCCAAGAAGTTTTGTGAAATCTGATGTGGTTGTAGCAGGTTTTGATGTGTAGGGCTCCTAGGATATCCATGCTTTCTGAACAGAAACAGGCCCACTGAATGAGGGCCAGGACAGACCCAAGAGGGGCTCGCTTGGGATGGTGTCAGTGTTCAGAATTTCTGAGTTGTCATTGAACTGACCTTGATGAAATTTCATTCAGCTAATTCAGCAGCCCTATTCCATTTCCTCCCTTGTCCAGATGATACTGTAAACCAGGAGACAGGACATCCTTTGGATGGGTCTGCTCGGAATGACTAAGCTAGTCTTCGTAGGTAGTAGAATGGCCAGGTGAGCCCTTCATGCAAAAAATACAGGCATTGTCTCTAAGCCCTTGGTATTGCTTGAAATATATATTTGGGGCCATTAGAGTTTACTTTATTTCCTGGACTTGGACTCTTCTATCCATGATTGATTTTATGTTACAAAATAGGTGCCTGGCCTAAGTGAGTACTATGCCATATATCTCTGCAGCTGAAATCCCAGGGAAGGAAAGGTTTACTGCTTTTGAAACATAAATGTGGGAGATTGAGCTCTTCAATATTAAATTAATCTTTTTTCCCTATATGCAGTCAGAGGTTTTCTCAAAGTCCCATATTTGGAGTTAATTTAACTTCGGATGAGTAATGTGATTATAGATAAAAAATAATTAAATTAAAATCAGAACTGTGAGTTAACATAATTTACTTAAGTAATACCTAAGGCTATGTTTTGGAGAGATTCCTCCAACTATCATTAAAGATGATTACTAAGGACAAGGGATTAGTACTATTAGAAGTAAACATACAAATGCATAGTCCTAAACTGAAGTTTTGGAATTCAGTTCAGTTTCAAAAAAGATGGAAATCAGTTAGGTCTGAATATGAGAGCATAAGAGTGAGACAATCTGATTATTTTAAGAAAGGAATTTAATTACAAAGCTATGTTTATAAATTTGGCGTTTCATTTTTTAATTTTTGCCAATTCTTTCACCATTCAAGTATATATTTCATACGGGGAAAATTTAAATTCTAATCTTTATCCTCTAAAGAATTTTGTTAAACTTTCATCCAAAAGTTGGGGGAAAGAAAATAAAGTAACATTTATTTGAGTCTAACATGTGTAGGTTATTTGAGAACACTTTATTTAATGTAGAGGTTTTATATAACATCATTATTAGCTCTGAGAATGGATGTGGACATTGATTTCTGCACTTAAATGTTAATATGATTAGGCTTTTTGTTGGTTATATTTTCTTTAGTTTTGTTGAAATTAAGCCAACATATTGTATATTTTATTATTTTAGAATTCCTTCTTTGTATTAGACATTTGCTGTGATTAAAAAAAAAAATGTACCCAGTGGTTAGTGATATGCTTTCAAAACAGACTTGTAGGCCTGATTTTGTAATGAGCTGCACATATGGTGCACATCTACCTCTATTTCTTGGACAGTTGGAGGGACGCATGGCCACAGGCACTTGTAAAGTCTGCCAGGGCCTTAAGGAATTTATAGTGAAATCTTGCATTGATTATAAGAATTGATGTCTTGGCTTTAAGTTTTCTTGTGAATTTAGGATTTTTTAGATTATAAATCAACATCAGTCTTTCAAAATTATCAGAGGATTCTTGAGATTCCTCTAGGCCACATCTCCATAGAAACTTCAGTAACCCAAATGCTGGCCATATTCATTTTATGTCTGTTTTCCCAATTCTGACTCAGCCTCAAATCTAATACAGTTTTGAAAAATATGTTTTACCTTGCCATTAGCTTTTGGGAGGGGTTTTAGGCAGGGGAGGGGAGTGCTACCTCCTGTATAAAAATATTTCATTATTGAAAATACTGTAATTTCATACCAACAATTCCTAAAAGCTTTCATATACTGAGTATACAAAAACAGATTTAATTTTGGATTGGGAATTTATGGCCATTCAGTTAAGCTAAACAAACACGAAGGTCAGCCAACAATTACTTTAGAAGAGGTTCATTTGATTACAGTAAGAGTAATCTGCTAGAGCTATTTTAAGTAAAACTGGAGAATTTATTGTTAGGATATGAAACTATCACTTAGAACTCAAGGGCAAAAGTACTATCAAGTCTCAGGCAAGATGAGAACTGGAAACTACAGAGTTTTCTGCATTCAAAGCACTTAATGTCTCAAACTCTTCCACCGAGTCACTGTCTTTGTAAACCTAGTCTGTTCTCTGATCTCTGGGTGCAGAATGGCTCTGTGTGCCTTTTTGTGTGGCCATAGCCACACACACACAAGTTTATACCTCTGTAGCTCTTTAACACCATTTTTCCACATGCTGAAATTACTAGGTATTGGGAAGAATGTATTAATATGCATTATTTTAAATTAGAGTTCAATGATAATTTTTTGTTATCCATTAGAGAGATGTTTTTAAGTTTGGAAAAGGTGACATTAGTGATGTGAATGTTAGAACTAGTGGCAAATGCGATGACATCAACCAATACCTTCAGATACGGGTGATGACAAAATGAACAAACTGTCCTGGATCTTACTAATTGCTGTAAAATATCAGGTGGAAAATAGAAATTCTGACAAATATGTTGAAAATTATTTGAAATGTGAAGGCTTATTAACTGTTAACAGAGTAAACACATTCCATTATGTTTGGGGACATTCTCAAATTCTAGTATAAATCCATCCAAACTCAAGTGCAACTTTGAAACACACAACAAACACCAGGAAAACCTATAGAATTTTTTTCAGCAAAGTAAAAGGACAGATAGGTAAGCCTCTGACCTCCTGATCAGTAATTCATAATATGAAGAGGATAGAAGGGAAAAATCCATCGCAGCCTTTTTTTTTTTTTTTAAAGATTTTATTTATTTGTTTGACAGAGAGAGATCACAAGTAGGCAGAGAGGCAGGCAGAGGGAGAGGGGGAAGCAGGCTCCCTGCTGAGCAGAGAGCCCGATGTGGGGCTCGATCCCAGGACCCTGAGATCATGACCTGAGGCAGAGGCTTAAACCACTGAGCCACCCAGGTGCCCCCATCGCAGCCTTATTTATAGCATAACATACAAATTAAGGCAAGAGCAACTAACTCAGATATAAATCCCACAAAAACTGGAAATATAGTCTCTCTCCTGTTATAGGTTTGTTTATGTATTTATGTATTTATTATGTTCAGTTAGCTAGCATATATGTAACTAATGAATCGTTGAACACTACATCAAAAACTAACAATGTACTGTATGTTATTATAGGTAGTTTGTTGTTGTTGATGGCTTGTGTTGGTGGGAGAGGAAGACTGCAGATTATTAAACACCAGCATACCTTTCAAAGCAATTATTTAAAACTGCTGCTTGATCTACATTTACAAATAATATTGGTGGGATGCTTAATAAAACTAGAAAATAAATATCTGAAAGATGGACTTGGGGATTTTATAAAATAACACAGATTGTGATAGCCTTACAATTCTCGCCAAATTATAAACTTTTATGCCATAAAGTCACCACAGACTGATGGATCCATGTATTTGTGAACTCAACCTTCTATGTGATATTTTTCTTTCAAATACAAGCTGAATACAAGAACATCCATTAAAATATGTTGTTTTGCCAAACTTGATAATTCATGCAGCTGAAGAAGAGAACCCATCAGTAAGTTTGTGATGAATTACAACACAGAAAGTACATCGTAAATGATCTGAATCCTCTGCTCAAAGGGCGTTTCTCTGGATTCAAGAGGCCACGCCCAGAACAAATTCCACTCAACCCTGCATGCGTAAAGGAGCTCTTCCTCATTAAAAAACCCACAGAAATTTTTCAAACACACTTACTGAGTCTGAGGAAGTACACACGATAAACAAACTTTCTAATCACTCTCCTTAACAAGACGACATCTGTGAGTGGCTAAGAAGCAGTTTGTTTTCACCATTTCTTTTTTAAACCAAACTTGACACATTCATAAGATACATGCAAGATGCCATTTCAGTTTGTTGAATGACAGTCGCACCATTTTTGTGAGGAAGATTTCTCAGTGTCCAATCCTATCAAAAAACTCAGTGAAATACTTTCTACCATTTTAGAATAATGCACACATATGAGATGAAATTCCCAGTAATAAATAACAAGAAAACTAAAGGTGGAATTGTTCCACTGATATCAAACCTTATTTTCACCTAAAACTGAATGATATCTAGCTGTTATCCTTCCATTAGTGACTAATTTTAAACTGTTTTATTCTTATTATTGAGAAACACATTTTCAATTCTGTTTTAAAATTAGTAAGATTCAGTACTCATGCATTTTATTTTATACTTTATATTTAATTTCTATTTGATAACATTTTAATCTAATTTGTTTTATATTTATCTTCTATTATAATAAGTGGGAGTGATTTTTCACTTATCTACCAATATTTTTAAATAAATGTGGCAAAAGTAATTTCAATTACAGAGAACTGTAGGCAAATACCATATGCATGCTGAGATGCCAAAAATCATGAAGATATAATGTAATGGAAGTTTTGAAAACACTGTGTTCACTGTATTTATTTTTAATGCAAGAATTAGCCACAAAATCTCCCCCAGATTTAGAATGTGATAGATAAGTTAAATATCATCAAAAGTAAAAAAAAAAAGTTATGAGAGTGAATACAGTTTAAGAGTGTTCTTTCATAGAGCTTATAGTATGATGTAATACTCTGGTTAACTGTGATAATCGATTGTAGATAAACTTGAATTTTGGATTGAACCAGAAAATGGAAGGCAGGAGCTTAACGTTCAATCTCAGTTCTGAAACTAAACCTTGGTTCTCAATGTCAAAGTGATTTCAAAGAAGGCCTTTGTTTCTGTGTCCGAAGTAGTACTAACTCACAGGAGTGTTATACTATTTCTACTCTTCTTTTTAGCCTTAACCATGTCTCCTCTCCCCTCTTTGGGGTATTGCATGAATCAAGAACACCTGACAATCATTTCAGAGTTTTAATGCAGGTAACAACAAAGGCCTTTCACATTAGGAACCCTAACATTGGTGCCTCATGAAATTTAAAGAAACCCATATTTATTCTGTCTGGAGATTTAACACAAAATAGTTTCGTTTTCTAAACCTTGAACCTGTGAAAGAGGCCCCAGCTATGGTCATATTATACTTGTCATTTCTTAGGCAAAGCTTTCATAGTCTTCAATATTACAGAAATTCCATTCTCCATAAACTGATATTACTAATGATAGGTTCCAGGCCAGATTAGATCTTGATTCATTTAACAAATATTTATTTGTACTGAGGTCTTGGATGTCAAGTACTATAATCCCGGCTCTGAATTGAAACTACTTATGATATATGCAGCGAGGCAGCTAATTAGACTAGTGACCACAGGAGATGTTTCAGGTGGATGGCCTGATGTGTTCTGGCTTCCATGGCATCAGAGTAGCCTTTTGTCCTATAGCCTGTGAGGCACCGGGGCTGACCGCCAGATTCCAGATTTCATATTTCTCACTAGAAGCAAATTTAGAGGCTCATCTCAGAACATGCTTATCCCACCCCTTGGATCTTGCTCGTAAGAAATGCTCCATAAGGGGGCTTAGTCTCAGGCCGTAGGAATCAGATGGTCCTAGCTCTTCCTCAGAGCACATGTATATCATGTACACATACACACAATGTATCAGATAAAATATTTTATATTTTATTATTTTATTTTTTAAATATTTCATTTATTTATTTGACACACAGAGAGATTACAAGGAGGCAGAGAGGCAGGCAGAGAGAGAGGGGGAAGCAGGCTCCCCGCCGAGCAGACAGCCCGATGTGGGGCTTGATCCCAGGACCCTGAAATCATGACCTGAGCCGAAGGCAGAGGCTTTGACCCACTGAGCCACCCAGGTGCCCCAAGATTTTGTTTACTTAAGAGAGAGAGCAAGAGAGGGGAAAGGGTCAGAGAAAGAAGCAGACTCCCCTCTGAGGAGGGAGCCCAATGTGGGACTTGATCCTGGGACTCCAGGATCATGACCTGAGCCCAAGGCAGTGGCTTAACCAACTGAACCACCCAGACACCTGATAAAGTGTTTCAAAAACACTGTCTAAAGCATAAGACAATATTATCGGTGAAGGATTTTTGTGAGGTGATTGTGATTTCATCATTTCCATAGCACAAGCTTTTTGTAAATCATCTTTAAATATCTGTTTTTTTTATCTGACAGCTTCTTAAAAGTGTCTTCTTTCTATCTCCTTTCCCCCAAAGAGCCTGTTAAAGCTGTTTTCTCACCTTTTTTTATGTTGTCCCAAGAAGTCTCCCTCTTCTCCTCAGCTTGCCTCTCTCTCTCAGCAAATTTAGCATCATTGGCCACTGACCTAGGACTACTTGTGGTTTCTAAGCATGTGGAGGCTTTAGCAGTTCCTGCCTTAAGTACAATGATTGGTCTTACGTGATGCCATGGGAAGAAAGACAGGAACATATAAATAATTCCCCTGAAGGGGGTGAGGCAAGTAAGAATAAACAATGGGACATGTGTTCTGTAACCAGAGCACACCAGTCACTTTTCATGAGTAGACTTAAAAGTGAGAATGTGTGGGCCATCATACTTGTTGATTCTAGAGTTGGAAACTTCAGTAGGAATCATGGAGATCTTCCATACACAATCAAATAGTGTGAATTGTATCCTCAAACATGTGAAAAACCATCAAAGAATTTGCAGCAAGTAAATGGTATATCATGAGGATTGGGTTTTAGAAAGATCTTCTGGCTCTGGTATCAAAAAAGGATCTGATCTATGGAGAACAAGATGAGAGGCTAATGCCAGTCAGGAGGCTGTGGCAGAAATCCAGGGAAGAAATGGCCTGTATGTGAATTAACATCTTGGAAGTAAGGATGGAGAGAGAAGGACTGATGGGGGAGGTGAAGAAGAGGATCCATCGACAGCTGAGGCACCTGATGGAGTTCATGTGAGTTCAGTGGTGAGAAGGCATCTGAAATGGCCTCACCTGGGCAGAGGGTTGGATGTGGATTGATGTGGAGAAGGAGGAGTTTTGAGAGAAGAGGTGGTGGATTTAGTGAAGAACTTTATTTTACTCATTTAATACTCAATTCCTTGTAAGTGCCAAATTCATGCATGAAGAAAAAGAATTTACTGAGTCTTTGCTATTAGAATTCACTGATTCTGTGGAACAGATTATTTATAGCACAGACTCACCCTAAAAACAGAAGCATATCTTTTATATTTTTAGCCAAAATTTCTAGCTGTAGAAATAGTACTTATTTCAAAATAAAAACAATTCTTTTCAGAATTCAGAAAATTCTTATAATTCTACGAAGAGCATTTTGCTTTAACCTTCGTGTTTTCAAACAACCCTTCTACGGAATAAGGGTTCAAGGCGTGATGAAGAACATGAGAAAGATTGGTCTTGGTCTATTCGAACTGGCAAAAACAAAATAAATGCATACAAAAACTAAGCAGGAAAGTTCACCTGTAAAAAAAAAGGTAGACTCAAAAGTAGACCCCAAATTATGACTTGTCACCAGAGTTTGAATTTTTTAAAGGATAATATTAATATATTTTAGATTCCTTATATTCCCCATGGTGACTTTCAATAAAAGTTCAAATTTTTTGTGTTTTTTTTTTGTCTTTAACATAGAATAAGGTATTTTTCTTCAGAATGATTCTCAAAGTTCATAGGTTTCAGTTTATAGATATTTTTATTTATTCATTCAACAAATATTTGTTAAGTGCCCAACAAATGCCTAACGCTGTTCTGGATGTGGAATATAGCGGTGAATAAAATCAAGTTCCTGACCTCACAAAACTGACATTCTTGAGGAGCAAATGGTAAATAACAAGTAAAAATATATGTCAGATTGAGAGAACTCTAGGAGAAAAGAAAGCTCTTGCAGAGGAGGGGAATTAGGAGATGAGAGCAAGGGGTGGCATGGGGAAGGTCTATTGTTAGGTGACATGGAGCCACAGAAATATTTGGGAAGGAATGTTTCAGGCAACAAAACAGTGTAAAAAGAATCCTTAGGTTGTATTCAGTTATTTATTTAATATTAGAATTACTTAGCATTTATGCTTGAAGCTGGCTGCATCTGGGAATTTATAATACTTCCTATAAAATACTGAGCCTTGAGCCCCACACAAGAAGGTGCTATACTTTCCTTCCCTCCTGCTTTCAATCCTCAGTCTGTCCTTGAGTCCCACATCCTACAAGCACCACCTTTCAGGCTGGTTTCAGGCTAAAAGGCCAACTTTTTCCTAAACACACAGTTTGGACCCCCTCTCCATACACTAGAAAGGGCTCTGATTCTATGGTATGAAATCAATTTTTTACTGGATTACTTTGAGTTTAGGAGAAAACATGGGATCTTCTCTTCATCATCTAACCTAGTTTTGCTCCCGGCTTCTACAGGGCTACAGTTCTCCTTGAAGAGTAAGAATTAATGAGTTGGTGAAAACATCAGCAGAGAAATGAATTCAAAATAACTCTAAAGCTATAAATTCCACAACTGAGATGTAATGGCACAGAATTAATTTTAATTGGGCAAGAGATCTAATAATATTTTTAAATACCCTCTTGATACAATTTTCACTCTGAGAATATTTTAAATTGATTATATTCTTTGTTCTGAAATGTAAAAGCTGTTCTTGTAGTCATTTTAATTTCTTGTCTTCTCTCCATTGTTCTGCTAGTGCCAGAGTCCAGGACTCCCCTCCTCCCCACCCACCCCGCCAACCCGCACCTGTTGTTCAGTGAATTGAGACAGTCTCCTAAGTGGTGTCAGGCTCTCTGCTCCAAGGCACTAAGCTGGATTGATCTTAGTTATACCTCCTATCATGTTACATAAGTGCCCAAAGTGTTTATTGGCATGCTGTCAAAAAGTACCCTCATCTTTCAGTTTGGTAGGGAGGCAGTATGTAAAATAGGGATGGCTAGGATCTACATGTAATCGTTGGATAATCAACGACCTCTCCCCTCTCAAGACTCAGTAGCTTCTTAAAAACATTTTTTGTGCAGGCTACACATTAGCAGCTGTGGGTCAGCTGCCATGGATCTGCTCCTTGTGTTTTTTCACCCCTGGGACTCAGACTGAAGGAACCAATCTGGTGTCGAGATGGGAAATGAACAAGTGCTGTAGTGGAATCAAGACTCCCTTTGAAGCTTCTGCTCAGAGCTGGCACACTGCCCCTTCTCACATTCCACTGATCTGAGAAAGCTACATATTTACAGGAGACCCTGAGTCTCAGGTCAATGAGCCTCTTACCTAAAAAGGGGTCCATGCTTGGAGATAAGATTAAGGGGGGGGAAGCATCTAGCATTTAATGTTTGGCATATGGCAAATTCTGTGTGTTATTGTTAGTCTTTCCTAGTACCAGGCAAATTCCCAACCCTGGGTCAGTGTGATTATCCACTTTATCTTTCCTCTATCCAGTCAGCAGAAACCTGCTGGGAACATGATGTAAGTCTGTTGAATGGTGTTCCTGTAAAATCAAGACCTTCACATCACCTGGATCCCTAGGGCTTCTCAGAATTTTTATTTCTCCTGCTTCAACTTTCCCTTCCATTCTCCTCAATGTCTATTTCAAACTTTTACCTTTGTCTTCAAGTTACCACAAGACTCTCTTCCACTCACTCCCCCTGCACATAATTTACTCATCTGACAAGCATAATTGGGAAAATTGGGCCCATTAGATGGGATCTCATTTCCAATTTTTTGCCTTGTCCAGCCAACCTACAAATTTGGCGAAGCTTATTCTCATCCTTAATGCTTTGTGTCTGGGTGTCAGTGATTAAATGTCTATTCTTCTGTTCAAGGCCACCTTTCCTATCTGTGTTCTTCATGCTATATATTCCTGCCTTCTCTTATATGTCATCATTTATCCCCCATTTTCTTTTATGTTTTCAATTTTTTCTTATTCTGTTCCTAAAGGATATTTGAACCATGTCACATTCATCTTCATACTTCCTCTCCAGCACAGCATAGTATTATTGCTATGGCATGTGTTTCATATATATTTGTCGGATCAATGCACAGTAACCCCAGAAGCTTCCAGTAGTCAGCAGTGTCTTCTTAGGGTGAGACTACTTGCTGCCAGCCCTCCTTCTCTCCTCATATTCTTTACTTATATTCTTGGGACATTGTGAATGGCTATAGTCTGATGTGCTACTGATAAAACAGTACACAGCAATTACCATGTCACAGACACCATTTTAAGTGCTCTACATCTATTAACAAATGTAATCTCTATAACAACCCTATGAAGGAGGTATTATTATTATTATTTTTTATAATTTTATTTATTTATTTGACAGAGGGAGAGAGATCACAAGTAGGCAGAGAGGCAGGCAGAGAGAGAGGGGGAAGCAGGCTCCCCGCTGAGCAGAGAGCACGATGTGGGGCTCAATCCCAGGATGCTGAGATCATGACCTGGGTCGAAGGCAGAGGCTTTAACCCACTGAGCCACCCAGGTGCCCCAAGAAGGTATTATTTTGTCTCTAGTTTATAGCAGAGGAAACACAGGCACACAGGGGTTATTAATATATGGGTACTGTATCTTTTCCTGTATGAATATGGAGAGAAATAAAGAAGATAGGTAAATGAGAGAGAGAGAGAGAGAGAGAGAGAGAGAGACATAAACATAGATTTAATCTGGTTCTAGCTAGTAAACAATGAAGTCGTGGGGTTTCCTCTTGGGTTTTATCTACAGTAACTGATGAGCTCCATAAATAGGTATCCTAAAGGAGACAAAATGTTAGCAGAAATCACCACTTAGCTGGTATGTGCATCAGAATATGAATGAAACACCCATCCTCCTCCACTCTTTTGGCTCCTGATGAAGCTTAAGTATTTAACTTTCATGTTGCTTTACTCACTCTGCTGTTGCCACAGCGACTAAAGAATGCCTTTCCTTTGCTCTTGTAGGTATCTGACACAGTTTTCTGAAAAAGACAGTGAATCACATTTTAAAAAAAAACAAGTGGTCAACATGAAGAACTATTATTTATGAGCTTCTTAAAACTTAACAAATAGACCTCAGATTTTTTTCCTAGCAAAACTCTGTCCATTTTAAGCACACAGCATGCCCTATATAATATTGGAAGCTGAAGGAATGAGGTTTTAATTAGTTAAGAATTATACCAAATATGGAACCCCAACATGTACTCACCTATAACCTATTTATAATGTTTCTATCATCTTGGAAGGGATAGTACTTTTCTGAAAATTTGTTTTTACATCTCATGTTCCATATTTAGGAGAAAGCCATATAAATTCTTTTGCCATTTTTAAGCTTCTTTCCTTCTTCATTTGGGCATTTTTAAAAAGATATTCTAGTGTATTAAGAAATTCTAAAGTCGAGACAAGGGATAGATGACATACTGTTGTTTTGATCAGGATTCTTTTGATTGCAAATGACACAAACACAGCGCAAGCTTGATTATGCAAAGGGAAATTTATATTATGGGTTAGCATGGGTACTCACAGAACTCAGAAGTGAAAAATAGCAACATGGTGAGAATGGAAAATCTAATGAAGATCTCAAATAATGCTGGGATGCTCTGTGCCACTCATCTCCATATGTCCTTGCTTTTTGGTTCCACGCTTCTTTCTCACTGAAGACCTGCTTTAGTTACACAGTTGAACATGAACAATAATGGCATCTAAATGTTGCCTCTTCTGGCCAAAGCCAGTAGAGAAATATTGCATTAACTCTTTTTTCTTTAATCTAAAACAAATAATAAACAAAGAAAAACTCAAAAAGAAGAGAAGGAACTACTCATTGGCCCAGTTTTGGTCAAATGACCCACCCATGGAACAATCAGTACTGGCCATAAGACAGGGTCATGTAACAACATGCTTGGTTTATCAGCAACAGGGGTGACCATTTCTTTCTTTTTGAAATTCATCCTTCACTTGGCTTTGTAGAAACTACAAAGCCTCTGTCCTCTATTTTTCTGTCCTCTATTTTTCTGGTGCTCTGATGCTGGTGCTCAGTCTGTATTGTTTGTTAAAGATTTGTGGAAAGAAGAGACAACCACACCAAACCCCTTCCTCATAAGAATTGCCTACAGTAATTGAAGTTTACCTGTGTCCTTCTCATTCTGGCAACTGGGATCCTGTAGTGTTGGAAGTAGCCCTCTGCCATTTCATGTTAAAGTGAAGTCTGTCCCATCATCAAGTTCTTCTAGTACCCTTCATAACTTTTAATTTTTAAGTATATAGTCAACTAAGGTTCATCTAACCCTCAAGGAAATTGTGCAGTATAAAAAAGAAAGATGTAGCTAAAAATATTTGAAAAAAAAATGAGTTTCAGTAGAAAAAGAAAATTCAAGCCATGGAAAAAAACTTAAAACAAAAAACTAATATAAAAGGAAATTTCAAAATGAAACAAGCAAACTTAGCTAAGAGAATCTCTTTTTTTTTTTTTTTGGTAAAGATTTTTAAATTTATCTTAGAGAGAGAGAAGGAGGGAGGGAGGGTGTGAATGAGAGGAGGGGCAGAGGGAGAGCTTGAGGGAGAGATGCCATCTCCCTGAGGAACACAGAGCCCAATGTGGGGCTTGATCCCATGACCCTGAGATCATAACCTGAGTTGAAACCAAGAATCCTTTGATTAAGGGACTGAACCACCCAGGGCCCCAACAATCTCTTTTAAAATACAGTCAGGAGGCCATAAAGGAGGAGGAATTTATGCACATCCTCATTTCTTCAACTATGAACTTTTTGGCAGCTGCAAGCCTTAAACCTGGATAATCTTACCATGAAACTATGAATGGCTAGAATTCTTCACTCATGAAACTATGAATGGCTAGAATTCTTCACTCATGAAACCATGAATGGCTAGAATTCTTCATTCTCCTAGTGGGATCTGACAAGTTTCAATCCTTCATTTGCATATTAATCCAACCAAGCCTAGTTAACTTAGTTTCAATCTCTGTTTTGTATAGAGGACCTAAATGAGAACAGTACTCACAATGTTTTGTCTTTAAAAATCTACACCTTCTTTGTCTTCCTGAGAACATGAGTCAGGTTTTTACTTGAATATGTGTCTCCCAAATTATAATTTGAATTGTCCAAATAAATGCCTGCTTGCTTAAATTTTCAGTGAATTTTTTCTTGGTTGACACTAATGTACATGTACCCTAATTAGTAGAATTAGAGAGATTTAAGAAGATTTTATATCCACGAAAAAAGAACAAGGTATTATGAAAAAAAACTTTTGGAGAACAAGAGAAGCTATTGGTAATTTAAAAATTTGCTTGCTGAAATTGAAAAAAAAAAGAAATAGAAGGTAACATTTGGGAAGTTAGCTAGAATGTAGTACAAAAATAAAAGAAAATATAAAAGGTGTAAAATCTCAATCCAGGATCCAATAGCTGAATAGTAAGAGCAAAATAAAAGGAGAGTAAAGAAAACTGAGAAAGGAAACTATGAAAGAAACAATGCAAAGCCATTTGTCAGAGTGAAAAGAAATATATCCAAAAGAGCTTGTGTACTATTGAACATGATAAATTGCAAAAGACCCATACTGAGACATATCAATATGAAATTTTGGAACATCAATGATAAAAATAAGCTATCTAGAAAATTTTAGGGAGGGGGCACCTGGGTGGCTCAGTCAGTTAAAATTTTGCTTTTGGCTTAGTTCATGATCAATGGGTCCTGGGATTAAGCCTCGTGCTCTCCCCGCCTGTAGCCTCCCTTGCTTGTGCACTCTTTTTCCCTCTCTCTATCAAATAAATAAATAAAATCTTAAAAAAAATAAAATTTTAGGGATCCGTTAAGCTACAAAAGAATGACAATCAGACTGGTCTAAGATTTTTTCATTCACATTATGGTGATAGAAAATAGAGAAATGATGCCTCCGAAGAATGAAGGTACATCATTTCCCATGGGGAATCCTAAATGTAGCCAGAATACCATTCAAGCATAGTGGCAAAGTGTAGCAACTATAAAATTAAGAAAGTTAACATGCCAAATACTCTTTCTTCAGAAATCTGAGGATGCACATTAACAAAATAATGGTGTCAATTAAGAGAAAGAATGACTTAGGAAACAATTTCTACACCAGAAAGCAATGAAAGGATAGAAGAACTTGCATGAATGGCTTAGAGCAGCCTAGAAGGCTCACACTCAAGAGAAGGTTGGAGGTGCTCTGGGAAGGAGGTCTCTGAGGAAGAAAATGGGACTCCATAGAATTAAGAGCTTGGAAAACAATGAGAAGATAATATAGGCTGAAATTTTATGTTCAACCCTCCCTTAATTGGAATATGGAATAATTAGGGATAGAGACTAAACAATGGGGAAAAGAAGTCTCAGAGGACTGAAATCTTGTAACCTAATGCTAACTTCCATGGTCAAATTAGAACAATAACAAAATCGTCACAATGTTGAACCAATCAACTTTTGAAATGGCTCTTAATTTCATGCCAGGATTGATACCAGAAACATACTCTTAGTCTCTTTTCCAGAGGAAATTATAATTTGATAGAAAATCAAGGTAGAAATAGAACTCTTGGCCCCCCAGATTTAGTGGAGACCCCAGGTAAAATGGGGCTTGATCCATAAACCACATGGCAGCAATACCCTTTCAGAGCTGGGTGAACTTCCCTGTGGCAGATCAGTACCTAGGAACGCAGCAAAACTCTCATTGGCCACTCCATCCTTAATTTAAAACAGAATAGGCATGGAATGCTGATTTGATACACATCTCTTCTTGTCCTTGGAAGTAACTGCTTTCCTATTATAGGTCTCATTTTCCTTTTAATGTCAGGTTGAGGCATTCTACCTGCAACAAGTGAAGTTCTTCTGCCGGGGTCTTCATCTATTTACTTCCTAGAGAAGAACAGTGGTTTCAGATCTGAGGCTGGTGCTTCAACTTGTAGGTCACCAGTTTGACTTCCTATAAGGAGCTAAGGTTTTCTGACATTTAGGATCTACCTTGCCCTACCCCATGCCTCTCAGTTCTTGGCCTTCAGGAAATTTCCCTGTCCTCCCTGTTCTTTATTTTATGATACAGACTGACCTTTAACACATAGTGTTAAATAAATGTGTTAAATACCACGTATTTTTTCCACTCTTTCTAAACTTGGTCTGGTTCTCGAGACCAACATACTTTTGGCTTATGCTGCTTGCTTCTTCTTCCTCTTTTGTCCACTCTCTTTAGCTTTATTTGTCTTGCCTTTTTCTGCCCTGACTTTTTACAAATTAATTAAGTCATTCATTCATTCACTCATTCATTCAGCCATATTAGTTGCTGTACTGCAATGAGAATAAAAAAGTGAAATATTTCAAAAGATTTCATAACCTGATAGAGGGAAGATCTTTAAGTGGAAGAGTGAAAGATATAAGGCCTTCAATTGAGATATGATAAAAATATTTTGGGAATGCATAGGACTTAGTACAAAGAATGGAAGATGCCTGGGTATAGCCCCCAGAGTTTTTTCCTAAAATGCCTAGATAAAGTTTTACAAAGGAAGTACAAACTGAGCTGGAGTTTGGGGGATGAGTAAGAGTTTGAAAAAAACAGGGACTAAGGTAAGGAAGAAAACTTATTCTAGGTAAAAGGAATAGAGTAGATGAAGCTACATAATGAGCTACTCCATACCTGTAGATACCTCTAGCTATATTTGATTCTTCTCTTCCTGAGGAGGCACCATGGACACCATCAGCACCTCCACTATTGCAGTGGTGGAGTTGTCAAAGGAATTTTTCTGGATAGCTCTTATATTGGATAGATTACATCAACTTTCACTGAAATTTCCCATTCTTCATGTTCTTTTTCCAGGCTTTCTCAAGTTAATCATGTTATTCCCAAATATGGACAGTGGTGAGATTTGTTAACAAACTCATCTTGCAAATATTAAACAGATTATTTACAATGATAGACCTTGGGGTTCTTTTTAAGCCTGTATTTTGAGATGTTCAAGCAATAGTCTCTGAGGGCAATTTACCAAATGCATTAGAGGAAGTCATTTGGAAACCTCTTTACTGCTTTCAGAAACAAGAGAATTGAACTTCTCTTTTTGCAGCCAATTCTCCTCAGCCACACACACACAAATGAAGTTTTGCTAACACCCTTTCTCTTGAGAACACTATCTACTGTGAGAAGTGCCAACAGCTGAAAGCATCAAGGCTGCCCTTGCACTGTGAGAACACAGCTCTCTCCCAGGATCTGCCCAGATGCTCATTAAAATCCAATGACTACCCTACAAGGATGTGTTGTTTTGTCCAACATCATAGCTTTCAGAAAGAAAAGAATTTCAACTAGGTGTGGGAAGTCGGACAAAGTCAAACACCATGGTAACTGGGTCAAATTAACTCTTTAAACAGGACCTACCAGCAAATGAATGGATGCTGATGATGCGTAACCATGTAAGGCATTACAGTTGAACTTACTCCTGCCCTGCATAACTTCTGCTATGCCCCAAACTTGACAGCATCCATTTCCCTTCCCTTCTCACTCTGGCTTTGTATCTTTCCCCTTTGCCCTTCTTTTTGTATCTCTGGCACTGACTGATGATTCCCCTATCATTTCGGTCTCTCTGGAATATCTCAATGGACCTAGTCATTTTGTTTACTTCTCTCACAACTGCCATATCCATGAACTGCAACTACTTCTTCCCATGTTTATACCATGCATGGGAAAGAGCCACTTGCCTAACATTCTTGTTAAAGAACGCAGATTACTACCGTTATGTTCTTCTTTAGCACAGCAGAAGTCAGAGAGAGATGGGTATAGAGGAGGGCACTAAAAATAGTCCCCATTTCTAAGGATCTTAAAATCCATTTGGCTGTCACAAAGAATACATTTATTAAGCCTCACTATGTGAGGAAAATGTTTATTTCACCCAAAGAATTGGTATGTTTTCTTTTGTCAGATATTGGAAATTATAGTATTCAGAATCTTTCTCTTGTTTGCTTTTGCTGCCAGAATGCTTAGCACCAAGTGTACCATTCACAGACTATAATTACATAAGCTTTAATTGCTTCCTTTCCTTTGTATGGCCTTGACTTTATATGCTTATTATTAAGGGATAGATATTATTATAAGGTTAAACTCTTGAGCTTTTTTGGAATGGCATGGGTATAAATAACTAGACAATGATTTTTAGCTCTGAGTTGGATAAAGATATGAAAGATCATTCAATTTGTACATGCCAAGAGTCTAGACAAGAACATTGCACTATTTAGGATGATGCTGGATAGAAAGAGAGAGCATTAATTCCTCAGATTTTCAGAGACCTGCCAGTGGGGGAAAGGTAGAGTGGGAATAAGCCAAGGTCTCATAACAGGTGATGGGATTCAGAGGAGTGTCAGGGGTAAAGAACTTTGTGGAGAGAGAGTGGGAGCTTCAGGAAGTGAATCATAGAGGTTTGAGGGCCAGGAATGAATTCCTAAGGGATAAAGGATGAGACTCCTGTTCTTGCCATATGGGTGATATTTTGGGGAAAGGAAGATGTATTTATTCATGATTTTAGAGAAGTATTCCTATATAATACTTTTCCTTCAAGGCCCTTGGGGGTCATACAGATGTTTATTTGAATTTGGTGGTGTATTCAGATGGTGATAAATCTGTTTGACTTATGACATTAATAGAACATAGACTCAGAAATGGACCCTCAACTCAATGTCAACTAATCTTCAACAAAGCAGGAAAGAATGTCCAGTGGAAAAAAGACAGTCTCTTCAAAAAATGGTGTTGGGAAAATTGGACAGCCACATGCAGAAGAATGAAACTGGACCATTTCCTTGCACCACACACAAAAATAGACTCAAAATGGATGAAAGACTTAATGTGAGACAGAAACCCATCAAAATTATTGAGGAGAACATAGACAGCAACCTCTTCAACCTCAGCTGCAACAGCAACTGCTTCCTAGAAACATTGCCATAGGCAAGGGAAGCAAGGGCAAAAATGAACTATTGGGATTTCATCAAGATCAAAAGCTTTTGCACAGCAAAGGAAAGAGTCAACAAAACCAAAAGACAACTGACAGAATGGGAGAAGATATTTGCAAATGACATATCAGATAAAGGGCTAGTATCCAAAATCTATAAGGAACTTATCAAACTCAACAGTCAAAGAACAAGTAACCCAATCAAGAAATGGGCAGAAGACATGAACAAGCATTTCTGCAGAGAAGACATCCAAATGGTCAACAGACACATGAAAAAGTGTCAACATCACTCGGCATTAGAGAAATACAAATCAAAACCACAATGAGATACCACCTCACACTAGTCAGAATGGCTAAAATTAACAAGTCAGGAAATGACAGATGTTGGCAAGGTTGCAGAGAAAGGGGAACCCTCCTACACTGTTGGTGGGAATGCAAGCCGGTGCAGCCACTCTGGAAAACAGTATGGAAGTTTCTCAAAAAGTTGAAAATGGAGCTACCCTATGACCCAGCAATTACACCACTGGGTATTCACTCAAAAGATACAAATGTAGTGATCTGAAGGGACACATGAACCCAAATGTTTATACCAGCAATGTCCACAACAGCCAAACTCTGGAAAGAAGCTAGATGTCCATCAACAGATGAATGGATAAAGAAGATGTGCTATACATATATACAATGGAATACTATACAGCCATCAAAAATGAAATCTTTTCATTTGCAATGACATGGATGGAACTAGAGGGTGTTATGCTAAGCAAAATAAGTCAATCAGAGAAAGAATTATCATATGATCTCTCCAATATGAAGAATTTGAGAGGTGGGGGTGGGTCATGGGGGAAAGGGAGGGAAAAAAATGAAACAAGATGGGACTGGAGAGGGGGAAAAACTTTAAGAGACTCTTAATCTCAGTAAACAAACTGAGCGTTGCTGGGAGGTTGGGGAGGAGGGATAGGGTGGCTGGGTTACGGACATTGGGGAGGGTATGTGCTATGGTGAGTGCTATAAATTGTGTAAGAGTCACAGACCTGTACCCCTAAAGCAAATAATACATTATATGTTAATTAAAAATAAATTAAAAAAAAAGGACATAGACTCAAAATGCAAAAGTATTTCAGGAAGTCAAAAGGACAGGCTGGATAGTTACAGCAATTGCTAATAGAAATAAATAACATATTGTTTAGAGTTCAGGTTCAAATTCCCAAGTGAAAAATCATGGGTTGTGTTAAGTATCAGAAAGAATTGGAAGTTTTCATTAACATGAGTTACAGGTATGATGTGGGTTTCGAAGAACAGGTGTTCATGTGCAGCATACTCAGGGGGTAGTGTGTAAGACAAAAGGGTGGTGGTCCCAGGTGAACTGCATTCCCTTCTGAACACAAAATTAAAGAGTAATGTTGTTTGTAAGTGACTACATAGAGTATATAGCGGCCAAATGGAAAAGCAATTAAAAATAGTGTCACACAGAAATGGTTAACCGTCTGTGCACTTTTAACTCTAAGGAGAAAACTATGAGGTTGAAAGTAAGGTCATTATTTTCAGGTATTTGAAGAGAATCAGTAGGGCTTCTGGGCAGAAGTGCATGCCTTAAAGGCAGAAAAGCTGTGACTGCAGATGACTTGTGGGGTACACACAGGGGCCGTGACCTAACCAGTGTTTCATCAGTAGCACACTTGTGCTTGGTGGTGAATGGAGAAGCAAGCATATGGCACTTAGTAGGCCCTCAATTAAATGCTGATTTTCTTCCTGTAATTAAGAGGATATGAGAATGCAATATGCATATTCTCTCCGGTCTCTAAGAATTAGGTCTAAAACCAGTGTAGAGAAGCTATGAGAAGATAGATTTCAGATAATTAAAAAAATATGCACTTTTGAAGAGAAAATGAGTTTTCTCAGGAGGTGTTTTTGTTTCCCAAACCAGAAAAGTATTCAAACCTAAGTTTCTGAGCCCAGCATCACCTAAGAAATCTGTGACCTAAGTGATAACTCCCACTATGAGACTTCCTGGGATGCAGGCTCCAAGGACTATGTTGTCTTCTCTTAGAAATTAGAGGTGGAGGAGATGAAGAGATGGAACTTTGCAGATAGAAACTGAAGTTGGCTAAAGTCAGAAAAAAAGATAAAAAGTCTTGCTCTGTCAATCTGGTACCAGTAAGGAAACAGAGGCTCACCTGAAACAGGATAATTTGAGGAAATTTTTCCAAAGTTACAGCGTCAAGTGTATCAGAATCACAATCCAGCATTAAGGACAAAAAGGGACAATTTAACCCGGAAAGGAGGCATCGGGTAGAGGAGACTACCTTGAAAGGAGCAGCATGCTGACTGCTCTAGGAGGCCTTGCAGGGAGGGCGCCAAGGGGAGACACACCCTGACCTCACTCTCCAGTCATCCTGGGCTCTCCATTGGCCAAAGACAAATGAAAGCTGGAGAACGAGAGATCATGTGGATGTTTTGCAAATGGATCATCCTTCCAGGCAGGGAGAAAGGTAGAACTTATTATTCAGTGAGAAACGTTCAAGTGGTGTAATACAACCACTTTTTCAAACTTTCTAATATTCTTTCACACAGGCATTCTAACGAAACACAAGTGAAATCTCTCTTGACAAGAGCCACATTGCCTTTCTGTTTATTCCCCTTTCTTCTCCTCATGCTATTTGCTCTCTTGAATTGTCTAGTACTATTGGTTTTACTTCCGTCTTCCATGCTCAGTGGCTGGCTTTGCAGATGGGCCACCACAAAAGATCCCTATCTGCAACTTTATCTGAGAAATTTTCGATGGAGCTAGGCTGGGCATCTTTGCATTCTTGACCAGCATTCAAGCCCTATTCACCATTGGCTAATCACAGGGTACTATTTTGTCTTTCAGAGATCCACTGAAATTGAGTATCTACTTTCCATACCTGATTCCTGAAAGCCACATAGTTCCTGAGCCTTGGTACACTCTCCTTCTTATTGTTGTCATTGCCATTTACTTATTTATTTTTAAAATATTTTATTTATTTATTTGAGAGACGGAGAAAATGAGAGCGAGCATGAGAGGAGAGAAGGTTAGAGGAAGAAGTAGACTCCCCATGGAGCTGGGAGCCCAATGTGGGACTCGATCCCGGAACTCAAGGATCATGACCTGAGCCGAAGGCAGTTGCTCAACCAACTGAGCCACCCAGACGCCCGCCATTCATTTATTTATTAATCAATTTATTCTTTTTAAATGGATTGAGACCCTATAAGATACACCCACTGGGGATATAGTGGGAAACATTCCAGTAATGGTCTTTAACTTAATGTAACTTATTTGATCTTACTACTCTCAAAACATTAAAATGTCCTAGAAATTGTCAAAATTTCAGTGTAATCCAAGACTTTCCTTTATATACTTAAGAGAAACAAATGTTCATTTCAGATCAGGTATTCTAATTTTTGACATGGAAAATGTGTCCCTATAGCCATTTGGAAGACAAAAGGCAGAACCAGAGTTGAATATTTCTGGATTGGTGATCGAACAATAGCTTGGAATACATGTTCTCTAATTAATAGTCATTGATAGCTAATAGTTTTATTTAGCTTGATGACAATGATAAGCACAGAATGTATATTTAATTGAAGTGTCATAAAAATTGGGATATTAGAGTATTGTATAAATAAGAGGTAGCTTACAGGTATTAGAAGATACTAATTTTAAAAGTGTTAGCAAGTGTGTTCATTTTCTTCAAAACATATAGAAAAATTAAAAACAATTTTATTAAAATGATTTGGAGTTTAGGCCTATTTACTTCATTTTTAAAAAGATTTTATTTATTTATTTGACAGAGAGAGAGATCACAAGCAGGCAGAGAGGCAGGCAGAGAGAAAGGGGGAAGCAGGCTCCCTGCTGAGCAGAGAACTTGATGCGGGGCTCGATCCAAGGACCCTGAGATCATGACCTGAGCTGAAGGCAGAGGCTTTAACCCACTGAGCCACCTAGGCGCCCTGCCTATTTACATTTTTCAGGCATAAAGGTATTACAAAGTAAATTGTCTTCTATTACTAACATTTGTTAGTAACGGTCATTTAAAAAATCTATTTAGAATTCTTGAAGTAACTAATTAAGATTTTGCTTATGGGCCCCTGGGTGGCGCAGTTGGTTGAGCGACTGCCTTTGGCTCAGGTCATGATCCCCGAGTCCCGGGATTGAGTCCCATATCGGGCTCCCAGCTCCATGGGGAGTCCGCTTCTCACTCTGACCTTCTCCCTTCTCATGTTCTCTCTCTCTTTCCTAATAAATAAATAAATAAAAAAAGATTTTGCTTATAAAGAACATGTAAAACTTAAAAGAAATGTACTCTCTATAAGCATTCAAATAAAAGGAATGCCTAACAAATATTTTTGAGGTCCTTGTGCATAAGTTTGAGACTTTGTCACTCTAATATGACATGGGTAGCAAAATAACTTAGGACTGAACAAGTGACAGTTCTTACTAATTTTATCTATAAATAGAATTATGTATAAACTCCATAGAAATAGGGAAGACCTTGAGGGCTTATCAAGTCCAACCACCTTTCACAGGTCAAGAAATTTAATTTCCACAGATATGAAAAGAAGAAGAAGATATTCCCCAGAAGCCACCTACTTTTAATCCTTATATCTAAAAATCTTCCTTTAGGATTTTGACTCCCAGCAGCAGGTTTGCAAGACTGAGTTGCCCTTGACCTTCTACCTGCAGCTCTGAATTCTGGGGTTGTCACCATTGCCCCTTGTCTCTACCTGAGTTGTACCATCCATAATTTCTCAAATTAATTTGACCTCACAAGCCCTCTCCACAGTTCTGATGCAGCTGCTTCTGAATATGGAATCTATAAATTTCCCGGAGACAAAAAATGTGTACAACGGAGACCAAAGGACCATTCTCAGATATATTGTACACGAGTATTTCCCAGAATGAATGACCTTCAGAAAATTCTTAAACATACTGGCTTTGAGAATTCTTTGTTTGTTTGTTTTAGCTTTCATTTCAATGTTCATCTCTAATAAAACCTTAATATAAGTTAACCCTTGGTGATTTCAATAATTGCCTGATAATGGAGCAATGCTAGGCAATTTCAGTTTTTCTGTTTATATTTATCCAAGATTGAATTTGCCAGGTGAAATTTGCTATAGGTGCTGAAGTCATTGGTGCTATAACTAAAATTTGAAAACAATACATTATCTGGACACTGTGTACATACCACTTACTTAGTCCATTACCTCTGTGTGAGTAAAAAAGCAATGAAGTCATTTCTGCATCTCACTTCAGCTATAATTAAATTGCATATTTATTCATTCAAGTCTTTATTTGGCCAGGGATGGGGTAGGTAGGAAGCTATAACAATAAACATGGAGTTTACATTTTATTGTGAGAGTGAGAAGAATCAGAAAACAAACAACTAAATAAATAAGATAAAGGCACATAACCAAGTATTATGAACTGGTAATAGCTCAAGTTGTTTTCAATGGAGCCACCTGACAACCTAATCTTCACATGAGAGTTTTAGAGAGTTAAATGATACTACAAGAAAACTTGCTTTTGCAAATGGCTTACTAGCAGAATTTTAGTTCAGCATGGAGTCTGGTTATCATAAACCAGCAACAAAACCTTCAAGTTATGAATGTCATTTTGTAAAGCACGCTAATGTGAACAGGCATTCATTCTCTACATTAGTATAATTGAAGTGAAAACAAGGAAACAGATTAAATGCAGAAACAGACCGAGGCTACATTTCTCTAATATTAACTCCAACGTCTGCTATCTGTTTTAGCACATCAGTGTCATCTGTCACATTGAATTAATGTTTTAATTGTGTTGGGGTTTTAGTTTATATTTAATTTGCGATCTTGATTTTTATTTCATAGTTGTGTAAGTGCTCTAAGCATGAGATATTTATACATTGTCCTACAAAAATGTATTAACATCACTTATGTCAAAACTAGAGGTTCTTGATTTAATTTTCTTTCATAAGAATTGACAAAAATACTGATAACCTTTAGTATTGTTAAGATTATGGAAAAACACTTCATAGACCAGAGAAAGAGTGAATTGCTATAATTTTTGGGGTTTGAGATCTGTCAGTACCCACTGATAATCAAAAGTTTCACACCATTCAGCCCACTTTTGGGAAATCATTCATCAGAAATAAAAGTATCTGCATGTATGGATTTATGTATAAGAATTATCATTGTAGCATTTCTGGCAATGTCAAAATAAAGAACCAAATCATTAGCAATTTAAATACAGCAATTATAAAATAAAAAAATACTTTCAGACCAATTGGGCTTTATCCCAAAATTATAGGTTTTTTTTTTCACTTTATTCTTTTGTGACTGTTCAGTGGAGTTTTCTAGAGAGACTACATGATGTGTGATAACAAGGTAGTTTTTGATAGCTCATGAAATTTGTGCTTCTGTATTCTTGTGTTTCAAATTTTCTTGGTTTTAAGTTATAATAAGGTAATTACTGATAAATATAATTCACATATATGTAAAAGCTCTTTGGAGTCCTCAATATTTTTTCTTATAAAATTTTAATTTTTTATTTTAAAAATAACATACAGAAATTTCTAACAATTCTTATTGCTAGTGTTTGTGAGTCTAAGAGTTCCATTTTCTTTCAATCAACTGACTTTTATTCCTTTTGGGGAATTTCTGATAAAAGTATTCTCTAAAAATATATTTACTAGAAAATATTTCAAATACATTTACAAGTACAGAAATAATACAACAAAGAGTCTTATGCCAACAGCTCGGTTCTAAAAAATTTCTTTCATATTTTTTTAGTTGAAGATCTTTTAGAACAGTTTATGATTTACGATAAAAATTGGGAATATAATAAAAAGAGTTCTCGTGTATTCTGTACCAGTTTCCCTTATTATTGACATCTTAACATTAGTAGGAGACATTTGTCACAATTAAGGAACCAATATTGATATATTATTGTTTTGTACAGTCCATACTTTATTCAGATTTTCTTAGTTTTTTACCTGATGTACTCTCTCTCTCTTTCTTTTTTTGTTCTAGGATCCTATATAGGATACCACATTATGTTTTATTTTCATGTCTCATTAGGTGTCTCTGGGTTGTGACAGTTTCCCAGACTTTCCTGGATTTCAGTGACCATGACAATTCTGAAGAGTACTGGTGATATATTTTGTAGAATGCTTGCCTAGCAGAATTTGCCTTGTGTTTTTCTCATGGTTAGGTTGCAGTTACATGTTTAGGGGAAAAAGAACACAAAGATGAAGTGTTGTGTTCATCATATCTTATCAAGGTACCTACTATCAATATGATTTATCCCCCTTGATGTTGCTCTTGGTCATCTGGCTAAGGTAGTGCACACAGGTTTCTCCTATGTAATTATCCTCTCTTCCCCACCTTTCTATACTCTACTCTTTGGAAGAAAGTCTACATGCAGCTCACACTTGAGGGCTCCCCTTCATTGCAAGCAGAGTATCTATATAAATTATTTGGAATTCCTCTGCATGGCAGATTTGTTTCTTTTCCATTTGTTTGTTTATATAAGTATTACTCACGAATAATTATTTTATATGCTGAGTTATAATTTCTTCCTACTTTATTTATTTTTGTTGCTAAAATTGTTCTAACTTTGATCATTGACCAATCTTTCAGTTGGCTCCTATGAACCTAGGAAATACTTCTACCATTGTAGTCTTGTTTGTTTCTTTGTTTATCACTCCCTTATTTTCTGGCATTGTAAGATACTCCAGGATCATCTTGTATATTTCTTGCCCCTTCCTAGAATTTCTCCAAGGATATTTGGTTCCTTTTACTGGAGAATAGTATTAGAAACTACTATGATCACTACACGCTCAGTAATTTTTAAAATTTTTATTTTATTTTTTTAAAGATTTTATTTATTTGAGAGAGTGAGAGAGCACGAGGGGGGTTGGTCAGAGGGAGGAGCAGACTCCCTGCTGAGCAGGGAGCCTGATGCGGGGACTCCATCCTGGGACTCCGGGATCATGATCTGAGCTGAAGGCAGTCGCTCAACAACTGAGCCACTCTGACGCCCAATTTTTAAGGATTTTAGAGTCTTAAGACTAAAAATTTTTAACTGCTGGTCTCCACTAATACAACAATCAATTAAAAATAATGGATAATTATCTTATATGAATGCATGAGAGGAAGCAGTGTCTTAAAAAAGGCACAGACAGACTTTGATTTGGGTCAAAGCTCTTTGTCTTAGAGGCAGTGTGACCTTGTACAAATTACTGACTTTTCTGGTTAGTTCCTCTCTCACTCACACTTGACAATTGGACTTGCACTTATTTGTAATTTCCGCAAAGTATAATATTTTATATATTAATATATATGTCTGTGTATATATACTTCTATCTTCATGATATCTCATTATCTATAGCAATTGTTTACTTGAGTACTGTATTTTTAATCTATCATTTACTTATTACAGCAACACTATGAGATTTGTGCTCTTCTTATCCCCATTTCAGAGACAGGGAAACAGGCTCAGATGGGTTAAGTTAAAAAATGAAGTTCCTCCTAATGTGCCAGGGACATATCCAGGTGTAATTAATGTTATTTCTTTGTCTTCTTCCTAACATGTAACAAATCACAGTTAAAGAATAAACTTTTGGCCAGTCTCATAGGCCAGGGCATTGCTTACCTTATGTTACTCATGCCAGGGTGTCTCATTGCATCAAGCATACTGTAGGCTTATTGACTGAGTCCGTTGGCTAGAAACCATTCTCATCTTGCCAAAATGAAAGTGGACTATATAAACATTCTTCCAGAGCTGGTGAGGCAGACATAAGTAACAACAACAATCAACAAAAGTAACAATAATATCTGACAGCACTTGAAATTCTATTCTGTCAACCACTGTGCTCAATATTTAATATTCCTTCATTGTCACCATAAATTCATAAGGTCTTAACTATTCCATTTTTTAGGTAGGACAACTGAAGGTCAGGGTGATTAATTTTATTTCCCAAAGTGATGCGAATTGTTAGTGGCAGAGCCAGTTTCTGAAGCCAGGACTGTGTGATTCCAAAACCATTTACTTAGACATTATGCAAGGGAGAACAGCCGTTGCTGGCAAGTGGAGGCTTGCTCTGGGCATTTTTCAGAACTCAATAACAGCCACGAGCTTCCCTTAAGTTCTAGGGTTGCAAAGATTTGTGCAATGCAAATAAAGAGTAGGGCTTGTGAGGGTTGTAGGATATCTGATGCAGACTTTATGCTCAAAATCTGAACACTGTTTACTGAAAATTTTCAGCAGGAGGCATATAAAGTCTTTTACAAGGAAGTGGAGATCAACTAGTCCAGAAAGGGGATCACATACAACATAAAAGTAGGATAAATGATGAGAATTTAGGGAGGAATAAGGTAAAAATGTATTTCTTGGACATTTCTAGCAAACTATATTATCATTTTCATACTGAGGACAGATTGGATATTGACATTTGACCTATACTTCCTTTTATTTGTAGTGCGGATATATGCATTATGGTGGATTGCATTGTTTTTTTAAAAAAGACTGCAATGGTTAATTTTTTGTGTCAACTTGATTGGACCTAGAAATGCACAGACATTTGGTCAATATTATTGTGGGCGTGTCTGTGAGGATGTTTTTGGATGAGATGAACATTTGAATCAGTAGACTGAGGAAGGCAGATTTCCCTCCCTAATGTGGGTGAGTCTCATTCAGTCAACTGACAACCTAATAGAATAAAAAGGCTAAGAATGAACTCTAGTGGCTTAACCGCTCAGACCCCTGCCCTTCCCTGAATCGTCCTCATTGGGCCGGCACAGGAGATGAGAGAATGCCTGTGGAGAAAGTAGAGTTGTGCTTTATATGTTGGGTTGGCACTCTCCCCCACATCTGCTGGCAAGAACGAGTCACCACAACTCTCCCTAGATGCAAGAGGGTTTAGCTCATAGAGGAGAAGAAAACGTGCATCTGGGTAAACATGATGAATCTTGGCCCCATAGAAACCTTGAATTAAGTAGAAGCAAACAGACAATTAAAGTTAAATATTGGGACACGAAGTTGGGGTGGCTAAGCTGGCAAATTGCTTTAAGCAATAGTGCCTGATTGATCTGTTTCTGATTATGTGTGCAACGTGCTATATATAATTACGCTCAAGTGCTAGAATGGAAGACAAGACATTAACAACAGTTTGATTTATTGAAATAGTATAATTATGAATACCTTTTTTTCTTGTATTCTGTTTTTCTATTATTCCTTTCTTTTTGTAATGAGGAGAGGAAAAATATAGTTCAGAATAAATAAAGTAAATTTTGCTTTAGTAAATGTTAACTCAAGATTGCTTGAGGTAATGTTTGCTATATATTTATAGAATGTCATCAGAGTCACGGAAATATTTCATTTTAAACCCAAAATACAATTCATCCAAGAATATGTCCTTGGGGTTCTTTTTCATTGAGTAATTTATCAAGAAATGAAAAAACATTTGTAATATTGAGTGTACTTAAGAAGTTAGAGAATTGTAAACATACCCAATATCTTATCTTGCTGTTTTAATGCCAGATAATTGGCAGTTATCATTTATTTTAAGAAAGATAAGAAAAGTGGAATTAAAATGAAGACTGAGTCCACATTAACAATATGTAAAAGGGTACACAATTTTATTTTGAGCTGTTTGCATGCAGCCAGTATGCTCTTTTCTAACATATGAGCTTTTTTTTTTTCTTTTTAGTATTTGTGGATTTATTGACTTAACAAGTTCCATTAACCAAGGTCATTAGAGTCAAAAGTTCCCCAGGTTTGAAAACACAGAATATTGTATGGGGCACCATGGCTCAGTCGTTGGGCATTTGCCTTCGGCTTTGGTCGTTGGGCATCTGCCTTTGGCTCAGGTCATGATCCCAAGGTCTTGGGATCGAGCCCCACATCGAGCTCCACATCTAGCCCCACATCAGGCTCCCTGCCCAGAAGGAAGCCTGCATTCCCTCTCCTACTCCCTCTGCTTGTATTCCTGCTCTCGCTGTTTCTCTGTCAAATAAATAAATAAAATCTAAAAAAAAAAAAAAAAAAGAAAAAAACACAGAATATTGTTTTGGATATAGATAAGACTCAACCTCAATGTAGAACATTTTTAGGAGGTAAAAATAATTAGAACTATCATTGGAGTGACCAGTGGTACATGGGATAATAGTCGTAGACTTGAAAATGAAAGATAATACATGACTCAGCACAGACTCACCTCAGGACTGTTAAGAATGCTTTAATCAACTTTAAACTAGGTTGTAACTGTTAAACTTATTTTCTTTACTTTTGTTAGAGATTATATTTTTTGTTAAACAGAAACAAGGAACTCTGGCAAATAACTTGATACTCATTTAACTCTCAACTTAGGTTCTTAAATCTTTTTTTTTTTTTTTTGCCATATAAACTTCAGACTAAAATTTACATACCAGAATTGTACTTACCAAAACAATGTCATCAGCTTTAGATTTTGAAAGAATAACAATAATTCATTTTGTTAGAGTTGAAGCCACCCTATACCTTTCTCTGATCCCACTCAGTCCTCTGCTTACTCAAAAGTAACCTGCACTCTGAACTTGGGGCTTGTTATTTATATTATGTCTTTGTACTACTTTTTATATGTACACCTCTAAGCAGTATTGGATTATTTTAAAACTTTAAGTGAATAGTATTATACTGTGCATATATTTATGCAACTTTTTTTCCCTCCACATTATTTTTATGATCTTTTTCTTAATGACATAAGTGATTTTATTTCATGAATAGTCATTACCATATAATATTGCTTTGTGAACATACCAAATATAGTTATCCATTTCTTATTTATTGCTATGTACATGTGACCTTTCCACAACACAAGGGTTAGGGTCATTGATGATCCTGCCCCCTACCATAACTTTTCACTCCCCAAAAACTTAACTACTAACAGCCTACTGTTGCCTGGGAGGCTTACTAATAACATAAACAGTCGATTAATACATATCTTTATGTTATATGTATTAATATCCTGTATCTTAAAATAAAGTAAGTTAGAGAGAAGAGAATGTTAGAAGAAAATGACAAAGAAGAGAAAATACATTTACAGTACTGTATATATTTATAAAAAAAAAAAACTCTACCCATAAGTGAACCTACACAGCTATAACCCCTGTTGTTTAAAGGTCAGCTGTAGATTGTTTCAAATTTTCTTTCTTTCTTTTTCTTTCTAAATGGTGCTAAATGAATAGTTTAGTATGGATTATTTTGAGAAAAAGCAGGAGAGTATCCCTAGGGCATGTACTTTGATGAGGAATTATTGGTAAACCACTCTCCAAAGGTCAGTAAAGATGATCCTACCAGCAGTGTATGTGAAATCCAATTGCTCCATCATTAGATGCTATCAGATTTATAAATTCTTACCAAACTAGCAGGAGAGAAATGATATCTTCTTTTGTTTTAATTTGCATTCCTCCTGATTGCTCATGGATTTTAACATCTTTCTCCACAGTCACTGGGAATTTCAATTTCTTCCCCTGTGCTTTGACTATTTACAGCCTTTACTCGTTTGTTTATTTGATTGCCTTTACCTAATGACTTGTGGAATTTATTCATAAATTTCAAGTACTGAGGTTTCTTACTTATATGTGCATTGAATAAATTGTCTCAGCTTGAGGTTTCTTTTTCTGAGGTAAATCTTATTTACATTGCCTTTTGTCATACATAAGTTGTGTCCAAGCTCTTAAAAACATTCTGTACGGTCCTCTAAAATTTTAAGTTTTTCCTTTTCAAATTTAGTTCATGAATCAATAGATTGTTGTGTGCAATGTGTACAATGTGAGATATAGTTAACTTTTCCCGTGTAGTTGATCTTCCCAGCACTGTACACTGAAAAAATATTTCTCCCCCGATTTGCAATGCAACACCTGTCATTTATCAGGATTCCTACCTGTGTGGATTTCTTCTGGCTCTCCATGTATCAGGTTGGGAGGTCCTGAAGCAGTGCTGAGATGGAGTTCAGTCTGCAGGATATTTTTTAGGGTTTGGCACCTGTGGAAGGAGGAGGAGAAAATAAGATGAAGCAGATGGGAAGTCAATGTGTGATACAGATCCAGGAAAGCCTCAGCCAACCCTACAGGGGCTCTGGATATTCAAAGCCTTAAAAATTGTCCCATGGCTGAAAAGCTCTGGTTTTTATATCCTCCACGATCAGACCTTGGATGTGGGCCACTCTGGGAAGGCAGGCCTCTGCTAAGGCAAATCCTGAAGCAACTGACCCTGGAAGATGTCTGCTCACAGCATTAGAAGCGGAGGGAGAAGTCCCTTCTGAAAAAAAGGCAGATTGCATGGCAAATCTTGGACTCCGCCACGTTATTCCATCCCATTTGCATGTTATTCTATCTTTATGGCTGGAATTAATCCCTAGTAAGCCAAATCTCCCTACTTGATAATTTTTCATCAAAATGAAACTATCTAAGCGTGCCTCCGTAGCTCAGTTGGTTAAATGTCTGCCTTCAGCTCAGGTCAGGATCCTAAGGTCCTGGGATAGAGTCCCACATTGGGAACTGCTTCTTCCTCTGTCCCTCCCCATTTTTGTGCATGTGGACACTCTCTCTTTCTCTCAAATAAATAAATAAAATCTTAAAAAAACCCACCAATAAATATCTCTATATAGCCCTATCTTTTCTATTTCAATTTTGAAGTTTGTATACCAGGTTCTGAAGAAAATTCTGGATTTTTGTTGAAATTGCATTGAACTTATAATTCAGAAATTAGTGATATCTTTATATCATTGTAATATAAAATATACTTCTGCTGATTACAGCTTATTTTATAACCTTTCTAATTTTTTGTAATTTTTTTGTAATTTTTCCATGAAGAATTTTTCCATGAAGAATTTTTCCGTCTTATGTTAAATCAATTTCTACTTATGGTTAAGATTTCTGCAGCTATTTTAAATGGGATTTTATTTTCTTTAGTTGTTTCTAAAGTTTTATTGCTGATATATAAGAACACTCTTGATTTAAATGTTCATTTTGCATTTGCAAACTGTGTTGAGCTTTGTCAGTTTTAACGATTTATCCATAGATTGTTTCATATGTTTTCGGTGAAATCATATCACCTTCAAGGTAAAATCATTTTTGGGGGGCCTAATTTCATTTGTCAATTCTTATAATTTTAATTTCTTGTCTTATTGCAATAGCTAACAATGCCAGCATAATATTGAATAGAAGCATTGTTTATTTTCTCATTTTAAAAGAAATGCTTCTAAAATTTCATCATTTTATTTTAGACTTAAGTATTTCATAGGTGATTTTTATCTGTCTACAGCAGTCTCTAGTCCCAGTTTATAGAGTTTTCTTCATGAACGAGTGTTGTGCATTATTTGTACACTTAGTAACATCTTCTGAGATGTGGATTTTTTCTTTTGCCACCATTATGCTGTGTCCTATGTTATTAAATTTTCTAATGTTGTGCCCCACACTTCTGGGTTACAACCAAGTTGCTTATGATTCATCTACCTCTTTATCTTTTATATTCAAGTTTTGTATAACATATTTGCATCTGTTCACAAGTGAGATTGGCCTGTATGATTTTTATCTTGTATGTTCTCTGCTTCTAGCTTCAAGTTATTCTAGTCCTACAAAATGAGGCACTTTAACTATTTTTAAAATTCTTTGAAACGATTTGTTGTGATAGGAAGTATTATTTTTTTCTTTGCTGCTTGACAAAAGAAATATGTAGAAACAGGGAGAGCCTAGAGGTTTTGCAGGGGAGAATGAGGTCATTGGGGATAAGATTTTTGGTTATCAATTCAATTGATCCAATGGTTATTAGTTTAGATTTCTGATTTTTCTTGAGCAGATTTCACAATTTGTATTTTTATAATTATTTTGCCCTCATTTTCAAATTACACACAGATTTTTTAATCTTTAAAAATTAAAAAAATTGTGTCTTCCTTTCATTGATGTTTTGTCATTTTTCCTTGTCAGTATCTATAATATTTATCTGTTAGTTTTTAAAAGATAACACCAAATTTATTGAATCAATTATTTATTAATTTTTGTTCTTATTTATGTTTCTTTGTTATCTCTATTGTTCTTTTGCTAGCTGCTTGACTTAAATGTTGAAGTCATTTTTAAAATCTTTCTTAATTAAAAAATATATATACTTAAAGATAAATATGTTCTATTTGGACTGCTTTCAATATAAGTACATGATTTTATAGGTTTATAGGTTTAAATCCAATTTTAAATGCTTTTTCATGACCAATATGATTTGACCCTTATCAAGCACTTACTCAGATTTGTGTATTTAAATTCTCAACATATGTGCTTTCAAAAAGAACTATTATGAATTATTGATAATGCATGCTAGATTCAATGGTCATGAGAGATAAAATCTGGGAGTTATGTGCTTAATGTTACCCAATTATGAATTAAGTAAATACTAATGTGTTAATTAAAATTATTCTCTTTAGAGGCACCTGAGTGGCTCGGTCAGCTAAGTGCCTGACTCTTGATTTTGGCTCAGGTCAGGATCTCAGGGCTATGAGATGGAGCCCTGCATCAGGCTCCATGCTCAGCATGGAATCTGCTTGGGATTCTCTCTCTCTCTATCCCTCTGTTCCTCCCCACCCAAGTAAGTAAATAAATTTTGAAAAAAAATTCTATTATATGACAATAAGACAGCCAGTCATAAATAACCCTTGTGATTGCTAATGATGGTAGTTTTCCAGGAGAAGTACTCTGTTAACAATGTTAGAACTGTGGCATGAACTCTTGGTGTTTCCAAAACATTGGAAACCTATTTGGCCTTAATTTTTTTTTTTTAAGATTTTATTTATTTATTTGACAGAGAGAGAGACATCACAAGTAGGCAGAGAGGCAGGCACAGAGAGTGGGAAGCAGGCTTCCTGCTGAGCAAAGAGCCCGATGCGGGTCTCCATCCCAGGACCCTGAGATCATGACCTGAGCCGAAGGCAGAGGCTTTAACCCAATGAGCCACCCAGGTGCCCCATGGCCTTAATTTTTTACACATGTGAATTAGACAGTCAGTCCTGCTTAATTGTTTCATGATCTACTATTTTTAACTATCTCAATACCTCTATGCAAAGGAAGGAACATACATATTTTTGCA
Source organism: Nasua narica (assembly GCA_028533885.1). Classification (NCBI taxonomy): domain Eukaryota; kingdom Metazoa; phylum Chordata; class Mammalia; order Carnivora; family Procyonidae; genus Nasua; species Nasua narica. Next base: position 43,367,864 of record CM052802.1, on the reverse strand, counting down.
AGTAAAGTAGAAGGCAAAAACCAGTTTCTACAGGTTGTTATAAATTTCATAATTTGTAAGACTTTATGTTATTATATAATTTATATTATATATTATATATGTATAATATAATATATCTGAGCATTATATATAATGTTAATAATATATTATAATATAATACAATATAATAACATATATAATGTTACATATGTTATATAATTTGTTGTAAATTTCATGATTTAATATCATTTATCAAACAAGGTATTGTCTTGCTACTGTACATCTATAAAAAGTTATCACCAAACATCTATGGATTCAGTATAATTTTTAAACTCAAATTTCAGACTTCATTCAGATTTTGTCAGCTTTTCCACCAACGTCCCTTTTCTTTTCCAGGATCTAAACCAAGATACCATGTTGCATTCAGGTTCATGTCTCAGTCTCCTTCAGTATCTCAGTCTTGAATTATTTTTTTCTTTTTCCTTCTCCATCTTCCTTCCTTCTTTCCTTCCTTCCCTCCCTCCTCTCCTCCCTTCCTTCACGTCCCTGCTAATTTTGAGAAGTATTGATTAAGGCAGGTATTTTGTACAACGTCCTTCGACGTGAGTTCAGCTAATGTTTTCTCACAATTAGTCTGAGGTTATGTGATAGAATATTTTGATTTTATTTTTTTATCATAATAAACCATATATAGAAATAAAATCATGGCTCTAGGTCCATTTCTTTCATCAGAGTTTAATTTAAAACTAATTATAACTCTTCAGTGTAAATTGTTTGATCTGGTAGTAACCAAGAATTGAAGATGACTTTTGAAAATTCATTCATTTGCTTGACTTTGGATAAAAGCTAAAAAAATGTTCTAAGACCTCTTGTGAATTTAATTTCTCTAATACTAATACTATTAAAACAAAACACACAAAACTTTTTAGAAGTACATTGCCTTAGCCTTACCTCCTATAAGGAATATTTTTGTCCATCTATTCCAAACTTGATAAATTAATATACAAGAAGCAAGCCCATTTGTCATATCCAGAACTTCAAATATTTATTTATATACATTGATATGAAAATATTTAGGAAAGAGAAATCACTATTTAACTAATAACTTTGCAGAATTTCAAAAAGTTACTCGTGTAATAGTGGTTCTGTGTTTTAATTGCCAAGATACAACCTTGTAAAGTAGATGTATAATTTTTGAAATGATTTTCTTTTTTCCTATTTTGTGTTTGGTCTGATTTACTAAAATTTAATTTTATGACTATTAAATATTACAAAAATTGTGCTTGTAATTGACACATGTTTGGATTTGTATCTATTTAACTTTCTAGTAATAATTCATTTTATTTTACTTTATGAATGTATCAGATTGGAAAAAAATGATTCTTTACCAAAAATAGTTTGAGAAACACTGGTCTAGGTTTGATCTCATCTATTACATTGAAAAAAGCTTTAACGACAATATTTTTTACTTCCAAGATTCGTATCTATTTGTTCTTATTTTCACTTCTCTTTTTCTTAAAAATTCCAGTTCTACTTTAAAGGAATTTTGAGTTTTATTTTATCTTTAAATATCTAATACAAATTAATTTATGGTATTTTTAAGACTTTCACAAATGTAATTTTGTGAGCTACTTGTTGATTTAAAAAAATTTATCATCAGACATTTTGGAATATTGGTTTTCAAGTCTTATTTTGAGTAAAAAAATTGCAATGTGTTTGGTTTTTAGTTTTCTTCTATTTCCTATTTCTCTTGCTCATTCTTGCCCTCTGCTGACATTTCTCTGGCTTTGAGTTTTATAATTGCATCCCACCAGCCCCCTTAGGCTGCTGGTCCAGAATCAGGTCCTCTAAGTGCATCTGTGATCCTCCATTCCATGGATAATGGGATTGTGATGATCCTGGTACCAAACCAATGGGCAACTGAGTTCATCTTCTGAAATTATGATCTTTGCATTTTTGGGGGTCAGTATTTTTCTACAAACCACATGGTAGAAAACCACAGCAAATTATTTCCAGTAACTCTTGAGGTCCTGGCTTCAGGCAGATTTGGGGTCTGGTTTTCTAGCACTTCAAACTCCCACCTGCCCAGAACACCTTCAACTTTTTCTATCCAGGAAAGCCAAATGCCTGGCCCCAACAGCCTGCTTCTCGATGAGAAGCCAAATTGGTCTCTGCCTTCTGTTCTGCTCATCATTTTAGGTTTTTGTTCTATTCTGGACATTGGAGAGGTTTTGAGTCTGGAATTCCTATTTTATATCCGTCATCACTATGACAACAACAAAGAAAATTAAACCAAAGTTTGAGTTTATAGATCCATTTTGACAAGGAGCCTTCAATGTTTCTCACCTCAAATGTTTTATTGGGAAAGCAAAATTTCATCTTTATCAGGTCAGCATTTAATACATTTTTAATGTTTCTTCACTCATACAAACATCATCTCTAGTGGTACCTCTTCAGAATTTCCATTGTTTGGTCTGTGATGATAAATTGAAATAGAAAAAAAATTCTTACTCCAGCTATTGAAACTTAAGTGAACTAAAGCCTGCCCTCAAATTCTATCTCAATTTATCCTTCCACCCTTTCAGTAACTGAGACAATGCCATGTGAAAAAACACAGCATCGTAGGAATTCATTAAGTGCTCATTCCTTAGTCGCATCAGAAAAGTAGCAAAATACATTACCCTTCTTACACTGAAGTTTGCTTTCAATTATTAGCAACCTTTTGCTGCTGGCCTGTATCACATCAATTGTTTTCTCACATCATTAATTTGCTCCTCTTTCCATGCCTCTATATGGAGTTTGGGGCTGCATGCCAAAACTTAAAGATACTTGAAGTAGGCCTAGCCAGCTAAAATTTTTCTTGTGAATGAGTTACATTACTGCTAACATGATACTTTCCTTTTCAAATATTAACAGGTCTAAAGATGACAGGTTCATTATTTGGGCTTTATGATAGAGAAGGTCGTTTTCCATGGTAAAGCATTCTTAACCTATCTTTTATCCATCTTTCTGTTCCTTCAGTGATTCTGCTTCTCACTTAGGGGTCCCGTATCCTCTCCCCTAGCCAATTTCTGATCGCCCTTGTCTTCTGCTCCTCTTCCCAAGGAGAGGAAGAGAGATGACTCTTTCCAGAGGAGACTTTCTTTCATTTAAGGGGAACTGCCAGTCCGTGGGGCAATCAGAAGACACACAACATGCATCAATAAAGTTCTCCATCTGATATGGACACAGTTCATGGTGCTGCAAAAACAATTGTAATAGTAACATCAAAGGTGACTAATCACTGGTCACCATAAGAAATAAAATAAAAATGAAAACATTTGAAACTTGGCAGGATGGCTATGTAGTGGAAAGGGAGGTGGGTGGGGGGATGGGGTAACTTGGTGATGGGCAATAAGGAGGACAGGTGATGTGATGAGCACTGGGTGTTATGCACAACTAAAATCACTAAACATTACATCAAAAACTAAAGATGTAAAGAAAAAAAAAGAAATATTGCAGGAATTACCAAAATGTGACAGAGACAGAAGTGAGCAAATACTCTTGGAAAAATGGAGCTTGCTTGATACAAAGTTACCATGAAACTTCAATTTGTAAAAAAATTCTGTGAAGTATTTGTGAAGCACAATAAAACAAGGAATGTCTATATGACATTTTTATGCCTTTTTTTTACAGTCTGATTCTTCCATTAAAATCTGTCACAATGACTTGTTTTCATATATCCTCTTTGTAACCTATTTTGTGTAATGTCCAGTTATCTGGCCACTGGGGAGATTTTGAGCATATTCTGAATCTAATTTGCATGTGGATATATTAATCTTATGTGATAGCAATGGCTTTCATCCTATAACTCTCTTTCTCCTGAGCTAGGTGATTAAAAAGAGAATTAAGAAGACTTTATTCCCATCATATTGCTGGTCCTTAAATTGAACAGGGTGTGCCAATACCTTTGAGCCATTACTGTAAAATCTTCACATGCAGAGATTAGTGTGAAAGTATGACACATCTGGAACGGGAAAGTGAGTAATCTGTTACTCTTTACTAAAAAATAGTGTTAAATTCCTTCTTGCTACTGGCTACTTATTTTATATAGCTGAATATGAAATGTAAAATGTAAGAAACAATCACCTAATTTACAGAGTCCATAAGAGTCCATTGTCATCTCTTCATTGGGAAACCTCATTATCATGATTTTAGTGTATCAGTGGAAGTTTATGTAGGATGCATTATGATGTCACTTTTCTGTAGCTATTCTAGATGGGTAAGTGGCTCTCCAATTGTCAACCTTCAAAACATAATAAATTTGCAGACACTCCCCCTGAATGTTGATTTTGAAAAAAAATAATTTAAGTAATTCATTAAATCAACACTTACCTACATACAAGAATTATGTTTGGTGAAGGATTCTTCTTCATCCAGGGGATACAAAATAGAAAGTGGATTAGATCACTCAGAATGGGAACTCCCTGCTTGGAGCATTAGCCATATGCTTTGGGGTTTGGGAGCTATGACGTATCAGGTTACTTCGTAATTGAGGCCTGGAGCTGCCTCTTTAAATGCACGGCTAGTCCTTATTTTCAGGCAACATATTGCTCATTAGTCTTTCTTCAGATACAGTCTTGGTGTTCATTTCTTCTTTGGCTGCTGAGCTCTGCATTCCGTGGCACCAATTTTGGAATGGGTGACCTTAATTTTCTCCTGCATGTTGTCTAGGCCAGAGTGCCAGCTGGATTGTGGGATGGGTGAAATTGCCCAGTGATGAGAGTCATGGAAAATTGGAAGCTGGGACTCTCACCGAGGCAGGAGAGAATGTAGACTGCAAAAATGGTCTGATCCTGAAAAGTACACTTGCAAGGGACAGCATACACACACTCTGAAGCCTAATGCGGGAACCTACCCCCACGCTGCATTATTGGCTATTTTGCCGACAGAGTGAGGATCTTTTGGCTTTAGCAACATTGAAGTCGGATGTTTTTAGTGTGAGTTATTTTAGTAGACTGGTGGAGGTAGAATCCAGAATTAAGTGGGTTGAGAAATTGGGGCAGTATGAGAAAATGGATACAGTAATTGCAAATATTTCCTTGAAGAAGTCATTAAGTCAAGCACAAAATTTGGATGCCACCAAAAACTGTTCCTCTCACTCACTGCCCAGGGAAAATCAATCATCGAAATCTGGCAGCTCTACCTCTTCTTTTCCAGATCTGTCCTCACTATCTCTACTTCTCTTGATTTTTATGTGGCACTTCTCACCTGCAGTGCTCTTCCAGTACATTGTTTAACAGCCACCAGCACGACATTTCTAAAATCGAGATATTACTCAGAACCCTTTCATGTCTCCCCTTACCCTCAGTGATGGCTGCCCATCTCTCCAGCCCGCCCGCCTGCTACCACTGGTGCACCCCACATTCTAGCACACTACTTGAATTTCTTTTAAGTGTCTCCTTTGCTTGGCATGTTCTGTTTATTTTCTGAGGGTGCCTTTAATCCTTCCCTCATCCCACTTCACTAGGCAGAGTCTTCCTCATCCATCAAAACTCAGCTCAGATTTCACCTCCTCCAGAAAGTCTTCATGGCTTGCCCCCACAGACTGTGCAAGGTGTGTTCATCAATTTTAGCATGAACTATTTGCTTGTTTGTCTTTCATGCCTTATCCCCAGAACTGTGTACAGAACCTGAAACTCATTGATATCTGCACCTTGATCGATCAGCCATTGATGTGTGCTGAAAGAATAAATGCACGCTTTGGAGACAAAGGGAAAGAGATGCAGATAACCTATCAGTCTCCCTACCCAACCCATCTTATCTATTCATGGATTATTTATTTATTTGTTTTAGTGTTAAAATTAGGTGAATTAAAAGGGGAGAAAATCGGTCTTTATGTTCCAGGTAAATAATTTAATATTTCTAGGGATATTGACAACAAAGCTTCCAAAGTAATTTTTATAACATAAATTTTAACCTATGTAGAGTTTGTAAGTCAATTAGGGTGACATCCCGAAACAAATATTTGGGATTTCATCCTCTGCTGTCTTTTTTCATAAATGTTGAAGATTTTTCTAGACATATGTAATTTTAAATCCTATTAAAATAAGGCCTCACGATTAATTCCATGGAGGATTAATTCCACGCAGGAATGAACATATATATATATATAAACTTTAACACATCCACACACACAGAGTTTAATTGTTCCTGTGTAATTAAATAGGTTATGTAGGCAATATGAAGACTTGTGAATCAGTCTCCAGCTGTTACCATGGAAACCCAATTTTTAGAGTTGCTCCTCAGAGTGGTGTGATGCTGATTAAAGAGTTGAAGCACTTCATTTTAAAATTAGTCCAGAGTCGGCCAGGAGGAAGCTCCTGGTTGCTGGGCTGAGCTAGGCTGAGCTGGGCTGAGCTGGGCTCCTCATGCTGGGCTGCCATGGCCCTACCACTCTTCTTTTCAACCTGTTTGATATTAGGGGGCTGAGAGGTGATTTACATACGACACGGTGGTTCTGCCCATCCCTGCTAACAGGTTCATGGGGATGAACCTAGCAGTTATAAAGTGCAGGGGTGTACTGCCCTGCAGTTGGAGTGGGAGGGGGTCGGCGCTCTGCCCAAAAGGGCTCGATATCCTGGCACTGTACATTCTGGAATGAAATTCATAACCATTAAAAACAACTGCTGGGAAGTTAATGGCTGTTGGATCTTTACGGACGTACAGTGAAATATAATATCACTTTCATTAAAGCACTTTCCTGAAAAATGATGGTGAGAAAGCCGTGATCAGCTTGACAGTGATGCTGGGAGAGGGCCCATGGCTGCTTCTTGGATGACAATGGGCACTGCGATTAAAAAACACACACACACACACCAGCAGTGGTTTTTGGTTTAGAAAATTCTAAAGAATAAATCTACTTGCTAACTAATTGCAAATTCATACTTTTTTAAAGCAAGGTGTTATTTTTAGCCTCTCCTCTAAAACTGAAATTTTAGACTCCTTTGTTAGAAAGACAGATGCATTGGAATTCAAAATAGTCTAAAACATAAAAAAAAAAACCCTTTTGAGTAGCTGATTTTTCTCCCTTACCTCTCTAAACCTTAATATCTTTGCTATCTTTTAATTATAGAGAATATTGTGTAATTTATGAACATTTCAATATTTGTTGCTATGAATCAAAGTAGTAATATTTGACAAACCATTGAAAGAGAAGTTAGTTCTTCATAGTTTTAAAGGGCTCTAAAGCTATGTTTCGCAAAGCATCCAGGGGTGTAAAAGTATAATGCCCATTTCATTGAACATGGTTGGAAAGACCAAGTCAGTTAGGACTCTTTTCTATACAGTGTTTCTCAACTTGAACCAAGCTGTCTGTCAAACAAACAAATAGATACAGCTGTGTGTGAGTGTTTATAAAGACAAAGAATGCAAATAAAGACAAAAAATGCTGAGGCACTTGCCACCAGTAAATCAGAGTAGATTGAATTACTTTCTGCTGAAGACATACTGAACTCTGAGTTAAATTAATTCATATATTCATTCACTATTTAAACACTACTATTTCTCTGTAACCTGGTGGGGATGTCAAATTGAAGCACCTTTGCACACATACCCACCTTTATCTTCAAACACACTTATTAAAAATTTTTAAATATTTTATTTATTTTTTTATTATCATATAATGTATTATTTGCCCCAGGGGTACATGTCTGTGAATCATCAGGCTTACACGTTTCCCAGCATGTACCATAGCACATACCCTCCCCAGTGTCCATAATCCATCAAACACACTTTTTGCGTCCCCTACCCACTGGTGATGGAAACCGTGATTATTGTGTTGACATGAAAGATGTTTTGGTTCTAAGGTTTATAATTACCTGCATTCTATGGATGGTTGATCAATTTTAATGATGATTAAATGAAAGACGCTGTAGTTTCCTTTTCTTTCTTCTTTCTTTCTTTCTTTCTTTCTTTCTTTCTTTCTTTTCTTTCTTTTTGCTTTACTCTCCTCAAAAGCATAGTGTTTTCCAATTAAAGATCAATAAAATCATTTTTACTGATTTTTAATCTTTGGATTTTTAATCTTTGGATAAATAAAAAGGAAAAACTCCTTATTTTTGTCCTGTCTTTAGTCTTCAGTTTTGCACTAAAAATTTCCTTTTGCAAATCTTTTCTGGGAAGTAGCTAGCACCTGTGTGTTTCAAGTGTATCTATTAATTTGTTGCCTTTTCTTGCTTTGTTCCTCCTCTAGGTTTGCTGTCCCCCATCATATCAACAGTAACAGCACATCATTTCAAATATCAAGGCAGGATCATGCTTTTTTGGCAGGTGTCTCTGGCCATTCATTATGTTGTATTTTCTCTTCTCTCAGAGCTGGGCGATTCCCATTACCTTCATGGGAAATTCACATTTATAACTATGTACCTTGTGCCTTTCAAATGGCCCAGTCCGCCGATAGGCAGAACCAGGCTGAATTAGCAGCTTATTGTGTGTGGCATTTTACCTAAATGCTTATGTGAACCCCAGTTTAGTGATTTAAGACATAGTAGTGATAACAGTATTCATTTAACTTGGTTGCCGAGAAGATTCATAAGAAAACATATATGCCTGGCTAAGCAAGTATTTTTTTCTATGTATATTTCTCCTTGCTTTCTTTTTTCTTTATTTCTGTAATCAATGTAGTCTTATTTTTACCCAAGCTAAGAGTTCAGGATAGGCTTGGCACAGCAGCTCAAACCAGATAGTACCTATATTCTCATGCACCACTGTGGTTGGTAGGTTAGCATCTTGTACCAGTTGCAAAACAATTATCTAGTTCTTACTAGATAGGGGCATTCTTACCCTTTGAGGAAAGAAGCGGGCAATGAAAAAAGTAGGCTCTGGCTGCATGTGTCCCTTTTTATTGACTTGTTTTTTTTCTTATTTTGAAAAAAATCTCAAGCCCACAGAATAGTTGCAAGTATAGTACAAAAACCTTTTTCTTCCCCTGAACCACTGGAGACCAAGTTGCTAATATGAGGTCCTGTTATCTCTGAATACTTTAGTATGTACTTCCTACAAACAAGGACATTGTTCTATGTAACCACTAACTAACCATCCTAATCAGGAAATTAACACAGGACACATCACCACCACTTACTTGTCAGATTCCATTAGAGTTTTGCCAGTTGTCCCAATAACATCCTTTATAGTCAAGGGATCCAGGCCAGTATCCCATGCTGTATTCAGTTTTCACGAGTTGTTAATCTACTTCAGTTTGGACCAGTTCCTCTGTCCTTGACTTTTATGACCATGGCACTTTTGAAGATTATAGGCCTGTTATTTTGTAGAACGTTCTTCAATTTGATTTTGCCTGATGTTTCCTCATAATTAGATTCAGGTTATGCATTTTTGACAGAAATACCTCAGAAATGTTTTCACTTCTATAATTTTGATCTGTACCATTATAGTGATACCAGCAACATGAACTTGATCAAAGTGGAACCTGACAAGCTTCTCCACTATAAAGTTATTCTATCTTCCTCTGACTTAGAGTATTAAATTAATGAGTATTTGGAGGAAGGTAGTTTGAGACCATGTTTGCAGCCTATTATTCATCGAATTTTCAGTGTGTTTCATTTATTTATACAAGTATAGATTTCTGTTTTATCCAATGGACTACAATCCATTATTATCATTTTTTCAGTTAATGCTTCAATTGTCCTATATTAGGCCAGCGAGAACCTTTTCAAGTTGGCTCCTGTGAACTTTGGATGTGATTTCATCATTCTTTGAACATGTCTCTACTTTTTCTATTTTTTAGAAAAAAAACATGTCTTTGAATCATCTTCTATTTTCCTTGCCTGGGTCCTAGAATCAGCTCTTTCTCTCACAAACCACGGTGTTGTTAAGTGGAAATTTGTTTGGAAACTTCGATATGGTCATTTGGTGTGCTTTCTTGTTACTTGGAAATTACTGTTTCCAGGATCTCTTGGGGACTAGAGCTAGATAGTTGTTGCAAACTGAATGTTTGTGTCACTCCAAAACTCTTATATTGAAACCCTATGCCCAATGTCATGGTATTAGGAGGTGGGGCTTTTGGAGGTGATTAGGATTAGATGAGGTCACGAGGGCAGAGCCTCCATGAATGGGACTTTTGTCCTTGTAAGAGTCACCACAGAGCTTGCTTCTCTGTGCTCACCACCATGTAAAGACACAATAAGTCAGCAGTCTGCAACTCGATCACGAACCAAGAATTCACCAGAACTCAGCCATGCTGGCATCCTGGTCTCGGACTTCTGGATTTTAGAACTGTGAGAAATAAATTTCTGTGGTTTATAAGCCACTCAAATCTACAGTTCTTTGTTTTACTGCATCCTGACTTGACTAAGAAAATAATACACGTATACATGTGTACCTGTGGTTATATGCATTTCTGCACATACACTTACAACTATGTTTATACTTCTATCTATGTATCTAGCTATCTATGAATCTATCTATCATCTATGTATCTATCTAAGATCTATCTATATTGAAAACCACATATTCACACCTGTGCCTCCAATTTCAATCCAAAGTCACAGACTCATTCTAGTTTTCTCCCTTTCCATAATTTCAACTCCCATCTCCAACAGTGAGACACTTGGCTCCCAACATTCTTGATATATTTACTTACTGATTAGTCCCCCTGTGGGTAACCAATCTGAGATGATACCCAGCCCGCACAGATGTTCTCCTTACCCTGTTTGGGCCCAGATGCTGCATATTGGACCACTCTCTTACTCTGATAGCCTCCTCAGCCCCATGGACTCCTGTGCTAGTCTGCCCCTCTATTTGAGCTCCCATACCCTTCAAACTCTGTTACCGCATCTGAGTTGTTCTCCCTCCTCTTTCCAATGTCTACCTTGCCCTGTCTCACCTAATGCTTGGAGAATAAATTGTTTAGGAAGTGAAGGAAAGCAACAGAAAGGAGATGAAAGGAAGAGAAAGAAAAGGAGAGCAGAAGGGGAAGAAGAGGAGGAAAACCTATAACCGTGTCTGCTTTCTCAGTTCCCTGCTTCCACTCCCAGGGGTTCGCCCTGGATTTGTTTGCGCCGATCATGTCACAGGTGCCTTTCAGCCTCGCCTAATCTCGTGTTTTTACAAAATCGGAAGCCTCTGTTTCTCTGCCACTGTTTTATTTGTTTCTATTTTCTTTACTCACATTCTATTCAAATTTTGATTTGTTTGGGAAATAATAATGACAACAATAATAATAAGGATGGATGGTTCATAATTTTTTTTTTCCAAGTGTGGTTCCTCCTCACCCTTATATTGATTCTCATTGGTTTGACCAAAGAAGGTAATAGGACAAAGGTATAGGAAGAGATCAATTGGTTAAAAGTAGATCTTATAAAAAGGCATTTCAACTGCTCAGGATGTGTTTAGGCTACTTAGACTCCTTCACTAAGAAGAGCTGAGAAAATACTTCTCTAACTTCCTTCTAAGAAATGTCTGAAAGGGGCACGTCCCACACTCTGGGCGTTAGAAAATGGGTAGAAACGAGTTGTTGTGACTTTAGCATAGTCCTGTTCATCAGTCCTGAATAAAGCTGTCTCTCAGACAGATTACACTGATTTCGAGGAAAGCACTCACTGGTAATTTCAAATTGGGAAATGTGAAAACTTTAGAAAGATGAATGTATTTAATCTTTTGGTAATGAGACAAGACATAACCATAGATCAGATGGGGAATAAACTTTGGCCAGAGGCAGCCTGGTTCAGAGAGGCTAGCCAGGTGTCTGGGGGTGACGCCAAACTTCTAGGAACACTTACACCTCTCTTGGCTTGTCTCCTCTATATTAAAGGAGGATGGGGTGAGAATTGAGGCCACTTGTCCAAACCTTCAGCTTCTTGTAAATCTTTTCCCATGAAACTCTTTTAAAATTTAACTCATAATGTTTCAAGTTCTGTTTTCTACAGGAGGCCATTTCTGTATTATTTTCAGGTCACACACAGATATTTAAATGCAGGGGACAAGCACACCCACACATTAGACATTTGAGAATGAGGGGAAGGAAGACACTCTCCTTCCGGGAGGGTGCCAAGCTGCAGCCGACCTTAGAGTACCTCCATTTGTTGCTTCCCCAGCTGGAAAGCCTCAAAGTAAAGGTCACCTCTTCACTGAAACCTCTTTGATTGCCTAAAGTGAAGTCCCTTTAATGTTACCCTCACGGAGCACTTTCCCATCTTAGGACTTATCGCTATGTGTTATATTATATATATTCATAATATATAAACGATGTATTTATTTTTTGTCTATTTTCCCACATCAATGTAAGTACTAAGTAAACAAAAACCTTGACCATCATGCTTATTGTTGTTTTACCAGTACCTTGAATGTCTGGCACATCATATGTAATCAATAACTATATTTTTAAAGAATGAATAGCAAGGAAGCAATAGTGACAGAATGGGATGAAATCTATTTAATTGAATCACACCAGACTGAAGGGAAAATAGCAGGGATACAAAATGAGTTATAATAGCTGCTTAAGTAAGTCTTAGCAAAGTAGTTCAAGAGTATAATTTACTTTACATTGACCAGTCAAAGGTCATAACAAGCTGCTCTCTAATTGAATGGGGTTCAATCAATATGGTTCCTTATGACTAATTAATTTTTAACATAACAGTCTTGTAGACATTTAATATGTTTAAGACGTTCTCTCCATAAGGCACTGTAGGTCATTCTCTCAACACCCGTGGAACACTAAGTATCCACTGGGCTCCATTTAAGGCACTGGGAATGCAGTGAAGAACTAAGAAGCATTTGCTTCCCTCATAGAACATAGTTTAGTGTCTAGAGTCCGGAAGAGGATCTATATCATGAAAACAGAGGGGAACCATGTGCTGAGTACTAAGAAATTGCCAGACAGAGTGTGCTGTGAGAGCACACTGGCAAGGCATAAAAGGTTACAAAGACTTCAGTAAGAATGTAGAGTCTAAGATAAATAACTTTGCAGGAGGCTACATGTTAGTTCATCAAAAGGACGATTGATGAAAGGGACCAGTGATACAAATAGGTATAAAAAGAGGTAAAAGATTCTAAGGTCACTTAGAGTTGCTTAAGAACATCTGTATATTTGTGTAACAGACCATGAGAGGATGCAATAAGCAAACCCTACGCATCCAAATGTTTGTGCTGGTGCTCCCCTAGAAATGATTTTGTGCATCACCGCATTTTTCAAGGGTTAGTGAATTAGCCTTTCTTACCGTAACGGAAAATAAATTCTCAGTGGGTCACACGAAAGATCAAGTAAGTTCACTTGAGAACTTTGTAGTGCCTCAAAAATGTAGGTGATTTAAGAAAAGCACCTAATTTTGAGAATTTTTCTCTTTTATTCATTGGATGTAATTTGCTTTCTGGCAGGTGGTGGAAGGAAGGTGGTTGATGCCGAATATAGGACAGAGAATAAAATGGATGGAACGCACACTGCTGTGGATGTTGCAGCCTGTGCTTTTGGAAGCACTTCTGGCAATGGCTTTGGCATTGTTCTGCGGGGTACTGTCAGCAGCAGCAATGATGAAGTTCCCCCAGGGTTTTATGGACAGTTGACATCAAGGAGGCAGGCAAAACGGACATGGTAGATGCCATGCCATAACTATGGCATAAATCCTGGGAGTCTATGTGATGCCCCCTTAGTGTTTCTTGGAAACACTCAACAACTAATAGTGGGGTGACTGTGTAATGCAGATGGCTGAGGTTCTTATACAAGAGCAAGAACCGATGTGTTACTAAGTGTTGAGTGTTGAATATTGACTATCAAAGTTAAGGTCATTTCATTCACATCCACAGGCAAGGTGGTCTGTGAATTATTCTTGTGACTAGGTTGTGATGAATCCTGACACTTTTGTGTGCTGGGATGCCATGGGTGAGGATAGCCTTATTGTCAGACTCTCAATCATAGGCACCTTTGCTGGATTCTGGTGCATGATGCTGGTGCAGTCATTTTCCCTGGTGGAGTTGTGCTCTCATTCTCTGGGTCGCAGTAGACAGACATCTCTCCTCCAGAGTAGCCATGAAAGTAGCCCACTAACTCTGCTGATCCATTCAGGTTTGTGGCTATTCATGAGATAGAAAAGGTTCATATGCACAATTTTAGAGCCTTAAAATGAAGCAAGACTGAACAAGAGATCATGTAAAACACACAAATGTTGATGATAGTATCTCCCTTTCTCTTGAAAGCCAGAAGGGAAAGAATGTCTCTAAACAAGAATTTAAAATTTGAATGTAAGTTGAGGCATGTTGGAGAAGTCCTAGGGAGTGTCATTCAAATCTTACTTTATAAACTTGAAGAAAAAATAGGTGGTGTGATAGAAAACTTCCGAAAAGGTATTGGAAGAAGGCTCTTGGCCTTCTGACTTGATCTGAATCAAATGAAATGATTTCATTTGCTTGCTTGAATTAAAATTAGCTTACTTAAGACCTCTATTATCCTTATAGCTTAAGCCCGTCAATTCAACCTTACTTGTCATTTATCCATCCCGTCTTTTGCTGAAAAGTTTATTGAAAACAAGCTAATTCATTTTAACAAATGCTTTATGCTTTCAAGAACTTAAAGAAACCCACTTTCATTAAATGAAAATGCTATTATTATTGTACCTATAATCATTTCTGTCATGGGAAAATGGTGTTTCTTCAAACCCTTAATGAGATCTGTGTAGGTGTTTGTGTATTTGCCATAAATCTGTACCCACACGAAGTTCATTCTGCTGCACAAAAATAAATCATCTCATTCAGGTGGCACTGAGCTTTGACACAGGAATACTTCTCACTTCTCTTTCCAAAATGAAAGCAACACTTTCGTTTCCACTGCCATATGCGATCTTTCTCAGCTGTTGAACTGCTTATTATATATATATATATATATATATATATATATATGGTCCTTGTCCTTCTGTTATCTCAAAGACATGATAGAAACTGGAGCATGGAAATTTAACTCCAACTTATATAAAACCACTGAGCAGGTTGCTTTAAAGTGCAAGGGGGAGAGGGCTTATTCTGAAGTCAAGATTAATTATCACACAGAGGCCTCTGGCAGACCTTGCTGTCATACAGTATTTGCATTTATATAAGCTGAAGTTTTCCTTCCACGAAGTTTATAATCACTTCAATTTTTAATTGGAGGCTTCTCCAGTAAAAGTGCATACACACTATACATATATAATTTTCCCCTCACAAATTGAGTATTCTAGGGATACAAACACTTGCTTTCCCAAGATGGTGGAAGGAGAGGCAGGATATGAATGTTTATGATTATTTGTTCCAAATACCTCGATTTCGGGATGTGAGAACTTAAATTCTGGTTTCTGCTTGGCCAGTTACTTGCCTATACCTGTGGGGCAGTCTTTCGACTCCTTGAAAATTTCAGGCTCCCATTTATAAAGTGATGGAGTTGGAATGATATTAATTGTGAGTCAAATTACTGAGTGAGCTATTTTTACAAACTGAAAAGCTGGAACTATAAAGACTGAGAATCTTGATAGCAAGTAGATGGAATCATTTGCTTTATACCTGGAGGTCTGAGACTACAAAGACATGAAGCAAAATTCCAAGAGAATGGCAACCCTCTTTTTCAACCCCCTATGAGGCAACCTCCCTTGGAGGGTTGTTTGTGCTTCGCCACTCTCTGTCTGGTCTCAAAGCAACACATTCTTCGATATCTCGGAAATTCAAGAGAAACTCTGTGTGTCTGGATTGTTGGCAACAAGTTGGGGTACAAATGCTGACATGTAGATATATTTGAACATACTACCTTTTAATTTTATTATAGAATGCCTAGGCAATATTTTTATGGAAAGCCAAACACTTCCGGTATTGTGAACATATTTTGTAAATTAAGAGTATGTGGAAGAAATCCCTAGGCCAGGCTGTCTAGCATAGTGGTTATCATGTAAATACAGAATAAAATTTCTGAAAATTGTTAAAATGTCCTTCTTCTGCATTTTACTATGTATGTTATTGGCGATAAATTTTAAAAGGTAAGATTTATTTAGAAACCTATAGAAATATGTTTAAGCCCTACCAAGTGACTATGAAAGCACACATCTAGCTACCGTGTCAATAAGTATGTGTAACTAAAGTTCCTTCTCTTAGTTTCCTGCTCTTTATTCACATTCCAGAGGAATAACTCAAGGCGAGGCAGTATATGGTATTTCATGCCCTCACAGGTATGAAGCATTTTCCATAAAAAAAATTGAGTAGTTCAGCTCTCAATTCAATCATACAAGTACTTTTCCTCTAAACAGACTTGTGCTTTGATTGCAGCTAAATTTCTTTATGCATCCTTCCCATTTTCTCACACAGAATATTAAAGACCATGCTCAAGGTTTGAAATTTAATAAAATTAATAATCTCTCCTTAAGGATACTTTTAAGTGAAACTGACTTATTTTTTAACTCAAATGCATAGCTGTGAAGAATACAGTCGGTTGTATTCATATTAAGCTGCCAGCACGGTTTTCACCATGAGTCTAAGTGTCAACATGGTCAGAGTGACGATGTCACTGGGTTACCATGCAAATAGTTGTGACCATGCAAACTCCCTGGAAGTGTCATGGGGTCTCCAGAGATTCACTGACTATATTTTGATAACTACTAGGTTTCTTTTTTGGTGTCCTATGGTTGGACTTTGCAATCAATGATATATTAATGGAAGATTTTAGAAACTTTCCTTTCTTTCCTACATTCTGGACCACTTTGAAGAGCACTGAAATCTGCACTTAAAAGGTTAGGAGGAAACACCTATAAAACACTGTTAACTACTGTCTTTTGAAAAGATGTCATTTTATGATGACTACCTCTGCTTTTTTCCAGAGCAATTGATATCTTTATATTTTCTAATTCTTATGGGCTTTCTTCAAGTAATAAATATTTTCCTAGAAAACCAACCATTTCATTCAGTTTCTCACCTCTTGCTATTTTTTTTCATAGTGTTAATCAAAGTGGACCCTTAGGATTCTATTAATTATTTCATTCTTGGTATTTCCTTTTTACCATTTTTATAGCAATTTGGCCTTTTTTTTTCTTTTTATCTTAGTAGGTTGAGATGACTTGATCTCTTTGTTATTCTTTAAGTTAAACATTACTTGTTTTTAAAAATAATTCTACCATTTTAATGCTTCCAATTAAATGCTTTCTAAATTCTTCTTTCCTTTTTTTAAAGATTTATTTGTTTATTTGAGAGAGAGAGAGAGAGAGTGCACTTGCGTGTGCATGTGGGCACACATGAGCTCGCACCAGCAGGGGGCGGAGCAGAGGGAGAGGGAAAAGGAGAGGGAGATAATCTCAAGCAGACTCCCTGCTGAGGGCAGAGTTCCTGACCTTGATCTAGATCCCAAGACCTTGAGATTACGATCTGAGCCATAATCAAGAGTCAGATGTTTTATTGACTGAGCCACCCAGGTACCCCCTAAATTCTTCTTTTTATAAGTTTGATTGTTCATGTTCTAAGCTCTTTATTTAGAAGTTTAATGTATTTATTTAAAAGGATATGGATTTTCTTTATAGTCTTGTTTTAACTAAAACATATACTGTTATTTTGTTTTTTTTTCTCTGAGACACTGGAGTTATTCAAGAGAAGGTTTTTTGTAGGTGGGTAGAGGGTGATGGTAATAAACTTTGTATGTAGTAGGTTTCGTTTATTTTTTGGTTGGTTGTTTCATCTTAAAATTCTAGTCTTTTTGCACTGCAATTGTGAAAGCTGATATATATATGTGTGTATATATATACATATACACACATACATACAGACACAATTATGATGCATATGTTTATATAAATATCACATATATGTAACACACACACATATATACACATTTATATTTTTTACCAATTATAAATAATTATCTCTGACTATTCCATGTGCCCTTAAAAAAAAAATCATCATTTCTCTTTCCAAGGTAAGAAGTATGATATATATCAATTAGATCCACCTTAAAAATCATCAAGCTATTTATATCTTCAATTTTCCTACTACTTTAGTGTCTACTTGAAGTATCACTGTCAGAAGTGAATTAAAGTTTTCTAGTAATGATATTATTCTAGTATTAATATAGTTCAATTTCTCCTTGTGTTTCCCACCTTTATTTTTTCATGTATACTAACACCATGCTATTTCGTATAGATACATTCACACTGTTAGACATTCATGAGGTTTGAAACTGGAGTCTAACCTCCATCTGGTTTAATGGTTTTCCCTCCTGTATTCAATCTCATCTGTTAAAATCACAACCTCTGAATTCTGTTTACTTTTGTCTAGTATGTCTTTCTAGTTCCTTGATTTTCAATCTTTCCAAGTAACTTGCTTCTTCAGCTCCATAGTGGTATAAGAAACATCTCTCTGAGTAAAATTGCTTTGTTGTCTATTTGTATGTCAACAGTAGTTGAGATTTTTTTTTCTTTTACCTCTGGTTGTTAATATCTACCTATTTTTATAGAAGTTTTAGTTCTGTTATTATGGTTGGTTTTAGTTCTGTTATTATAGTTTATATCATGCTTTCTATTTTCCCAGCTTGTATGTAAGTTGTAGAGGAGTTTTAAAAATAATTTTGAAGTTATAACCTTGTCTAAGTATTTTGTTTTCATTTTTACTTTTTAGTCATGAATCTATTGGTTTGCTACTGAAACTTTGCTGAACAATGATGAAGTTGGTATATATTTAATTTCTTCCTCTTCTCCTCCATTCCCTTTCCCAGAATATTTTCATTAATTCATATATTTCATACTTATTTCCTATTTTAAACCTACTTCTATTGCTTTCTTAATAATTTTAAATGATCTCTATTGATCCTCTTTTGCTATAAAAATTATGGAATTGGTACGCTTATTACCTCTTGACTTCCATCAGGTGTTTCAATCGTACTAAGATTTTATGTTACTTACAGTCTGTTCTGTCACAATCATCACTGTATTTGTTTCCGTCTTACTCCTAGAATTAAATCACTCCTTTTGGAATTGTTTATCAGTTTTTGAAGGGTATTGTTCAGTACTTTCTCTGAGAGGGCACACAGAATCTGTGATACATGAGCTCTTGCCTATTTATATATGTTCGACTTTTGACTCTATTCTTAAACATATACTTTTTTTCTGGGCAAAAAATTCTTGGGTTTGTTTTCTTTTTTGCTGGTTTTATAACGTATAACTCCATTTTCTTCAAAGGTGACTGTTTTATGGAGAAACCAGACACCAAGCAGTTTGACAGTGTTTTCTACACAACAGATACATACCACAATCATTTGCTTGTTCAACCAAAACATTCTTTATTAACTGTGATATCCAGTAAATTTTCTAAGATATGTTTACATTTTTGAGGTATAGAATACCCTTTCAATATTTAGATTCAAGGTCTTCTTGTTTGTTTCTGGAATACTTTCTCGAAATATATATTTGAATAATTTTCTTCTGTTCCATTATTTCCGACTTTTTTCTAGGACCCCAACTACTGAACTTTTTGCATTTCTTGGACTTATACTCCTTTTATAATAATTTCATCATAATCCACTTAAAAACTTGCTTCATTTCTTGTCATTTACTTTAGTCAAATGCTGGCCTGCATGTCTCTTCCTATGTTGCCAGCAAGACATCTTTCTTCAGAATAGATTCCAGTGTAGGCTTCTTTTCTGGCATGATTTTGTTTTTCTCTTCCGTTTCTTTAATGAGTTCAGCCAGATTATCTATTTTCCTTTCTAACAACCTCACCATATTGCCCTGATCATTCTTCATTTGAGCTTTAATTCTTGTATTATAGAAGCAACTGTTCCAGCAAGTTTTAAAAATATAATTTCAAAGCTCTATGTTCAGGTACAGTTTTCTTCTATACCATACCAATTTTAGCAACTTCAAAAAAAGTTAACATTTCTTATTTACCATTTGACTTTTTCTGTGTCTTTTTTTAAAAATTTGTTTGTAGTATGCTGCTTTGGTTCTTTTGATTTTTGTCTTTAAACGAAGTTCATATTTCCTGGACTAGCTATTTGAGGAAGGACGAGGACCATCTTATGGACAAATAAAGATTTTCCTTACAGCAACAGTTCTTAGCGCACTATTTCCAGTTTATTCCTCACTAGTCAGCTGGGACTAGTGGTTCCAGGCCTGCTCATACTGCTGTGTCTGCCTCCTCCATCATCTCTGCTTGAGTAAGGGTTGTCTGTGTGTTTTCCTGCTCAGCTCTGACTCAGCTTTTCCTCATAACCAAACCAGATGTGGTGAGGCTCGCAACAGCAGCAGGCTCCTCACATGTTTTCCATGTGGCCAATAAAGTTTTTATTGGTTTTGCACTGTAACAGTTTTAAAACACGGCTGCACATTCTTTGATACTCCTCTCATCAAGACTTTGAGGTTTCACTTAAATCTCGGCAGGTGTGCGACTTTTTTTTTTAAAGATTTATTTATATTTGACAGAGAGAGAGAGAGCGAGATCACAAGTAGGCAGAGAGGCAGGCAGAGAGAGAGAGAGGGAAGCAGGCTCCCTGCTGAGCAGAGATTCCCGATGTGGGGCTCAATCCCAGGACTCTGAGATCATGACCTGAGCTGAAGGCAGAGGCTTTAACCCACTGAGCCACCCAGAGGCCCCGTGACTGTTTTGACTAATAGAGTTCAGAGAAAGTGATGCTATATGACTCCTGAGGCCTGGTCAAAAAGGCTATGTGTCTTCTGCTGTGTTTGCTGGGACACTTGTTCATAGAACTCTGAATTGAGATGTAAGAAGTCCAGCTCCTCTGAGGTCACCATAGTGGACAGGCTGTCTCAGGCACAAGTGTAGACAGTCCCAGATCATCACAAAGGCACCAGACATGAGAGTGAAACTATTTCAGACATGCCAGACCGTTCACCAGTTAGTTACCATTGAATAACCTCTGTCAAGTTCAAATGAAATAGGGGCACCTGGGTGGCTCAGGGGGTTAAAGCCTCTGCCTTCAGCTCAGGTCATGGTCTCAGGGTCCTGGGATCGAGCCCCGCATTGGGCTCTCTGCTCAGCAGGGAGCCTGCTTCCCCCTCTCTACCTGCCTCTCTGCCTACTTGTGATCTCTCTCTCTCTCTGTCAAATAAATAAGTAAAATCTTAAAAAAAAAAAAGTTCAAATGAAATAGAAAAATAACTCACATGTATACTGCTCAAGTTGTTGACCAACAAATTCATGAACTATAATAAAATTGTTGCTGTTTTAAATTGCTAAGTTTGACATTGGATGTATGAATAATCAGGGACTTTCCCAAACATTCAAGTGGTAATCAGTGAACAAAGAATTCCCTTTTACTCATGTAGTAATGTGATTTCTTTTGTGTCAATTGATTTAAATGTCAGTTTGGCACAAATGTCTTCATTTGTATATGAGAAATTTTCCTATTTATAATCCATGGAAATAGATTTTGTTAATTTTGGGGGGTCTATATTTCATTAAAATATGCACATTTAGTATTCTAATTTGCATTTCTCATAAAAAATAAACATTAAATCAAGGATTGATTTCAGTATAAAATTGTATTAGTGTCTAATAGTGCTAGAAATCCTGGGAGTGCTCAGTAATTTTTTGTTGGTTAATGATAACTGTAATATATATCACAATTGATTTGATTGGTGGAGGCATTTATTATGCTGTAGATATTATCCTAGTGGCTGGTATTACAAAACCAGTAAACAGAGATCCTTGTCTTAGACAAAGTTTGAAGTTACTAGAGCATAATAAATTTACAAAGTTAATTTACATTTTTGAATATGACTTTGTAAGAACATTGTGCCAAATTGCAATTGGCAGAAGGAAGTGATGAGCGGGGAGACTGACAGTGAATTCAAGGTTTCCTGGTTAGGGAATGGTGACTTAGGAGAACATTAAGCAAAATATTAAAGAATTCAGAACTTGGTTTAATGGGAAATTCCCCTTTGGATAGTTTTAAGTTCTTGTTTGATACTTGGTAGGCAATTTGTAATATGAATTTCTAGTTTGATAGAGAAGAGATTTGAATTGGAAATATGGTTATTCAAACTGTTAGAAGTAAAGAGATGCCACAGATCCTCTAAATAAACTTATAAGAAGACAAAGGACGGAACTCAGGGGATGCACAGTAGCCAAAGGAGAGTTAACAGACTATTAAAGAGATCTTAGATTTAAATATCAGATGGTTCTGATGATTTCTGCTGAGTGGTGAAGCCTGAAGTCAAAGTGTAATGAATTAAACTAAGGAATGAGTAGGAGTTAAAGAATTAGACATGAAAACAAGAATTTTGGCCATGAAAATAGAGGGGGTTGGCTATCCAAATACCATTACTAATCTGTTTCCCTTAACCACCTTCTACTCTTTCTGAAAAAGACAGTAACAGATTTTCTACTATGCTTTGCAGAAGATGCTATTGAATGGTAGATGTATTTTCCATTTTGAAGATCAGGAAATTGAGTCTTAGGGAAAGGGAAGTGATAAAGTAGAAAATAAAAGTATAGTGGGAGAAGGGTTGCCAACAATATGTTCTGGTCTGCTTCCAAAACCTTTTCATTTCCCCTATGCCACAATATCTCAGAAATGTGACAGAAGGACAAAGGGATAGTGAAATGAGGAGGCTGGGAGATACTGTAAATATTTTTTGTTTGTTTTTTGTAGGCTGAGAGCAAAGGAACAGAAAGAAACTATTTTGATAACTTCCTTTTCTGAAATAAGACCAGGGCAACACATTGACAGTGAGAGGAAGAGTGTGGGTGAGGCAAGGATTAGGAGTTTAAAAAGGGAAGTGAATATTCAGAGGAGCAGCAGTCTTGGGGTCTGGGAGGGTCATCTGACCAGGAATCGTCGAAGAACCACAGAACATAACCAAGAGTTTTGGTGAACCTCGGGGTGGTTAACTATATCCCACATCAATTTTGATATGGCTTGAAATCCTGAATTTGCCTTTGAATTATTAATTCTCTTTAGAAATAACCAATTTGATACTGAGGCCTATTGATTTTCCAACTTATTTCTCAAATACTCCTTTGTCGTCACTTTTTAAGGACCTCAAAATAAGAAATCATGTTTGTAGGAGTCATTACCAATTACTTTGACATGCTTATTGAAAAATGCTTAAGTATATTCCCAGGTTATATATCAGTCAATCTATAATTCATGTATAAAAACTAGAAAGGTATTCATATATGTAAAAGTTCAAAACTATATACCCAATTTCAATTTGGTATTTAAGAACAAAAATTCAAAGTTAGAATTTGGACAAATCTATTTGAGGTTCTCTTTTAATACTATAAGCTCTACAGACTAATTTACGGTAAGTTACTTAACTTTTCTAGTTAATTAGTTCCTTACTATGTAAAATTAACGTACTCATCTCTTTGTTGTGAAGATGAAATGAAAAAATGCCCATATTTAGCAAAGTGCCTGGAATGTTGTAAGATATATATATGTCTATATATTATATATATATGTGTGTGTGTGTGTGTATATATATATATATAATTAAGTTAAACATGACTAGAATGTATATTTCAGTCACTTGTGAGACAAAACAGAATTACTAATTCAAAAAAGGACAATTACAGTATAAAAGGACTTGCAGTGAGCATTGACATCGTATAAACATAAAAAGAGTATAAATAAAGCTTAAATGTCATTACATGATAGAAAGCAAATATTTATCTGAAATCCCTGATGCTCACATTCCAGTCCATCAGTATTCCATTCTTTTAGCTAGAATTATCAATTATTCTTATTATACTAGCCCTTTGCTTTTAGTGAGTAGATTTCATTTTCTCCCTGTACCTTACATATTTTCTATCCTCATCATATCTTCTTTGTTGTTTGTTATAGATTTCATGATCCATCTTTTAAGCAATTTTCTTGGGAATATCTGAAACTCTATTTCTCCACTGTCTTTCCATCTTGTCCCCTTAGCAAAAGTATCAGCCCTGGATTAAAGAATATAATTGTTTTTAGCTTCCATTGGTAGCTCTAGGAATTGTAGCTTTGTGCTACAGGAGAAAATGTGCGAACAAACTGATTGATTCTTCTGTTAATCAGACTTTATTCAGGTCCTAATGCCTATCAGACAATCTGGTGCTTTTTCTGCTTTTTCAGCTTCCTCTCCAGTTCACCGCAGAGGCAAATTTAAACTTTCTTCTCCTCAAACTTTTGGTCCTTTGCTTCAGTCTTTTCTTATTCACTCTCAAAAGCTTTACTTAGAAAATAGATGGGAGTATCCTCATTATTCCACCAAAAAAAAGTCTAAATTTTCTGCTTCAACACCCACCCTTCCCTTTCTCGGTCAAATTATTATGATAGAGGTGTTTCTAGAAAATTTGCTTCCCCAAATGGCTTCTAATTATCTAACTAGTGGTTTTTCTCTTCGGCTGAATTCCTTTCATTTCATTTCACCTTAAATTTGCTAAGTGTCTCATATCTTAAAAGAAAGAAAGAAACAAAATGAAATATTTATATACCTTTCTTTGATAGACAAATTAATTAATTGTCTAAAACTCATTGATTCTATTTTTGGACTTCGCCCCACTCTCACTCTTCAGTCTGGCTTCTGAACCCACCACTTTACAGAGACAGCTTTGTTCGCAGTAATCCCTAACTCCATGTCACCATACCCCTCGAAGTATATTATTTTCCATACTAGATTTCTCAGCAAGATTTAACACAGAAAAACAAATCCTACTTCCTTCAGTTATGTCTTTTCTTGGAATCATGTCAGCATATTGTGCTGGTTTTCCTCTTGGACATGAATTTTTAGTTTCTACTCCATCCCATCAATATCACAGTTTCTTGGAGCTTGGTCCTAGAACGTCTAGACCTCTCCATAGGTGACATAATCAATTTTCATAGCTTCAATTATTGACTAGATGCCAACCACTCTCATTTCTCTTTCCCCAGTCCAGACCATTCTCCTGAACTCCAGAGGCACATATCCAGTGGCATACTCGCATTTCTACTTAACTATTCACTGGTTCCTTGACTCATCTTTTTCAAACCTGAGCCCAGCTTCTTTTCTCTAGCCTCTTGCCATTCCATATCCATCACTTCCTTTGTAACACCACCTGTGTTAGCGCTCTAAGGTGTCTCCCACACTCTTTGCAATCACAGTGAAGTGAAGTTCACTTCACATCAAGAGTGAACTTGATGGGTTTTGCTCCCACGACTGAGTTACGTTATCTGGCACCACTGACTCTCAGTAAAGGACACTGTCCAGATGGGACTAACCTAATCACACGAGCCCTTTGAAAGAGAAGAAAGTCAAAGTTTGGAAGCATGGGAGGGATTTGTCACACCATTGCTGGCTTGAAGATAGAGAAGGCCATATGACAAGGAATATGAGTGGCTTCTAGTACCTGAGAGCAGCAAGAAAAAAGACCTCAGTCCTACAACCACAAAGAAGTGAATTCACCAACAAGAGTAAACTTGGTTTCAGCTTTGTGATATGTTGAGAAGAGATCATGGTCATGCCATGCCTGACTTCTAACTTGTAATCTTGTAAATTAATAAGTGAGTGTTGTTTTAAGTTACTATATTTGTAGTGATTTGTTTTGGAGCAGTAGAAAACTAATAAAGCATCTCTGTGAGTTTTGAGAGTCAAAGAATCCCGAAATTATGATTATTCTCTTTATCCTTATTTCTAAATTCAGTCAATGAGTTTTGCAGATTCTCTGTCATATATTTGAATCCATCCACATTTATCTATTTCCCTGCCACCATTCTAGTTCAGTCATTATTGTGTCTTGAATGAACCTCTGAAATACACTCCTAATCTGTTGCTCCCATTTCACGGCTGCCTTAATTTAATCCATTCGCCACAAAGCAACCCTTTGCTCTCCTCAATACCTTCATCTCCCTGCAAGTAAAACACTGTTCTATTCTAAATATTTCACTGATCTGAGAGGCACTGCGCATTATGTCCCCTGTTCTACCCAGCATCACCTCTTACCACTAGCTCATCTGACTCTGCGCCACAGCCTTGAATGCTCTATTTCAGCTCCTCTGGTGTGCGGTGCTCTTCTCACTGCCAAGCTCAGAATTACTCTTTCTTCTACGTATATTTTAGTTCCTCCTCCACTCTTCCTTGTTTAGGTAATTCGCGGTCATTCCCTTATCTTAGGTTACCTAACACTTTATCCGAACAACATTCCTAACACCCCAGGATCAGTGAACCCTCTGAATTTAATGTGTACTGTTTATTTCAATCCCTAGTAACCACATTATTATCTCCTCAGTACATAGGCAATCAGTAAAGAACATATTTAATAAATATTTCTATTTTATTTTATTTTATTTTATTTCTATGTTATTTTATTTTGTTATTTTATTTTATTTCTATGTTATTTTAAAATAAGAAAATACTTAAAAATAAGTTGATAACAACTGTAACCCATTTCTCAAGGAACCATATACTCTCCTTGGTGCTTGTTGAGTATTTCAGGTTGAGAATTGTATGAGTAATGATCACCTAGATTTTCTTATCACAACTCCTTGAATCATATGAATGCACTCTAACCACATTATGATTCATCTACATATTTTATAACAAACTAGAGTTTAAAAAACTATTTCATGCTTTTGTTTAAGGTAAAAATCTTCTATGTTTTTTTCAGAGCCTCTACTTTGTATTTAGCGATGACTTCATGGACTCTACAATATGACAAAAATCTACTGGAGGTCTACTTTAGTTCCAATTGTGTACTTCATACATAGGAAATATTCAAAATGTGAACTTCATTGTTCACCCAAAACAATACTAAGCAGTGAGAAATTGAAATGGAAACAAATAATACATCTTATGTCAGTAACACATGTGGAAAGAGCAAAGTGAAATTATATACTTATCAAAGTTAATAACAAACTTTATATTTTTGGAAGTAACAAGACCACTAATAATCATAGCATTGAACACAACGTACAACTGAGAAACAGATGTTTTAAGTGAACGTGCCTTATAGCTAAATCTACTAATAATATGTATATTAAAACACACCCTTGCTCCCCAACTGTTTATTGTTTTTCCAGATTCTCCCGAGATCCTGTTTTTATAGCTGTCTTTATGACTCACAAAATAAATATGCAAATACATGTTAATAAATATGCTAATGTCCATTGTGATAGTTTGACGCTGACTTTTTGAATTACTTAAAATGCATCTTGGTATGCAATTAATACAGTATGCATGGCGATAAATTAGTCATAAATTGTGGCATGTTTTTTATATTTTTTGTGTATCTCCAGCACATTTTAGTATTACCTAAGTCTTACATATTTTTTAAAAAGTTAAGACTGGGGGCGCCTGGGTGGCTCAGTGGGTTAAAGCCTCTGCCTTAGGCTCAGGTCATGATCTCAGGGTCCTGGGATGGAGCACCACAGGCTCTCTGCTCAGTGGGGAGCTCTCTCTGCCTGCCTCTCTGCCTACTTGTGATCTTTCTCTTTCTGTCAAATAAATAAAATCTTAAAAAAAAGTTAAGATTGGAACTTTTCCAGTTTATTTTAAAAACTATTTTCTTGCATTTTTTTTTCTAACACACTGTTCTCAAAGATACTTGTGGGGTCTTTGGGTCTGTATTCTACATACACATTTTATTATGGATTTGGGAAACTCAAATTATTGTATTTAGGATACAAAAAAAACTTTCTAATGTATTTTTCAGTAATTGTCCTTTGGTCATGCCAGAAAAAGTATTTAAAGATTGGCATGAATTAGGAAATCATGCACTTAGCCAGTCCCCTGATAATCTCCACTCCCCTTGTTCCATTGAGGTAGGGACTCCACATCTGTACTCCAATAAGCATTAGAATCATGTCAGAATTTCTGTGGAGTGAGAGTCACCAGACTTATCACTGCAAGCTTTATTAAAGACCATTGCTTTATTTGGATATCTTCCTTATCGTAACGTGTTTTTTTTTAAAATGTTGAAGGAGGTTAAATAGAGGAGACATGGCTATTGGAAAAGCCAAATAAATCAAATGTAATCTTTGCTACATATTCTTAGTAAAGTTATATATTTTGATAAAGGTAAGTCTGATGGTAAAAATATTTGCTTTTATATAAGCAGATGGAAATACTTTCCACATTTCTTGAGAGAAGTTTTGAAAGCGGAGGACAGATTCCTAAACTAACCAAAAGATTATAATGAGATTAATCATCTGCCTAGGGCAGTGAGGTTCATTGAGTGCATCTCACCAGGGGATAACTGGAATGTAAGCTCACATTTACAGATGGTCTTGTGGTTACATGAATCTCATTTGGGCAGCTAGATCTGGAAGGCAGTGGTAAATCAGATTCAAAACCTGCAAATATGCTTGTCCCGGTTCTGCATGGATTATCAAAGCCCTGGCAAGGGTAGAACAAGCCCTTTTCGTTATCATTTTGTACAGTTTTGTTGTGCAGATCAGTCATGCCGACTTATTCTATTACTTACTGATTTTTGCTATCTCACAACCAATTTGAGCAGGCTGACAAAGTTTTGAGAATATCCTGTGATCTATTACTATCCTGTATTTTGCTAGCAATAATCTTACGTTCTCTGTATTTACCTGAATTCAAGTGTAGAAAGTTGTACTTCAACCCAAGTTTTAGTATTCACAATTAAAGTAAAAAGTGCTTTCTTCAGTAACACAGTATTTTAACTATCTACATATATTTAAATTTTCATTTAAAATGCTTAATAGTTTAAAGTAATTCATTGCTAAAATTCCAAACTAGGTTTTTACAGATGATTTTTCTACTATTTTCCTAGTGTGGTTTTCTAAGGTTTATACACTTGATTCTGGCTGTATGTTACAAAACCAAGAAACGTAAAGGAATGAAATAGGTCATTATACTCAAAAATGACCTTGAGTATTTTCAAGTGAGTACTGACAGATGTCAAATCCTTAAGAATAAACTGGAAAAATGGCTAAACTTTCCTCAAATTAACAGGTAAAATAGCTTTGATACTCTTTATTAATTCCATCATTAACCAATTGTGGGGTTAGATGGCTATTAACTATTTTTTTACAAGTTTATTGGTCACTGTACAATTTATTACAAAACACTCTATTCTTTTTTGCCTCTGTTGTATGCCCATGAGAAAAACAGCTATAGGACCCATTTAGTCATTGAAGAAAAAAGTTATTTACTTGTTGATGAATTATAAGAAAAAAATCAGCCTTATGTTTAATTGATCTAGGTAAATAAAAGATTCTCTCTTTGAAGATTAACTTTTAGTCAATTTGAAATAAAGAGTTGCAATATATCTTGGAGTATACCATTTTAGTTACAAGATGATCCTGGCATAGTAATAGCATTTTCTTTCAAATGACAAAAGCAGTTTCATAGTGCAAAACACTTAATAGATATTTTTATAAATCAGGTCTGTGGAGGTATAATTTACACAGTAAAATTCACTCCTTTCAGATTCATAGTCCCATTCATTTTGACAAATGTAGAGTCATATACCCATCGCACATCCAAGACACAGATCATTTCCATCACTCCAAAGAGTTCCCGCATGTCCTGTTGTAGCCACTCCCCTTCTCCTATGCCCACTGGCAGCCACCGTTGTCTTTCTGGAATTTGGCCTTTTGAGAATGTCATATGAAGTGGAACTACATATCCATAGCATTTTGAGTCTGACTGCTTTAACTTAGCACGATGCATTAAAGATTCATCCAGGTTATTGCATGTATCCATAGTATTCCTTTTTCTTGCTGAGTTGTAGTACATTGTAAGACTGTATCACAAATTGTTTATCCATTTACTAGTTGATGGACATATAGATTGCTTCCAGCTTTGAACAGTTCTAAATAAAATGATTTTATAAATATCCATATTCAAGATTTTATGTGAATATGTTTCCATTTCTCTGGGCTAAAAATATCTAGAATAGGGATTGTTGGGTTGTATGGCAGTGGATGCTTAACTTTGTGAAAATCTCAAACTGTTTTAAAAAATACTATCCCTCATTTCCACTAGCAATGTTAAGAATGATCTAGTTCCTCTCCCTCTTCATCACTATTAATATTGTTATTTTTAAAATCTTAGCCATTCCAGTAGATATGTAGTAGTATCTAGTTGTGATTTTATTTTTCATTTCCCCGAATGACTCGTGATGTCAAACATCTCTCTATGTTTGTAATTGTCATGAGTGTATCTTCTTTGGTGAGGGGTCTGACCAAATCTTTTTTTTTTTTTAATTTTTTTTTTAAGATTTTTTATTTATTTATTAGAGAGAGAGAGAGAGACTGAGAATGAGAGGGGAGAAGGTTAGAGGGAGAAGCAGACTTCCCGCAGAGCCGGGAGTCCGATATGGGACTCGATCCCGGAACTCCGGGATCATGACCTGAGCCGAAGGCAGCCGCTCAACCAACTGAGCCACCCAGGCGCCCCTGACCAAATCTTTTGGCCAGAAATTTTTTTTTTAAAGGAAGAGTTATTTATCATTATTGAGTTTTGAGAGCTTTTTATTTAATCTGAATTCCAGTCCTCTCTCAGATATGTTTTTCAAATGTTTTCTCTTAGTTTGTAGCTTGTCTTGTCATTTTCCAAATAACATTTTTGAAAAGAATGGAAGTTTTAAGTTTTAATAAAAATGATTTTAAAATATCTTTCTTTTTTCTTTGCCTTATAGCTAAGAAATCACTGTGTGATCCAAAGCCACAAAGATTTTTCTCTTACGGTTTTCCTCTAGAATACTTCTAGCTTTAGGTCTATATTTAGAGTTAAATGTGTAGTTTAAAATATATGTTAAAATTCTTCTTTTTAAAAAAATATGGAGATATATATATATATATATATATATATATTTATTATTATTTTTCAGAACAATTTGTTGAACTGAGAATCCTTCTACCTTGGATAGCCTGGAAACTTTTGTCAAAAATTAATTGTCTACATGTGTGGCTCTATTTCTAGACTATCTATGCTCTTCAATTCATCTATGTGTCTGTTCTTTCACCAATGACCACCCTTTCTTTCACCTCTGTAGCTTCAGAGTAAATCTTGAAATCAGCTACAGTGAGTTCTCTAACTCTTCTTTTCCAAAAAATTGTTTTAACTATTCAAATGCCCTTGCTTTTTTATATGAATTCTAGATTAGCTTGTCATTTTCAATACAAATCTTACAGAATTTCTATTGTAATTATATTAAATATAAAAAGTAATTTTGTAAGACTTGACAATATTGAATCTTCTGAGAATGAACATGGTACATCTCTTCCTTTATTTAGCTGTTTTTGATCTCTCATAATATATAGTATATGGGCTTTAAAAAAATGCTTTTTTTAGGGACTTCCCAGCTGACCACAGCCTCAAATACTGCCCTGAGACCTATGGGCTAAATAAATTGCTGTTGTCTTAAGCCCATGAAATTTTGGGTGTTTTGTTACACAGCATCATTGTGGCAATAGGTAATTGATATATAAGCCAAGAATCATTTGTCTTATATTTAGAGAATGAAGAGAGCTACAGAAAAGAAAGTGGTATGAAATTTGCCGAACTTTTTACATAATTTCTCTAGAGAAGTGAAGAAAAAAAGGAAATAGTAAGAATGGTTAACTTGATCTAATCATATCTTTCTCATTACTATTCCTCCAAAAATAAAAAAGCCTACATTGCAGATTTTAGCGACACAAGGGTTAGAAAATGTAGGGTTCACATTTTATTAAACTTATAACACCTCTAATCATCATTTCTTGTATTTGTAGTTTCAGTGTTTGCAGTATTTTATTAATGATAACTAATTTTTTTCATGCCTTTTTAGATATGATTTTTATTCTCCTAGAGAAGCACATACTTTACATGGAAATACATTTGCAGTTTGATAATGAGGACCACTGGAAAAACAGCCCAGGCATTCAGTAATTTACCTGTAGGCAATTATTCTGGAACATAGTTTAATAGAAATTGAGAAATTCTTACAATACAAAATGAATTCCATCTCCCAAAATTTGCATAGGAAGCATAAGGTTGAGCTTCTCCTCTGATTAGATCCTTCCACAAAAGCTTTCTCCAGAAAATCTTCACAAATGTTATAATACAAAAAGATGGTTAGAATAGAGACACTCAGTTGCAGAGTTTAAGTATTGCATTTTATTTTTATATAATGATACTATTCATAATTGTAAGAACTTTTAACTTATTGTCATAAGAGAAAAACCTTTGGGGAAATGTAGATTTACTCTAAAAATTTTGTAAAAACTGCTCAAGTTGCACAATGGTGGTTTTTCTATTTATTGCATGAGCCAAAAAACCTTCCTCGAAAGGTTTCAGTAATGGGCATTTAGTGTCAGTCATATTTCAACAGATCCAATTAATTCTATAAATTTGTGTTAGACTGAACAAATATCTGGCCTTCCTAAACCTTGTGCCTTATGTAAAATCATTTCTATTCTACATATGCAAATTTTCCTGTGAATCCCTAATTTTCTTTTCCTCTGAAGAGCAATACTGCTTTATGTGGGTCATTATACTCAGAAAAATCTTGGCAGGCTTACTGGGTAAGCAGAGCAGAAACATTGGGGTGGTGTGTTCAGTGCTGGTGATAGTAAAGGCACAGGGTCATATTGTAAAAGACTGGACTTCAAAGGAAAGTGTAATTAAAATTAAGTCCCAAGATCTGATTGGAATCACAGTTTAGATACTTTAGATACTTACTAGCTGTGTGATCTTAAAGAGTTTGGTTTACCTTCTCTCAAACCTCAATTTTCTAGTGTGACTGTGGGTATAATAGCCATATCCATATACCCATATTAAAAGATTAATTTCAAGGCTTATTGAGGTAGTATTCAAGCTCTTCTCCCAGATTAAGAATGGATGGCTTCAGTAGAGGCAAGATGTTACTATTTTAAGAGCCTGGAAGAACAAGGGAATGGGGCATTGACTATGGAGCATGGAATAACCAAAGGAATCAAATGTAATAGAAACAGAAAACTGTGAGATAGTCAGTAACATTAATAGCATTTGAAATAATGACATCATGTGCCAATTTGCCAACACCTGTTGAGTCAAATGCATGTTCTCATTTAATCCTCATAAAAAATCTCGAGGCGGGTAGAACTGTTTGAAGGAGAAAACTGAGCAAGAAAGATGAAATTATCTCACAGTTATTAAGTGGTAGATAGGAAACTCACCCAAATTGCAGGGACCTCAGAATCTGCATTTAACCACTAAGTTATCCTGCCTTTACATACATCCAAAAAGGTGCAGTGAGGAAAAAGCTGAGCCCTGAGGAAGGTCTTCCGTTCCAAGACCCTAAGGGACCAAGTAGGTTCTGGATTTTGACTAGGTAGGAGAAAGAGCCCATTCATGGTATTCATTCAATTACTCATTTAGCACATGAATGAGTTTCTTTTTAGAGGCTAGGTGTCAAGCTGGGAGGCAAAACACAAAGCCAAGTAGAAAGGTCCTTGGCTTCCTGGCACAACAAGTAAATGCTTAGGAGACTAAGCAGACAGACAGCATCATTGTAGAAAGTAGAGAGTATTAAATAAAGTAAAGAAGAGTAGGGAGATAGAGAGCGGCTGCTTCAGAGAGTGGTCAAGGAAGGCTTCTTTCTCTGAGGAGACTGACATTTAATCTGAACTCTGAATTATGAGATGGACCCATTTATTGAAAGATCCAGAAAAGTCCTTTAATGGAAGGAAGTTCAAGAGCAAAAGCCGGGAGTTGGGAACCAAGCACAGTCAATGTGGCTAAGGAAATGAAGGCGGGGCTGAGGGGAGGTTTAGCCTGGGTGCAGAGAAATTCCCTGAGGCACCTTCTGACAGAGCCAGAGAGCCAAATCTTTTTCTATAATAGTCCTAAGTAGAAGATTCTAGTGTGGACAGGAGGGAGACATTTGAAAAGTTGTCAGAATCACCCTTCTTACATGTGTCTAACTCAAAGTATGCCATGAAAAAAATCACTTGTTTGCTTTTTATGGCTAATTTATTTCTATTTTTTGGACAAACTTTAGTCAACAAAACTTCCCTAAACCTTTATTACCCAAAGCACAATGTAGTGGACATTCAGTGTAGGTGCC
>CM052802.1:43300635-43333422 GCA_028533885.1 Nasua narica | reverse complement strand
TTTTTTTTTTTTTTAATAGCTGGAGAGTACCATCCATTTACTTTCAACTTAAGCACTATTCATTGGAAGACCACGATGGTCTTGAATTTTATTTTGGTTACATTATCTGTTGATATCACAATCAACTGTATTTTCTCAATCAGCACATCAGGTTGGAAGTTTCCGGGAGAATTAAAGCCAACTCTGAATTTGAATAAATTTTATTTTTTGAACAAATCTTTTTTAAGAAAACTTCTTCCCAAGAACTAGCAAATTGACTTCCTGTATACCCATCTAATCTGGCTCTGTTCTGCATGATGATAAAATTTGGAAACTTAAATCAAAAAATAGGGCAGAAACATGATAGCACCATCTGAAGCTCCCTGGGGACCTCACCCCTTCCCAAATAGAGGAACATCATTTTTACCCATTTTCCCAATCAGGTGCTGCCAAAATAATTTAAAAACCACAATCCTGGAAAAATGTAGTAGACCAATGACCCACACACCTAAATTTGGGAGTCACACAAGGCCTGCTTTGATATTAGTCACATTTCCACTTAGGTCTTTCTGGAAGTAGTCTGAGTGATCCCACCTACTGCTAACTTTTGTGGCCTCTTTGAATTTTTGTGAGATTAAAATACTGGAAGTTTTTGTTTCTTGATGACTTATTTTCACTCTGATGTTTACCTTAATGAAAACTCTTAAGACTGATTAACTTTGTTCCTAATGTTAGAAAACTTCAGTGCTTTTGTCACCTAAATTCCATAAATAGGCAAACATTTTTAGTTTCTATGATATGTTATACATATAGCTGGCATTAAACAGATCTGTTTTTGCCCTATTTGTGCATTTGTTCTTGCTTTTTTGGCCAGTCTGTTTCTGTAAAATTAAATCAACTTATTTCTAAAATACTAGTTGAATTTGAAGGCACCAATATATTCTCAATGTCATTCTCCATCATTTAATTCCCCAGTGTATCATTTGTAGTTCCATCCTCCTCTATCCAGGGTCCCCTTCTATTCCTATCTATTTATTTTGACAGCCAAGTTCACCGTTCTCACATCTGCTTTCCGTCCGCTCACCAGGTTCTCCACAACAGACCCAGTTTCTGTACCCCTAGATCTGCTTCTGCTGTGTGTGGATTTTTGAAACCAGGCACTGCTGCTGTTGTGGCAATTACAAAGGGTCGAGAAGCTCTGCACAGAATGTCAAATGGCAAAGGCACACCTGCAGGCCTACTCACTGGCCATAGTGACCTGCACGGCCTCTGGCTTCCCTACCACGTTCCTTGAGAACACCGATGTCATTTATCACCAGAAGTGCAATGGAGTAACATACTGCCATGATACTAGAACTTTTACCCATGGAAGCCATGAAACATAGAGATCCAGCAGATAAACATTTTCCCCTGGCTGGTCTGTCTTGAATGCTGTTGGTGTAGAGCTCTCTGGATACATCTCCAAGTAGTCAACTATCCAGCTTTGTAATATCCCTCTAATATTTACTCTTTTCCCTTCCTTCTTTCACCTCCCTTTCCACTTTGCCCATACTTCTCTAGGATTTTATTCTCCAATGAAGTGTGAGGATATATGCTTTTGCTTCAGGCTTATTTTCTAGGGAACCTAGCCCAAGATACCACCAAATTTGTATTTCAGTTTTACTCCTTGGTGTGCCAAAGCCATACATCCAGCATCCAACTGTCTACTTGGTTTCTCTACTTGGACTTCTAGTTGCAACTCAAACCAGCAGATCTGAAACACTTCTACCCTCCATACATCCATAAATGCTCCTTTTTTTCAGTGTCATCGTCTTAATCAATTACATCCTCAAAGACCTAATCGCTCAAGCCTGCAGACTGGGAGTCATTAATGTTTTGTCCTTCCATTAATAATACTTACATATGATTGGTCCTTAATTCATTGTATTTGTTAAATATCTCTCTCGTCTGCCCATATATTTTTATCTCCACTGTTGCCACAGTAGTTCATGTACCACAAGCTTTTATCTAGGCTATCGTAATAGTTTCCTAACTAGTCTTCCTGAGTCCATGCTTGTGTCCTTCAATTCATTCTCTAACTGTTAACACAAATACTTTTATAAATGTGAATCTCATCCAGGATCTCCTGTTGTCAAGCCTTCATTTGCTGCCCCTTGTGCTAGAATGCAACGAATCCTTATTACAGTGTACCTGACCCTCCATGTATACCATGGCCTCTACATTTAGCCTCAGTCTCATCTTACACTCCTGTCCTTCTTGCTGTGTATATTTCCAGTTACACCAAACTTCTTTCCTTTTCTCATTCAAATATATTCATTCCCACCTTGGCACCTTCACCAATGTTGGAATGGTTATTCCTTATCACAGTAACCTGGAAAATTCTTTCAGTTCTTTCAAGCATAGATTTTATGCTAATTTCTTTGAGAAGACTTTGATGAGCTTCCGCTTTATATTAGGGATTAATTTGCATATATCCCAAATTTGTCCTTTGTAGCACTCAGCATGCTTTTGATAATTTGCCCAGTTTCTATATTCCCAGCTAGACTATAAAGTTCATAAGGTCAGAAGCTATGTTTTATTCACTGTTATACCTAGGCTAGCTAGTTATGACTGTCCCCCATCTTGTTCCCTCTGGCCATGCTGCCACTGTTGGTGGGACCAAGCAACAGTGACAGATTGAAGACCCAAGTCGAGCAGTTAAAATTTCCAGAAATGTAAGTCTACTCATAAAAGCCACCAAAAGAATAAGACCTGCCATTATTAAGGACAGTTTTGGGTTTGCTTTGTTTCACTTTGCTTTATTTTTCTATTTGTTTTTAATGGGCAGAAGTGACACTATGGATAGAGAAGTTCATCTGAAGGTCAGAAGAATCAGAGCAGAAGATGGAACCAAGATAATCTCCAGCTTGCAAGTTCAATGCACTCTTTTTAAATCCTAACTCAAAGCATTCTCCCAACTGATTTTAGCATCTCAGTCAGCACACTTCTTGTGAATTCTCCTTTACTTCCACTCCAATTCCTCCCTCTCTCTTGTTTCATGAATGTTAAAGCTACAGTCTCTTTTTCTTTATCATTCTTATGTCTCTCTGTATCTTTCTCAGTAAGATAAGCTCTTCTGATTTTATTGTTTCATATAACTTTTATTGTTTCAAACCATTTTTTAGGTCTTTATTCTTCAGTAAGGTATAATGAGACACACTTTTGCTTCAGGTTTATATTCCAGGGAGCCTTACACTAAGATATTCCCAAATTTATAATTTTGTTAATTTCTCTCCACTGAGTTCCAAACTATGTATTTAATATCCAATAGTCTACTTGGTTTCTCCATTTGGACTTCCAGTTGCAACTCAAAAAAGCAGTTCCAAAACACTCATTCTATCTTAAACCATAGAACAAAAACTATAGAATATTAATAAAAATACCTGACTCTAAACAATGCCTTACAGATAGTACATTTCCCATTAATATTACTTAAATGAATGATTTCTTTCAATTCTGTATGATCAGTGCTAATGACAATTTAGCATATTGCCCAGCAGTAAATGAACATTTGAGAATGGATATATATATATATCCATATATCCAATATGGATAACATCCATATTATATAAATAAATAAATAAATAAATAAATAAATATATATGCATAATATTCAGTGAAGACGAGGTAATAGAATCCCAACTATGAGAGTGAAGTGGTATCTCCCTTCCTCCCTCCAAGCCAGTCATCTATCACTAACTGGAGAACTTTTTAGGTTTTATGAAGCTAAATCAAGTTTAGGAATTAAGATGATTAATCTCACCTACAGAATAAAATGTGTGTGTGTGTATTTGACTTTTTGGTAATGCAGAAGAGAATTGTTGCTGAGATATAGCTTCACCATTGATGACCTGGTTTGACAGAGTGAATCTGACTTGACTTAATATATCTTCTCTTCTTTCCTTACAGCTTCACATGGGCAACCTATTCAGTCAAAGAATATAACTTTCAGAGATCGAGCAGAAACATTCTTTAATCACTAGTGTATGGCTATATAAATCTGCACAAGAATCCCAGTGATATATGGTTGAGCAATCTGGTAGATGGTTAAGACATAAGAAGGATGGGATGAAAGAAATTGAAAGGGAACAGATCTTGGTAGAGTATAGGGAAGCATTAATTCTGTTTGGTAATTTTAGGATTGTGAAGCCAATTTTATGGAGAAATACTGTACAAGCAGTTTTGTAATTGAGTAAGATATTCATGGGAAAGATGAAGGCTAAAAGTATACATTGGGAAATTACTGGCCTATAAAATTGGCTTTTGAAGTCATAGTATTCAGTTTCCACTTAGAGCATAAATGTAGTTAAATGAAAGTTTGAGAATCGAGCATGCCAAAACTTAGACATCAGGGAGAGGAGGAAGATCCAGGAAGAGATGTCAGGAAAGAGTGGCCGGTGAGGAAGGAAAATCAAGCAAACAAAACCTGTCCTGGCAGTGAAGTGAAAGAATCGCAAGGAGGACAGTGTGATCCACCCTATCAAGTGTGACTGATGGATCAAGTGAGGGAAGGAGTCAGGATTGACTTGTGAATTTTTCAAGTGGAGGACATTGGTGACTTTGGAAAAAGGAGTTTCAGTGGACTGATGAAGGTGCAAGCATGCCTGGAGAATGCTCAAGAGACAAGGGAGGAAAGAACTGACGACAAGACCATATTCAGTTTGAGTCTAAGGGGATTCTGAAAAACAGGTGGCAGTTGGAGGGGAAAATATGCCTAAGAGAGTTTACTTCATAGTTTCAAAAATTGAGATAGAGTTTAAACATCATGAAGTGCACAGATCTTAAAATTACGGTTTATTTAATTTTGGTAAATGTGCATTCCCATGGGACACAGGCTCCTAACACAGATATAGAAAGTCCTATCATCCCAGAATGTCCCCTGTGCCCATCCCAGTTAGGCACATCTACCATTCCACTCACCCTCATCAACCCCATGACACAACCTCCATTCTGATGTCTGTCACCATAGAGTATATTTGCCTCGTCCAGAGTTAATGTCAATGGAATTACATAGCGTGTCCTATTTTAGGTCCCACTTATTTCACTTGGCATAATGTTTCTGAGATTCGTTCATGTGGCTGTATGTGCCAGTAAATCATTCTTTTTAAATTATTAAGTAGAATTCTGCTTAATGAATATGTCATGCATTGCTTATTCACTCGCCTGTTCCTAAATGCTTACATTGAAGTGGGATGTTCTATGATCATAGGAAGCCCATTTCATCACTCTAATAGCTTTCATCGGTAAATAGTTCAGTCTTGTATGGAAACAAGATCATCTCTCCACAACTTCTAATCACTCATCCTACTTACATATCCCACACCCAACTGGAAAAACTGTAATTTTCCTTAAGTTTCCTCATCCAGTATAAGCTTCCTTAGTTCTTTCAAGGGTATGGCACATGACTACTCAAATAACTGGTCTTGCTCCTGAGACTGTTGAAATAGTAATGCTAAGACAAGCAAACAAAAAGTTGAGTAATACAGATGTGGCTGGGTCAATATAAAGTCTAGAACTATCACCAGTTGTTGTACATGGTATATTTTCAGTGTAACCTAGGATCACATCAGATTTCTCTCAGCCACATAGTTTCTTTTAAAATTTTGAATGTATTTTCAATTATTATATTTCAATTGTCATGTCTCCCAAATTATAATTAAGTCAGTTACTTTGAGCAATTAGTGAACCTTTACATTTATCCTTATTAAGCCTTAATTAGATCTATTATATTGTTCCAATGGGTTGATTTTCAGGATTCTAATTATTTCATTCAATATATTT
This sequence comes from Nasua narica, assembly GCA_028533885.1. Classification (NCBI taxonomy): domain Eukaryota; kingdom Metazoa; phylum Chordata; class Mammalia; order Carnivora; family Procyonidae; genus Nasua; species Nasua narica. Next base: position 43,327,623 of record CM052802.1, on the reverse strand, counting down.
CTTGTGCCATTCAGTGTCATACCATCTTCATACATAATCAGGACACCACAAATATACTTATCAAAATCATCAAGAAAAGTACTACATACACTGGGTGCTAAAAAGATAAACCTTCCATATGCCTAAATAATTTTCTGAAGATTTGCTTCAATCCATATTAAGCATACTTTGTTTATAGTATTCAAACAATTCCAGATTCACAAGTTTATACCATTAGGTCACTTACACACATCCCTTTTTTTTTTTAATTAATTTATTTATTTCAGAGACAGAGAAAGCGAGAGAGAGCATGAGAGGAGAGAAGATCAGAGGGAGAAGCAGACTGCCCGTGGAGCCGGGAGCCCGATGCGGGACTCGATCCCGGAACTCAAGGATCATGACCTGAGCCGAAGGCAGTTGCCCAACCAACTGAGCCACCTAGACGCCCACACACATCCCTTTTAATGACTATAATGAAAGATGATGCCTCTTTGATATCCAGATTCATGATTTCTAAGTGTTCTTCTACTCTATCTCTTTAGTATCCTTGATAAGCAAGCAAGTAATCATTGTTTGGAATCATTTCTCCTTAGAAACAACAAACTGACTTCTAGTGATCAGTGGGTCTTTATTCCAAATGCCAAGAAACATTTTTTAAATGATTTATTCTAGAATCTTCCCAGGCAACATGATATATAAACAGCAGCATGTGGCATTGAAAAATAAAGAAAAGAAAAAAAACCAAAGTTTTAAATAAAGATAGACTTGACTTCAAATTCCTGCTATATGACCTTGAGCAAATCATTAAGGTTTCTTCAACTCTCAATTAGGATCATCATTTCTACCACAGTGTTTCTCTCCAGTGTTTCTCACTGGATTAAGTAACAGTGGGAATGCAGACCAAGTGTTTGATAACATTCATGTTGCTGTTATCTGATTCACCCCCACGTTGCTGTGCCATACCTTGGGACCACCACACCTTGAGATGTACAGTCTGTGAGGCTTCACAGTACTCTGTGACAGGATTTAGTTGGGACTCAAGACCTTAACCTTTTAAAAGAAATTTCCTGAACAATACAATTTACCACTTTCAGTTACTTTTGAGCTTGAGTTTCTTCATACTTGTTCTGTTTTTTGCACTTGTTTGGTTTTAATAAAACCATGGTATTTTTAGTGATTGCTATTTCTTTTCACATGTACCATGAATCAAATTTTAATAATTCTTTTTAAAGGAACTATTTCAAACAATATAGCATATGCCTAATTGTTTTGGTTTTATGGTAGAGGGAAAAAATGCAGAGTTCTCATGCTATTAGACACTTTTCTTGCCACCTTACAAGATAATTGTTTTATTATTTTTAAAGCATTGGATCTATGGGAAATTATAAGATCTTTCATTAAACTATCATAGGAAAATTACTTAGGATTGTATGCCTCTTCCCCTTCTGGATTCTCTACTTTGCATGAAAATCTACAGTATTAGTCAGATTTGAGACTCTATTTAAATCATAATAACAATGGTTATTGATTATTATGAGATTAATCTTAAGGATTTCTCATAATTTGGTTTAATTTTCATGAGAAAAATCTATGAGGTGTTTACTATTTTATTCCCATTTTAGAAAACAGAAAATTGAAGCACAAACTGGTAAATTAGCTTATCTGTGATCAAATAGCCTGTGAGTGGTGAAGGCTGGGATATGAAGTCAGACATCTAAAGGTTACCTTATTTGCTATTGTTAAAAGAAGTAAAAGTGTCCTAGAAGATACAGTTAAGAAGAAAAACCATGGGTGAAATAGGTATAAAGCAATTTTACATGGTCTGTTTTCATGAAGAACTGAGTTCTCAAAGCTGACTCATAAGGTCTGGAATTATAGCAAGCATACGTCCAAATGCCATGATTTATACACTGAGCTGTGGTCCTATCCTGGCAAAGGGGGAGTGCTCTATGGCCTCCTCTTATATCCCATGGGTAAAGGCAAGATCTTCCCTCTCTATGTGCAAGAAAAACAACTGCCCAACAACCTGTCCTGGTGACAGGCAGTGTGGAGGATGAAGAAGAAAATATTGTATGTACACCCACTCAGGACACCATTACAAAATGTAAAATCCACGTGTAGTTTTTATTTCAAAAGGCTGCCCAGGGATTTTGTGAAATTAATCTAAGGTAGTTCAGGGCATGCTGCTTATTTGTGGCAATGTTTGAGGCCCTTGCCAACCCAGATCTGGAACCGCAAACTTCACCTATCTACTCATGAGTGAAGTGGAGACATGTCTTTTCCATGTTTAACCTTTCTGTCTTCAGACAAAAGCCTCCATGAACTTGAATTACAGACATGTGGCCTTATGAATGTGGATAGTATTCTGTCAAGATAGGTAGCCACCTCACATAGACAGACTCACCGTGAAAGTAGACTTTAATGTTTTATTGTGTAGTTACAACTACTTGTGTGGTGTTGCTATTGATGGCTCTTTACCCCCCACCCCAACACAAAGACATACACACACACACACACACACACACACACACACACACACACACGTGTAGTGGAGTTAATTTGGTTATTTAGGCTGTAAGTTGAACCTATAAAATTTATGGAAGAATCAACTTGTTCTTGAATCATACATTCCAGATGAAATAAACCAATAGAGCAAGTGGTGCCTTGGCTTCCTTCCATTCAGTGAGGCAAACCTTTCAGGGATTTTAAAAGCTTTTTAGCTTGCTAAGCATTCCTCTATGACACATTTCAAAGTGAATTAAATTACATAAAGTGAAGCACCTCTTTCTCATACAGATCACTGTTCAGGTAAAGTGTTCAGTGCAACTTGCTGCCCATCAGATTCTTGTATACTTGCACAAGGTTAAGTTCTCATAGTAATCTCAATATGAAATTCAAGATGAGAGTTTACCATTTTAGTAGAAATTTTATGTATTTTTTTCCCGTTACTTGATAATTTATTAAGATAAAGAAGGAAGGGATCAAGTGTTTTGAGCACAAAACTGAGCTTTTGGAATTCAAGGTGGTATATTTATTTCTAGTGAAAGGTAGTGTAATGAGTCTCTGTTTTACAGACGCTAATGGCTTATCCTACACTTTGATGAATGAAATAATCACCAAATATTAAATGTCATGACATATTAAAGAAAAAAATCCTGTTTGGCTTGATGTGATAAAGCTTCTATTCAAATCAATTTATCCAGTGCAAAATTATGTGATCTTATAAAAATCTTAGTTTGCTCTTGGATGATACAGTGTTGGCTTTGTTGAAATCATGTGTTCCCTATACTCTGAGTGATGTTCTATAATGTGTATTGTGAGTGATGTTTCAATAGGCTAAATACTTTTGCTTCAGAATAGGTTTTATGTGTAATATATCTCAGAAGTAGGCAAATATTAAATTCAGCAAGAGCACATTTAAAGATAGATTTTAGATTTTCAATCGTAAAATTTTAAGCCACAAAAATAGAATCAGGGGCGCCTGGGTGGCTCAGTGGGTTAAAGCCTCTGCCTTTGGCTCGAGTCATGATCTCAGGGTCCTGGGATCGAACCCCACATTGGGCTCTCTGCTCGGTGGGGGGCCTGCTTCCTCCTCTCTCTCTGCCTGCCTCTCTGCCTACTTGTGATCTCCTTCTCCCTGTCAAATAAATGAATAAAATCTTTAAAAAAAATAGCATCATTTATTCAAAAGTTATTGAAAAGAGAAAAAAGAAGATACAATTTACCACAATTAGGTCAACTAGGTGTCTCTTGAACTTGGTGACTAGTCAGCAAGATAGAGTCAATTTGAAAAATGATCTCCCAACAAGAAAGAAAAATCTCTCTTTCTATGGCTTATGACAAGGATTTTTTTCTCCCTTTTTCCCTTCTCTGCTGATCTCAGTATACCATCCTTAAGCTTGCATCACACTCACATTCTCCGATCTGTGCAGACCATGTAGAGTGAAGTGTCTTCTTTGAGAGTCTTCTTATTGAGAACTTCTTAGAACATCCTGGAAAGACAAAGCCATCAAAGTGGGTACATGGTGAACTATAGAACGGGTTGGATGAAAGGACACTCTGGGTCCCATTTAAATCTTTTATTTTACCAGTCACCCTGTTTAGATGTAGTATGTGGCTCTTGTCCTACATTTGTGGGCTGGGGTTCAACAGTTTAACTTTCAGAGGCTTTATGGTATTATTTTGATCTTCTTGGTATATCTGGTGGCATGAAGGCTCCCATTGGTTCTCACTGGTGTTGCCTGGTAAGGAGGAAGGAGTGCCCTAGGCTCAGCTGCCTGGGGTCTCTGGCTAGAGAAGGTAGTCTCTGGCTTATGAGAGGAGAAAAGTATGTTTCTGGGTTGGACTATGTATTATGGCAAGATCCTCCTTGCAGATGACACATGGCTACCTAGAATTTGTAGGTGGGGGAAATGAAGCCAGTAAGGGTGAAGAGGTTCCTTGTGCTGGCTGCTTGTTGTGGTAGGATTCTTCTTGCCATTGCCCTCCAGCTGCCCATCTGTCTGGGTTGGGGTGGGCTGTGCTCAGGCTCATGGGGAAGGATAGCATTGCCCTTGGTTGGTGCTTCTTGTCAGTAGAGCCCCTGATGAATCTCTTCTGCTTTTTCTGCCAGTCTTGCTTGGTGTCTCCATCAGAACTCCTGTTCCATTCAGGAGAGGAATGAGCCTACCTGGGCTCTTCTGTTGCTAGTTTGAGAGTCAGGGTATACAAGGCTTGGATAGACTGGGACAGCCTTCTATGGGTGAGAGAGGGGTCATAAGATGACCTGTTGCTATACTGTCCCTCCTGTGGTCTCTAATCAGTTCTTTCTACCCTTCTGGCTTCTTTGATTTCCTCTGCATTATTTTCAGGGTGTATAGTTGTACTTAGCAGGGCAGAGCTGGGATAAATGATCCTATGCTATCTTGTGTGGACTGAAAGTTCACCATAATTACTTTTTGAATGAGATAATTTATGTTAAAATAAAATTACATGATTTTAGTATAAATGAATTTTAAAAATCAACTTATCTAGAATTCTAATCTAGGAAAAACGAAACCTCCCCCCTCTTTTTTTTATTTTTGTATCAAGTCAGGTTCTTAATGCTTTAAGAGTGTCCTTAGGTTGAACTGATAAGTCCTGATTAAGGTTGCCAGTATTTAAACTCAAGTGATGCTGGTCATTTGTGTATGGAACACCTCCTTTTATGATACCAGATTAAATAGACAAAATGAATTTAAGTATGATACATTAATCATGTAGGCAGTTATCTTAATTTTTCACATAGTTAGTTCTATTTCAAATTCCCTCACTCAATCCAGAACCAATCCCAAAATGCATATAAATAATTTACTTATGTAGAATTTATCTCAATGGCAAAAACAAAACAAAAGAAAAAACTAGGAAGACTCTGAAAAGGAAGAGATTTCTATTATTTTTTTTCTTAACAGGAAGAGATGATACATTTTTAGTCTTTCTCATTAGATATTTAGCCTTGTTATTCTTCCCTTGCATCACATGAATGGGGCAGTTATTATCAAAGCTTGTGTTAATCAACTGAATGTCAGAAGCTTTTCCAGGACATTGTGAGGAGAGAAGGGGAAAACACTATGTTTCCATTGAGTTTATCTTCTCCCATGCTTTCATTCTTTCACCATTTGAGATTTGCTTGTAAGCACTGTTTCTGCCTTTCACCTGTGATTGTCATAGTGTTGCTGCATTTGTATAATGGGATTGTGGATATGGTGACAGCGAAGGTCCTATCCCTCAGAATCTTTGGCCAGTCAAAAGGTAGGTCCTGAGGACCTACAGGATGGAACTTCTTCAAAGCCTAAGAGGTTCTTCTTTATAAAAATTAAAATGGAAACAAATGAAAAAAAAGCACAGAATACTTATACCAATAACGACTTTGTGGCAAACAATGGTATAAAATGAGCTCTGGTGTGGATAGAATTAGTATGAAAAATATACCACTCTTGAACTGTGACTACACAGAAAATTACAGTGAATGCATCAAATTTTACGTGACTTCTGATGTAGGAGGTGCTTAATACTTTTGTCCTGCTGGATGAAAATTTGGGAATAATCTTACTAATGTATATAGTTATGAATGACTTATGAAAAGTTTTACCACACAGAGGTTTCACAAAAGCAATTCTTTAAAATGTACATGCATCTATTTTTAAGGATCTCAGATTATTAAAATTCAAGAATAATTGAAATGAAATAATTCCTTGTATTATATGTATGTTATTTGTGGTTCTGTGAAAAGTAATTTCATTTTCATTGCCTGCATCTTCATTTGGCAAGAAAAATTTGGCCTATTTAGGTCTTTTAAAAAATGAAAAATGAAATATTTATATTTTTGTAAGCACTTTGGTTTTCTTCACTGTCATGCTTCTGAAAGAAAGTAAACAGAATTTAATTTTAAAACACTATTAATTATAAATGAATAGAAGAAATGATGATGAATTCATCAGTCTTAGAATATTGGTGTATCTCAGAGTTTCAGCGTATCTGAGTTCCTCCCAGCCGACCAGGAGGACGGAGCATGAGAAGTGTGTGGAAAAATTCCCAGGGAAATATTTATTAACATTCCTTGAGAGCTTATGAGCTTTATTGTGGGTCTAAGAGTCTGTTAGCAGAGCTCCCAGACACAGCTGATCCTTATTCTCATTCTGAATCTCTAAATTCAGGAAAGTGTAAGGCCTAGGATCTGTTGTCCTGGGGAGGGTGAGGATACTCAATGAGGACTGGTTCATGCTGATCCATTGTCCTACGTCCAGACACAGTATATAACACTGAGATTTATGGGCTGCACCTGGCTCAGATGAAGCAGTCCTTCGTGTATATTCAGCCTGGCGTTCATGCAGAACTACTACAGACTTAAAATTGTAAGATGGGGCTTAACTAGGGCAATGGAGCTTCCAAAAGTTCTGATGCGACCTTTATTCAGAAGCTAGCATCTGTAACCCTGTACCTCCTTGGAGAGTCTTCGGGTGCTCAAGTTTAAACCTCCATTCTCTCCCCAAATTCCTTTAGTAAGTAAACCTTATTTGATTTAACAGAGTGGAGTCTCTATCTGCTCTCTCAATCTTCAGTGCCTTACACAATTCAGACGTGCTGCTGTGAGTCATACTCCATATTTTAGAGCAAAGAGCCCACTCTTTTATACATATTTGAAGACATTTGACAGTGGATCCAACTCTGCTTGGTGTTGTGTCATGAGAAAATTAAGACCAATTGATTGACAACCCTTTGGGCTGGCAATTAACAGCATAATACTCATGGGGCTAGAAAAGCAAAGTGAGACCAGACTTTAATTAAAAGATGACTGAAATTATTACATACTCTTGAGAGAATTAGTATAAGTGTCTTCTTCATAATATATTTAAAAGAATAACATCGTTAAAATATATGACATATGAAAGATGTCTACTTTCTGGTTTTCAACTACTCTTTTATTTGAACTTCATTACTTAAGAAAATTTAAATTAGTTTACCTAAGTACATAAGTATCAAAGCAATAGGAGGAAATGAATTAGGTGATTTAAAATGCATCTTTATTCATTTTTATTTGTAAAATTATGTAAAAACAATTCTTTGTGGCCTAAAAAGATATATTTTGTTAATCAGGTACCTCTTCAAAAATTTCTAAGTGTGTCATAACTTTTTCTCTTAAGTATTAGCTTTCAAATTAGTGAAATTTGCTATGGCACATACTAATTTGATTTGACTGGAGTTTTGCTGCAAGCTTGTTCAAAATATCTAATCAGGTTTAGGAGGAAAATAAGATAACTTTCCCTGAAGACCTCTTAAGTCTTGCCAGGGAGTAATACTCAAAGACGGTGATTTTAAGTACTCTGAATGAACTTACATTTAATGCTGTTAATATGCTGTGATCTCTACCTTGTGGTGACAACATATATTCCTCACAATTTCAAGCAGAAATAGTAAATCTCATACTTTAGGAGTTGTCATTTCCTTATGTATCTCACCATATGTATCAGATCTTTTGAGTCTTTACCTATTATCTATTATTTGTATTTAATATTACCTTTTGACACTTTCTGAGTCAATTAGAAAGAAGTGTGAAAAATTCTAAGGAAAAAATAGTAATAGTTAATGTTTGTTGACTGCTTAGTTTGTGCCCAGTCTGGTTCCAAGGGCTTGATGTGAATTGTCTCTCCATTGCTGCTCTTTCTCTGGATACTGCTGAGTGGCAGTACCTGAGGGGCTCTAAGGACATTTAAATACTGATTCTCTTGGGGAACATAAGTATATTAACTGGGGGGGAGGTGGTGGTTATGGATATGGGGTGTTCCCAAGTGTGTGGGGGGCAATCTCTTACAACTCTCTGTCTCAAAACCATTTTACCTTTGTGCATACATACACCCAATATTATCCTGCTCAAACAAAGCCTCCAACTACTTGAAGGAGCTAAAGTTGCTTCTGCAGGAGAACCGGAAAAACATGCTGCTCTCTGTGGCCATCTTCCTCCTCCTGACCTTCATCTACACCTACTGGACAATGTGAGCGGGAGGTTTCGGCACGGGCTTCGCCTTGGCCCCCTGGTCACTACTGACCAGGCCCTTCAAGCCTCAAGACGACCAAGGTACAGGAGCATTTCTCCCCAGCCCAGACTCTGGAGCAGGGCCTCCTGTCGGCCCGGCCCCTCGCCTCCTGGTTCTGCTGTGGGGCCTGGGTCTCCAGAAGGACTGTGTGCTGGTTCCTCCCTCAGCCCAAGGGAAAGGCGATAAAGAACAGCCAGGCTGCTCCCGTCTGCTGAAAAAAAAAAAAAAATGCTGCCAGACCTTTTGCTGCCAGACTCTTTACCCAGCAATCTACCCTCTTGGATGAGGTACCAACAGGTCAGCTCAAGTCCAGATATTGGTATAAGGCACCAGGGAAAGACAAGGAAAACTACCCCTTCAACTGAAAGACCACAAAAGAACAAGATGCCGATGCCACCTTCTAGAGGTCTCTAGGGATAATTCTCTTTTATGTATCCCTTCCATTGGCTTGAAAGTTGAAGGAAAATCCACTAAATATCCTGCAAAATTGGGGAATCAAAGGTCTGGCAATTCCTTTTTCTTTCCCCAAATTCCTGCTTAATTGGATTTAGAAATGTGTGTGTGTATGCATGTATATGTACATGTGTGTATATGTGTGTGTGAGTCTGTGTGTGTGGTAGGGGTAGGGGATGCAGATTATACCCCTACAATAAAAGGGGTAGGGGATGTGTGTATATGTGTGTGTGAGTCTGTGTGTGTGGTAGGGGTAGGGGATGCAGATTATGTGGTAGGGGCAGTTCATGTCTGAGTTTCCTTTTTAGGTAAAGAGCTTGATGCCTCTTGTTCCCAACTGTGAGCCCTAGTCATGGATGCCAGGGCAACTAGAAAATCCCATTCACTGTTTTGGTGTACTACCGTGTGGATGAATTAGCAAGCTCATGAAGAGGAAAAATGGGAGAGAAAGTTTTCAAGATAGATTGAGTTAGATCACAGTTCAGTGTTAAAACTAGTTCAGGTGACTTATACCATTAACAGATGGGAGAATAATGTAGTATTTAAAAAGTAATTTGGGTGACATCCATGTTAAATTCTGAAAGATAAGTGTTCTTTCCTTGCCCCTTTTTTTGGTGATGGTGATATGAAAAGAGAATTATTTCTGTCTTGCTTCTGCAGGGAATCTGGCTTTTCAGTATAATGCTAGTTCTGAAAAAATAATGTCTTTCCACACGAGTGTGATATCTTTAAATGTTATAGTTGTAGTTTGGATATACAAACGGCTTATGAAGAACTATTACTGATTGCTTAGAATTTGTGTCTCTCAAAGTTATTTAGTACAAGTAATCACAGAATGTAGTGTTGAAGAGGCCAGCAAATTGGGGCTGAACATGATGAATCACTGTGCATTCTTATGAGTACAGTACATATTGAGATAAATTAGTTTGATCTCATCAGAAACTAATTTCATCAGAATGAAGTTCAAGGACCTCATGCTTGTTTGCTTGTTTATTTATGCTTAATAATATGGTCCAGGTAGTTCAACAAGATGATTTTCCAATGTTAACTAAAATTAGAATGCCTGAACTTGCTTGTTTTCAAATCATATTTGTACATAGTTAGATGGAAAGGACCAGGGGCTTTATACAACAGGGAATTGAGATTTCAAATATCAAGGGCCTGCTTCTTCAGAGCAGACAATGTCTTTCAGGATGGTTACACAATCAGATCTCTGCATTTGCTGTCCAGCCTACGGTGTTTCCAGATGGGACATATACCCACTGCAGAGTTTTATTTACAGTCTGAGAAAACCTTGGTTCACCTTTTGGACTCATGTCATTCTGAAATCATTTCTTTGTAACTCTGCCAGGTGTTCTTTGTTCCGGCTTGTCTATGATTCCTGCTAGTGTGGAACCATGATCTTCCTGGTTCAATTCTTTTTAGATTTCTAACCTCACAAATTAAACAAATCAAATGTAAAAGAACACGGAGTATGAAGAAAATATAAATATGCCAATCTAAGTGCAGTTTAACACATTCCTTGTAGCCAAGACAGAATGAAGATGTACTTCTCAGAAAACTAATATGTCAAATGGATAACTCATTAGTAGTCCACTTACAACCTCACTTTATTCTGCAAATGCAAAGTGACAATAAAAGTAACATCCAGTTGGAAGCTCTCAATCTTCTCATATCCTCCTTCAGTCTTCGCTAAAGATAAGGGAATGTTAATCTAATTGGTAAAATTTCAGGGCACAGCACCATCTTTGCTAATGAACAGGGCATAGGGCACTTTCTGGTAGGAGAGTTCACTAAGGCTTTTTCTTGAAAGAAAATGGTTTCTTCCCCTCTCCCTCCCCCCTTCCCCTCTCCTTTTCCCCTGCTCACCTTCCCTTCCCCTGCCTTCTTCTCCCTCTCCTCCCCACCCCCTCCCTTTTGCCCCTCCCTCCTCATTTTTCTGGTCTCTTCTCATGTAGAAGAAATGATGTGTTCTATGTGAAATTTAAATTTTCTTAAATAATTTGTAAGTTTGGACGTGCATAGATAAGACAATTATGTTTGTAAAGGATTTAAAACCAATGACAAAGACAAAAATGGAAAGAAAGTATTTTGAAAAGACTAAGGAGAAATAAAGTCAGTAACCATCTACTAGAAAATTTCACATAGAACATGACATTTCTCCTACATGAGAAGAGAGCAGAGAAGTGAAAGGGGAAAGGTTGCTAGGTTACTAAGTTACTAAGTTAGGAACTTAGTTTTTGATACATAATCATAAAAACTGTGATTAATACTGACTAAGATTATATAAGTTTTTTACCTGCCAGAAAACATTGATGATTGATATTAAATGAGTGAACAAAAAATTAGATATCTGATCAACCAATTTTCCTTCATTCTCTTTTTTTGCAACCAAGCATTAACATCAGGATTATTTGTATGCTATTTCTGTGATTCTTCTGCTTATCCAGCAACTGTGCTCCTTTTTAGTTTTTCTGGAACCTTTCCTCTACTTCATGATTTTGCCATATTACTCAAAGTTCCTTTGGGATAAAACCTTTTAATTATTGCTGTTACCTGAAATCACATTTTCCCAGAGATGGAAATTTAAACTCATTTAATGTAGTTATGTATTCACTTACATTCTTCTCACCTGCTTGTATTTCAATTCTCTTTCTTCTTTTTGTCTTCTTCAGCTTCTTCTTCAACTTCAAAACCATTCTTTCTGGAGAAGATATTGTACAAACTGTTGAGTGGTTCTGCTTTTTCCAAATTACTTCACATTATTCCTTGTTTTGTTTTGTTTTGTTTTATTGTTACAAGCATAGCTGAAATAGCTTTCTGTGGCCTTTAGATTTCTGGATTTCTGGGAATTTTCCCTTAGTGACGCTCTTTTCATGAGTTTATGTTATGAGGTTGTGTTCATCTTTGAACTTCCACCAGTCTTTTTTTCAGGAAACAAGTAATTTAGGTTTACTCTGAGAGGAAATTTAGGTTTACCCTGAGAGGATAAACATCCAATACTGTTCGGGGGAGGGATGGATGTCACCGAAGTAGCACTCCAGGCCCATGAGTCTGACATGTGTGCTGGGTGTCAGGACATCCAGTGGGGAGATGAACCCAGCGGGAGGACCATGCTCCATGTCTATATTCATTTTACCACACATTCAGAGTCTGTATAAAGTACAGACAGGTATTTGTAATGCAGCTTGTAACTGGACACAGTAGCAAGCAAAGAGCAGATTTGGATTTAATAAGCACTTGACTAATTCTCCTAAAAAAATGTATGAAGAAAATTAACCAACTGAACTTCCAGGGAAATGTAGATCAGGTGCCAATAAAGTGGCCCACTGTCAAAGATTCTAAATCCAGTCTATCTTAATTGTCAAGTGGTCACTAAAAAAAAGGAGAATTCGAAAATCACAAACTTTAAACCAGGCTTGCTCAGAGACACTTTTTTTTTTTTTTTTTAAGAGATAGCATACACACAGGCAGTGGTGGGGCAGAGGGAGAGTGAGAAAGAGACTCCCTGATGAGTGGGGAGCCCCAGAATGCAGGGGAGTCCATCCCAAGACCAACAGATTATGACCTGGGTGGAAGGCAGATGCTTAACCAACTAAGACACACAGGCACCCTGCTCAGAGGCACTTTTAATTATAACGTTTCCTAAGGCAGCATCACATTTTCTTCTAAAGGGTTTACAGCTGTCTCTGCATCGATACCATTAGCATTTCTCTACATTTCTAAATTCGGTTATGAAAAAAAGTTGTCAAACAATGTTCTAGAATATGCTTTTCTTTTTCCTTCTCCAAAGAGATATTTTCCCTCTAGTTGACTAGGTAATTAAGATAAATAAATTATATATATAATATAAAATTAAATTAAAAGTGATTAATACCACACACTAACCTCTACTAAATCATTACACTCTTGTTGAGCGATACATAAATAATGAAATAGCTTTTTGATTTAGTATGTAGGAACATCATATTAGCAAGGGTGTTCAATGCAAATTCAAATATTTTGCTTCAGCTTCATGTTAGTTTTCCTTCAGTGGACACTCTCCATTTCAATAGATAAATGACAAAAGGAGAACTAAACAATTTATTTATTCATTTGTTCACTTACCAAATATTTGCTGAGTATCTAAAATATCATAGGAATTTAGTACTACTGGAAATACAATGGTAAACAAAAAAGACAAATGCTCTAATATTTTGCAGGTTATAGTATGCTGAAGGACAAGTAAACAGGCAATTATAATAAAATGTTATAAGTTATTAGAAGATTAGCAAATCAGAAAAGCACCTAGACCATGCTTAGACTGTTAAAAGAAGATTTCCTGAATTAAGTTACTCTAAGCAGAATCATTGAGAAAGGGTAGAAACAAGAAAAAGAAAGAACAGTTTTAATGGCACATACCATCAGGTATATCATCGCAGTTTTCAAACATTAGAGATCAGATTTGCATGGTATAATCCTCATTTAGTTTGAGAATAGGAAATGGATTGAGTGATACTACTAGAAATCAAGAAAGAGAGAGTGGAAATGGCAAGGAGATTCTTCAGTACATGGAAAAGATGGTCCCAACCTGCATTAGGGCAGTGTCAGTGAAAGTGAGTGATTGGATGTGAAAGATATTTTGAAGTTAGTGCTATAGGACTTGGCACTTGATTAAGTGGGGACACTGAGCAAATGAAGGAAGTCTCTAAAATGATATTCTGGTTTCTTGTCTTAAGAACATGGGTTGGGATCCTGTTGTTTGTTTGAGATAGAGAATGTCAGAGGACAAACTGAATACAATTATTACGTAAAACCTCTTCTCTTCTCTTCTCTTCTCTTATCTTCTCTTCTCTTCTTTCTCTTCTCTCTCTTCCTCCTTTCCTATCCTTCCCTCCTTCCCTTCACTTCTCTCCTTTCATGCCAGCTCCCTCCCTCTTTCCATCCCTCCCCATCTTTGAAAACCTTGAATCTTTAATTAAAAATTTCCTGTCCCTTGAAGTCACTGTCTTCTATGAAGCCCAACATTATTTTGACAAAGAAAAGTTACTTTAATTTCTGTACTTAGAACTACTCTGTGGGTAAAAATAACAACAGCCTATCACCTTGCCAAGTTATTTCAAATATCTTTAAATGATTAATTGAAGGAGACAGAACATTGATGTACTTAAGGACAATTGCCAAGAGTATTTCTTGACCTTATTTAAGGATTGAAGATAGAGCTAGGCAAATTATTGTGTGCAAAATAAAATGAAAGTAAGCAAGGAGAATGTATCCAAGGGAAATTATATACTGTCATATAAATATAATTTTTATTGATTTTATTGAGTATTTAGAATTAAGGAGTTTTTATATTTTGTAATGAGGCTCTACAAGTGAGAGAAACGCCACTTAAAATAGTGTCAACAATGAAATGAATGAATCCATTTTCTTTGTTAGCCAAGAAAGGAGTTCAACCTCATCCACCCAGGGTCTTAAGTGCTGGTACTGGGTCTACTGTCCCCATCTGCCTCCCGTCTCAGCTCTGGTTCTTTTTAAGTACTGGCTCATTCTCTCCTACTGCAGATGGTTCTCTCCAGGAGGAAACAAGTGTGTGATGGTGGTGGTTAGTATGGCTTCAGCTAGTGTCCACAGAGCCATGAGAGAGTGTTCATATGTAAAACTCCAGAAGATTCTAATTGGTCTGGTTTGGGTCATGGCTGCAACACTTCTTTGGCAATTGTAGCAAATAAGAAACTGTAGGAAACTGTGGCAGCCCACCAGAATTGTCTGGCGTCAAGTAGTTCTCCAAAAGAAATGAGGACAGGGTGCCTGCTGTTATTCAATGAACGGGATGCAGACTATTGGACAGACGAACACAGCACATTTCCAGTACATTTCTATTGTATGCATTTGCAAATCTGTTCCAATTTTAACTGTAAATTACTAGACTACTTAATCATGTCAATGCCAAACCACTGGCATAAGTAGACAACTAAAGGAAATTGGCCAGTAAAAAGTTATTTAAATTATTGCACATTATTGAAGAAAATGTTTCAGAAAAGCCTTCATGACTTCAGGCTGTGCTCATATTATAAACTGAGCAAAGATTATAGTAATTGTCATTGTTTAAGGCTTTCCAATGACATTTTTCTCTTCTTCTTTTGTCAGGAAGCAACTTGATGCTTTAGCTTTAGCTGGACAGTTTTTGCTGCCTGTTTTCATAGCCTATAACTGAGTAATCTCCTTACTCTGCTCTTTGCTTATGTGAACTACAGACAACTTTCCATAATGCCTGCTTCAAGAGTGACTGTCATCTATTTTCTCATATTCAGACAGGACTAAATTGTTATACCTGTTGGGTTTTGGGGAAAAAAATGTTCTTCCCTTTTTGGACCTGATGGTTTCATTTGTCTATTAATACCCAAACGAAGGTACTAGAAGAACTTAAGGAAGGATATTGATTTGTGTTGTTGTTGCATTTATGTGTGTGTGTGTGTGTGTGTGTGTGTGTGTGTGTGTGTGAGGTCCCAACAGCCCTGGCATTATAACAGGCATCTTTTTTTTTTAAGATTTTATTTATTTATTTGAGAGAGAGAGAGAGAGAATGAGAGAGAGGGAGAGGTCAGAGGGAGAAGCAGACTCCCCACTGAAGAGGGAGCCCGATGTGGGACTCGATCCCAGGACTCCAGGATTATGACCTGAGCCGAAAGCAGTTGCTTAACAACTGAGCTACCCAGGCGCCCCTTATAACAGGCATCTATGTGCCGACAAACACAAAAATGAATTGTGCATTATTTATTTCACACTTCTGTCAAAACAGAGATGATACATCTTGTTTTTCTCAATAACTTTCCTGCCACAACTCACCAGAAGAATTTTTCTTAATTTATTTTCATGCTTGAGGATTCTGTTGATTTCAATATAAATCCTTTTAAACAGGTATCAAATTTGTTGGTCAATTTTTCACCCATGCCAACTAAGCCTGAGAGCTAGGAGAATTCTGAGTGCTCTTCTATAATAAAAGCTTGGCTATCCTGGAGAAACAATGTCATCGTTACTGTAAAGATAACTTGGCTACCCGGATGTTCATGTTGTCTTAGGATTTCTTATTATGGTTCCGCGTTTGTTTCACAGAAAGAAACGATGCTAACAGGTCATTAAAACCAAATGTTCACATTCTGAGATTCATGGTTCTATTTATAGCTAGACCATCTCTTATTGGAATATTCTGACTTTTCTTAAACCTATTACTTGACAAATGGCTCCTGTGCTTGTCCAATTTGCTAGGCTACTGCACATCGCCTTGACAACTCAAGGGAAGACTCTTTCATCACTATGGAAACAAGTCAATATAAACATCTTCACATTTTATTTATAGACTAGGTAATGTAAAGGGCATCTTGCACACTTGAGATGATTTGAAATGAAATATGGTAGTTGCTTCTTGTTTTTAATTAATAGGATTAGTGGTTGACACTGACATACAGCGTCTTCTCACAGCTAGGGAGGTAAAACTGAAGTTGTCACCTTATCTGTTACTTTAATTTGCAGATTTTTTTCATCGTTCAAGGTTAACACCTAGGTCTATGGCAAAAAAACCCTAACATATGACAGTAATATGAAAAGGGAGCTTATGGGCACTTTTAGGAGAGGTGCCAAATCTCAAAAACACCTATAAAGTGCCATAACAAACTTCTATGAGTAATATTTCTTAAATTGGAATAGGGAATGAGTAATTTGCCCCCATACAAATTTCATTGTGTAATAGAAAGAACATAGGACACTAATCAGTGGAAAGATTTGGGGAAGCCACACATTTTATTTTAGCTTCCCCATCTATAAAATGGGTATAAATTATGTTTACATACTGGATTATTGGAAAGATTACAAGTGATCTGAAAAAATATCTAGCCCAGTGCCTCCTTATAACAGATGATCAACAAATGGGAGGTTTATCACCATTATGTGTGAATTTTTAAACGCTTAAATGATTACCAATCCTCCTTACTTACCCAGTTATCATTTGCCATGTTGATAAATTTTGTAGCCATCTTATTAAGTTCACTGCTTTGTGAACTTATGGAAATGTGTCCATATTCCACTTCTCCTTTAAAAAATTTCAAATATAGGGCGCCTGGGTGGCTCAGTAGGTTAAAGCCTCTTCCTTTGGCTCAGGTCATGATCTCAGGTTCCAGGGCTCTCTGCTCAGCAGGGAGCCTGCTTCCCCCTCTCCCTCTGCCTGCCTCTGTGCCTACTTGTGATCTCTTTCTCTCTGTCAAATAAATAAATAAATAAACAAACAAATAAATAAATAAAATCTCTAAAAAATTTCAAATATAAAGTCAAATGGGATCCAATAAATAAAAGAAAAAATGTCTTTTGAACAATTATTACTTATTTATATGCTTGTTTTAAATTATAAAATCTAGCATATAACTTCCCTCTTACCTTCGTTTATTTCTGAAAAATATCACAATTATTGTCATTCAAGAAATTTGTACCCCATGAGTTTGGGACTTAGTTTTAGCTTTTCAGTGTGTGTGTGTGCATGTGTGTGTGCATGTGTGTGTGTGTGTGTATTCTTAAATATGGCATCAGTATTTTCTGCAGTTGAATTAATTTTGAATATAAGGTCTCTTTCTCCTTAACAGATAAGAGATCAAAAAAAGCATCTCTTGAATATCAGAAGAAACATGTACTAAGGTATACTATTTCTGTAGGAAGTCTGATGGTAACCATTCTACAAAGCCAATTTCTATAATTTTCACCTTAAATGAAAATTTCTCTTGGTTTTAATTCAGTTTCAAAGGTTTTTTTGTTATATCTTGAGATCCCAAGTTTATGTATCTTTGGATAATGAAATACATTTTCCTTGTTCTTTTTATGTTTTCCCAGAATAACTGTTTCTATAGTACTCTGATGGTAAATGTGAAAATACATAAATTTATGCATACATGCTTAAGTCTTTGTCCTTCGCTTTTAAGAAATAGTCTTGTCCAATAGCCAAATTACATAAAAAGCAAAAAATCCTGCTAGCCAATAGACATGTGGGTTTTTTTTTTTACAGAAGCATTTCTTTTTACGTTCTTCTCTTTTATTTAGTAAGATAAAAATTAAATGCTGGCAAATTGGGGAATGTCTCCACTAACACAAAAAGGATGTGAACTCTGCCTCAGGGAAGAAGAGATTATGATGATTAGTTGTGGGGAGGGGAGCTTGATGTTGCTTAGTGAACCCTTAAGGTTCTTTTGGGGTCTATTTCAATGGATTTGTATGAAATTACTCATTAAATAACAGTTTCCCATTAATTCCTGCAGCATACAAAAAGAAGAATTAAACTTAAAAAATGCAAATGCGGGGCTCCTGGCTGACTCAGTAGGAAGAGCATGGGACTCTTGATCTCAGGGTCTTGAGGGGTCGCAAATTTGAACCCCACATTAGGTGTAGAGATTATGGAAAAAATAAGTTTGAAAAGTGCAAATGCAAAGGGGTTATTTCCTTGCACTTCATCTTGGTGCAAAGTGCTAAAAGACAAAGCTTAATTTCCTAGAATTAAACTAATGAAATTAACAAAAAAATTCAGTTAAAAATCAATAAATCAGAGAAAAAGTATCATGTTATTAATTTAAAAAAACCCAGAAAGTATCCCAGAAGTATTTACCTTTTTACATTTACCCTTTTCTGCTAAGGAAATGCATATCGAATTGAGAAACACTGATGTATGCGGTTCAATAGCAAGCAATGCAGGAGACTGAGGCAAACTGACAATACTAACACACACAGACACACACACACACACACAACCAGTCATATTGCTGTTTCATTAATACTACCTACAGTCTCAGACTCTACTCACGTTCAACAAATTCTTGTGGAAAGATCCAGCGTGTAAAATGCGTCTTCCAGTTAAGTTTATTTGCAAACTATATGAAAAAGCAGATTGTTTAGCCACATGCAAAGCAAAGCATTAAGAATTTATTCGAAAGTTATGTCAATAAATCATCCTCTGGTTTTAGAGAACTTAGCTAGTTCACATGTGTTGTGGGAGATGGTGCTACTTCCTCACAGTTCTTCCTTCTCTGCCCTTTGTAGGGTTTCCCACGCACACAGTGTATTTCCTTACTGCGCTGGCTTGTCGCTTGGTCTGACAACTCACTCCGACAAAGGGAGGTTACCCAGTTGATGATGTGCTTTCTAAGCACGGCGTTAAAAGGCCGTGTGTGCTTCTGCGGCTCTTTCTCACGCTTCAGCCATGATGTCATCACGTCATAGGTGGGGCTATTTCACGAGGTCCTAGCGTGAAAAGACACATGGAGCCCACCTGTGCCCAACCCACAGCCTGGAACAGACTCACTGCAGCCCATCTCCAGATGTATGACTGAGAAATAAGTCTTTGTTGGTCTAAGCCTGAAAGTTGGGGTTTGTTTGTTACATGTAAACATAACAGGAAAAGATTACTAATACAAGGCACCATAAATTTATTCAGAGTAAAATGTCAGTGGAGACGCCATTATCAAACACATTTGCAGTTCCCCCAGGGGGTGGGAATCAGGCTTTAGCAGCGAGGTCATCGCCCTGAGAAGTGTAATGTTGGGAGCTCACGCTGAAGGGAAAATTGCAGGCGCTGAATGTTCATCCTTGCAAGGGCCACACTAGAGCATGAGACTGGAGGACCCGCCTTCAAAAGGACTCGGGTCTTGTACAGATTCTCAGGACCAGAGTTCCATCAGGGCAAAGAAAATGAAGAAGCAGAGACTACAAATGGAGTGGAAGATCAGAGGAAAATTAGCAGCGAGACTAATGGTTTGCTGAGTCCCTAAGTGGTTGAGCGGCTTCTCCTTTAAATTTTTCCTTTTACAGTGAAGCTTGGTCAGTGGCCCTGGACACTAGAAGAGGATGGGTCCTGAACAGGGCAGGGCCTGGCCTCAGAGGCCTGGGGCACTTCAACATGAATGATCCTCAGAATAAGCTGACAGAATCCGAAAGCATCTTTTCAGGATGTGACTTGAGGGAGCTCTAAACATACCCACAGGACCTTAAGAAACCAAATAGCGAACTTAGGGTGAAATGAATATGTCAGCAGCTTTTCAAGACAGAATAAGATGGTAGGTGGTTTGCTCACCATGTTTAGTAATCATGGTATAGGTATAAGCTCACCAAACAGAAACTTTCCTTAAAGAATTATCATGAAAATTCATTTTTCTTTCACAAAGCCTACATTAGGATTTAAGGATTTTCAGACAGGACTGTACTTTATCCAGTGGCAGCCTGAATATCCACTCCTGGAATGGACGGGCCATTCTCTTGCTCCAGGATTTGTCAATTGTTTTCCCATCCCTGGGCGGTAATCTTTAGATCCTTTGATTCGTCTGACCCAAGCCTGCTGACTTTTCCAAACCCATTTCTCTTTCTTTCTTTCTTTCTTTCTTTCTTTCTTTCTTTCTTTCTTTCTTTCTTTCTTTCTTTCTTTCTTTCTTTCTTTCTTTCTTTCTTTCTTTTTCTCTTTCTTTTAAAGATTTTATTTATTTTTGAGAGAGTGAGAGAGAGCATGAGTTGGGAGGGGGGAGGGGATGAGGGAGAACTAGGCTCCTCACTGAGCAGGGAGACGGATGCACAACTTGATCTAGGACCCTGGGATCCTGACCTCAGCCGAGGGCAGATGCTTAACCAACTGAGCCACCCAGCGCCCAAACCCATTTCAAAGTACTCCCCTCTCATGCAACAGAACCAGTCTTATTTAATATAGTGAACCTTGTAGGTGGCAAGCTTCCCATCTTTCTTATCATGTTTCTTCACTGACTAACCATGTCTATTCGAGCATCAGTTTCTCTCCTAATTTCAAGTAGCACTTGAAATTTTAAACGAGACGTTTAAAAAAAAGATAGTATTCTGGAAAAATACCAATGCATTTTCATTTTGCTTGTTCTTGGCAAATAATGTGTATGTTGCTTCTGTGCTATTCCCATTGTCTGAATCTTCTACCTCTTTGTTTTCCTGTGTAAGTCTTAGTTCTACTTCTGCTAAGAATTTCTTCCAGACCATCCCAACTTATGGTGAGCTATCCCTTCTGTTACACCATACGTGTCGTTTAGCATGGCTGCCCTCTATTACTGCTTATTTTTTAAATGTATATTTTGTGTTTCAAATCAGATGCAAAACTTTACAGGGCATAGGCAGAAAATTATAAATTTTTGCTCACTCATTGCCTAGTGCAGAGATTTGTTTATTGAAGGCAATCCATGAATAGTAGAGTCTTAGGGGACTGAAAGGGACTTAAAAAAAACCAGAGTCCAACGTCTTATGTGATGATATGATGCTGATGATAAAGGTGATGATGATGAAGAAAAAAACAGATATATGTATGTAATTGTTCATGAATCTATCTTATAGTGGTTTTATTTTTTTAAATATTTTGAATTTTCACTAAATGTGTTATTTAGCACATGTAAGTATAGGATAGGAAAAATGCATACATATCAAAGATCATGTTAATGATATAAGGATTCATATAAAACACTTTTAAGGGTGCCAGGGTGGCTCAGAGGGTTAAGTGTCTGCCTTCGGCTCAGGTCATGATCCCAGAGTACTGGGATCGAGTCCCACATCAGGCTCCCTGCTCCTTGGGGAGCCTGCTTCTCCCTCTGCCTCTCTCTCTCTCTCTGTCTATCATGAATACATAGATAAAATCTTAAAAAAAACACTTTTAAGTCCACTTTTTTATTATAGGTTTTTTTGATAAGCAGTATTGATCAGCATATTCTCTCATGATGTATAATGAGAAAATAGCTTTCTGTGGCATTATCAATAACCAGCATTAAAAATGCATGAAATAGCATAAGAATTTAAAAACTGAACCTAGACCAGGGTCAGGAAATGTTTTTTATGAAGGATCATATACTAAATAGCTTAGCTCTTGCAACTAATCAATTCTGCATTGTTGTGCAAAAGTAGCCACAGGCTAGGTAAGTCTAGTAACTTACGGATATTATCCAATAAAATTTCATTTACAAAAACAGGGATGGCCTATGATCCATAGTTTGTGAAGCCATGATAGACAATCATATCTAAATTAGTACCTTAGTTTCCTATTTGTAATAAGCCAGTGACTTTCTAGTTTTTCAATGGAAATGTTTTATTCTATAAATCAACTCTCAAAATAAAATGCCCACTGTTTATTTGAGAGCTTCTTCCTAATTCCTTTAATGAAATTTTTGGTCTATTCCTTTTCATAATTGCAGTATTTTATAGAAAGGATCCTTAGATATTTTGCCAGCTTTTCATTAATGTTTTGCTCATGTTTGATAATTAAAAAATACTGTTGATCTTATAAATGCATATTTATAGATAAATAAAATAGTACATCTTCTGTTCTATCCACAGGCATCTGCTTGAACCATTATACCTCAATAAAGTAGTTATTTTTTCCCTATTTCTTAACATAGTTCACCCTTGTACAATGTGGGAGTTGGGGTGCTGATCCCCACAGCTAAAAATCTGAGGATACTTAACTATTCATAACCTACTATTGACCAGAAGCCTTACCCATAACATAAACAGTCCAACACTTATTTTGTATATTATATGTATTATATGTTGTGTTCTTACAGTAAAAGAAGCTAGAGAAAAGAAAATGTAATAAGAAAATCATAAAAGACATTTATAGTACTGTACTATGTTCATATTAAAAAAATCTGTATAGGTGGACCCACACAGTTCAAACTCACATTGTTCAAGAGGTGATTGTGTTTGATGCCTTCAGAGATATTGTCAAAATAGTCAGACTGTCAGGCTCAAATTGTCTGGATGATGTAACTTGAAGTAGTTTCCTAGGGCAGTGGTACCTTTGCAAAAGTCACCTGTATTCTAGTGCTTTCACATTACTGTATTTTCTCTCTGAAATAAGGATGATTCATATAATCAATGTGATTGAAAAACACATTGTATCATATTTTAATACACAGCTTACATCTTTTGGTGGCCCATAAAGTAATGGGATACCTTGCAAAAAAAAAAGCGATGATTCATGAAGTACAGTAGCAGTCTGTGAACGTTTATAACTGAGAGCCCACTGGGGCTACTCAGATGACAGATTGGGGACCTAATATTAAAGAACTAAGTTTGTAGCTGGATCATCCTGGCCTGTGGATCATCTGAGATGATCAGTCACATTAACTCTCTTCTTGGGCCCATTAGCCTAGGAACTCCTGGCTCCACTCTCTGAAAACCCCTTTCTTCATACATTGGTTATTGGTATTGGTTATCCTCTTTGCCAGCACCTCAGTCTGAGAACATTAAAGTCGCCCTTCTGTTTTTCCACATCACATGATGTCAACCATTAAGCCCTATGTTGATACTTACAAAATGCTTCTCATTAAGGCCCTTTCCTTCTTTCGTGGTTAGCTCTTTATCATTGCTCAGCTGACACAATTGTTAGCTTATTTTCTTAATATTTCCACTATCTTTTCCCTAAAATTCATATACTTAAAACTAATACCAGAAATATCCCTTTAAAAAACAAATCTGTTCATCCCTCTCATTGTTTTCTAAACCTTTTAGGGGGAGTTCTCACTCTACAGGATAAAGCTGAATTTCTGAACTTGGTTAAGGCCATTTGCAGTCAGATCCTAATATAATGGATTTATAATACTGTGAGTCACATGGCGATAGATCAGTAAGTCTTAGTGATCATTATGATTAGCTTTGCACTTAAACATTGCTTTCTAATTATATGTTTATACAATGTCAACAAGATCCTTTTAGGATACAGTTCCTTTTAGGAGGTAGCTCAATTATTTGAACAAAATCCTGTCGTTTATAACTAGTTAAGCATTTGCAAATGAGGTAACCACAAGGGAAAAAGAAAACTCTGAGCGGTTACAGAGGCAGCAACTGAGGAAGCATCTGCCAGTTTGGGCCAAAGGAAAGAAATGCAACAGGTTAAAATGATTAAAATTTAGAGGTTTCAGGAGAGCCTCTGTTGGGCTGAAACTCAGACATCTGGGAAGGGGGCGGAGCTTGACTGCCATGAGTCTGGCTTCTGGTAGTTTCCAGTTTGGAAAAACTACAAACTGGATTTAAACGATGCTGTTGGTACGAATGGGCTGAAGAAGCTTTGCTTTGTGGCATGCACCTGAACCTTAAACTAGACTACCATTTAGAAGCAGGAGAAGCAAGTTCTTTCTTCTTCTTCTGGTGTTGGTGTACCCCTGTAGATCTCCCTGTTGATAGAGCTTGACATTGTTGCCGGCTAGCTGAGGAGAAATGTGGAAAATGTGGAGCTCTTGTTCCAGTGTGACAAGTCAGTAGAAAAAGGTGGGGCAAAGCTATGAGGTAAACACTCACTAATGGAACAGCCTATCTCTTCAGCTACATACCATCTCTACTCATTCTTCCACAAACCGAACTTTCACACAAGAAAACAGTTCTCTGTTTCTACTTAACAATGGAACTATCCCTTATACAAATGAAGATGTTCTTGCCCTTTTCCCAAAATGAGAAGAGGCACAGTCCTGGCAGTCATTGTGTTCATCTCTGTGCTATGTTAATTACTCCTCAAATTCAGTTGCAAGCCCATCAGAACATTCTGTTCATCTAAAGACCAAAATGTAAAGTTAACTTCCAAGAAAATTTGTATAAAATAATGAGTTGCTTATGTACATCACACATACTGCTATGACAGTCTATTTCTGTAACTGGTCACAGGGCTATGATTGACAATTATATCTTATCTTTTCTACTAGCCCATTTATGTTTTCTTTGCTGTGAGCTGCTCAGAGTTCACTCTCTGATGAGATTACAAAATTTATTCCTGAAGAGTCTTGGTCCTCAATGAACCTTTTTGGATGCTATACTTTAACATTAATTTTTGTTAATGGATGGGGAAGTGCTACGAGGAGATTTGGAGAGATTCCCAGATTCTGGACACTGTCCTCCTTGCCCCCATTAAGTAGCCTAAAACACTTCCCTTTGGACATCAGGATTAAGCACTCCAGTCAGCAGAGTCACTACTACTCTGTGTGTTGGTTCAGTGGCATGAGGAACCCCAAATGACCAAAGGGTTGTCTCATCCTCCAATTCAATAGAACTATTGTTGCATCTCATGTTGGCAAGAGTCCTCCCATGGGAATCAAGATCTCCAAACCTTCAGAGCTCAAAATTTCAGGGAAACAAAAATTCTGCAAATGGGTTATGAGTTTTTATAGTGAGATGCACTCTTCCATTCCTTGATATCTGGATCTGTTTATTCCGGATAGTGGAACCCAGACTGATATTGGTCTTGGATACATTGCGTCCTGTAAGACAAAATCCAACTATAACTGGGGCACCTGGGTGGCTCAGTGGTTAAGCCTCTGCCTTTGGCTCAGGTCATGATCCCATGGTCCTGGGATCGAGCCCCACATCGGGCTCTCTGCTCAACAGGGAGCCTGCTTCCCCCTCTCTCTACCTGCCTCTCTGCCTACTTGTGATCTCACTCTGTCAGGTAAATGGATAAAATCTTTAAAAAAAAAAAAAAAAAGACAAAATCCAACTATAACTAAGTAGGCCACCTCACCTTTCCAACAAGCCACTTGCTTCTGGACTGTGAAAGAAGTTCTTTGCTCAGAAACAATATTATGTGTAATACCAAGATGGTGAACACACATTTCTTAAGTTTATGGGTGGTGGTTCTGATAGAAGCATTATGGTTAAGGGGGGTGGATTCATATCCAGAAGCCTTGTATATTTGAGTGAAGACAAATATTTTCTTCCATTATGATGGATCAGCTGAGGATTGAAGGACACCTTTATCCCTTTGGGAATCTTGCCATAGAGGGGGCTCAGGGTTCATCTCTGTCATTGCCAGCTTAGGTGCTCTGCAGTCACAGTTGCCACACCATGGATGATTTTCTAGTGGGGACTCTTCTGGGGGATGCAGCTCATTCACAGAATCCTGGAGTGGAAATCACACATCCAATAAGTTACTGAGAACATCATGTTGAATAGTTTCACATTGTCAGGGTTTGGAAATCAAGGCTCAGGAGAAAAGTCTAGCCATTTTGGTAGCATCTGCAGCTGACAGTTATTGTCTAATCTGGTTGTCTTTCAAGGCAGGATTTCAGGCCCAACAAAAGGAACCAGAATATATATGAATATGAATATATATATCAATAAAATTAAATATCTCTACCTACTATTATTTAGTATATGTCTATGCTGTAACAGATTTCTAGTTTTAAGGAATTATTTCTTTCATTATATACCAAATATACAAGGCTTTCCATTCTCATATTATAAAATTATCTTTCATTTTTTTATAATAGTAATTTGATGTTTCTATTTTTCATTTATATCATTTAAGCCACTGAGAATTTATTCCAAGGAAGGAACTAAGTATTCAACAATCATTTTCCAGAGAAAACCAACACTCCTCAGTTGTTTTTTTCACTAATCCATTTTCCCCCAATGATATCCTGTACTGATTTTATCAATACTAAGTTTCCAATACATTTTCATTGATTTTTGAACTCTGTACCAAAGATTTTCTTCTTATTTATAAAACTATGACTTTAATTTTGGTAAAAAGCATGACTAGTTTTTCAATATCTTTCTTGTAATATTTCTGGATATTCTTGTTTATTTATTTTCCATATGAGTTTTAATTTTATGTTTCTTTTTCTAATAATTTTGATTGGGTGCTGACTTTGAAACTGAAAAAATATCTTAACATAAGTCCATAGGAATTTCAAAAATAGTATGATTAATTCTAAAGATATATTTATTATGTTATGATTATAAATATGGTTTATTATATGAAATGTGAATTAATGCTAGAAGTGAGATGTTTATGACATTAAATCTTTCTAATGTGAAAAAAAGGTATCTTCTTTTACATCTGTCAATAACAATGGAAAGATTTCCTGATTTTTTTCATATTTCTTATTAATATTTTTATTTTTGATGATTTTGTAAAATAGATCTCTTAGAATGTTTTCTAATTTGTGCTTCAAATGCATAGAATCCTTACCATTCTATATCACATTTCTATCCATATACCATCTAGATT
>CM052802.1:43097797-43300535 GCA_028533885.1 Nasua narica | reverse complement strand
GACTCTGAGCAACAAACTGAGGGTTTTGGAGGGGAGGGGGTGAGAGGGTGGGTGAGCCTGGTGGTGGGTATTGAGAAGGGCACGTATTGCATGGAGCACTGGGTATGGTGCATGAACAATCAATCTTGTAACACTGAAAATATAAAATAAACGTATTTGGGGAAAAAAAAGAAATACAACTTAATTTCCTAAAAATAATAATCATTTTAATTACCGTTTTTCTAATATTAGATATGTATATATATATATTTATCATCTAATTGCATAAGCTTAAGCCTACAGACAAATATTGTACAATAGTGACAGGCATTCTTGACTTTTTCTGGTTTTAGTAAGAAAGTTTTTGATTCCTCTCAGTTAAACATTTATCTTTTTTTTAAAAGGGGAGATAAAAGAATTTGCATTAAAGAATTTTCTATTTATGCCAAATTCTATTTTGAAAATATTTTTCAAAAATAGATACTGATTATTTTCAAATGTCTTTGTTTGTTTTTCAAATATCTTTTCATCAAACATGAAATGTCTCACTTGAGCAAATAAATGGTGACTATTGTTAGATTTTGTAATACTGGACTATTTTTGACTCTTTCTGTTTAAGAACCCACTTGATCATCATGCAGTGTTCTTTTAATATGTCAGTAGGACCTATTTATTAATATTTCATTTAAGACTTTTGCATTTATATTCAATAAGTAGGACTGCTCTGTAGTTTTCTGTTTTGTCTTCTTTCTTAGTGTTGATATAAATATAAACTGGGAACTTAAAAAATGTAGGTCACTCTTTTTTCTTATAAATTTTTTTCTTTTTCTTAAAAGAGAGAAGAGAGACTGTGAGTGTGTACGTGGTGGCCGGGGAGGGGTGAATGGGAAGAGGGAGAGAGAAAATCTTAGGCAGGCTCTCTCTGAGTGCACAGTTGGACTCTGGGTTTGATCTCAGGTCCCTGAGATGGTGACCCGGAGATCATGACCTGAGCGGAAACTCAAAGTCTGAGGCTTAACTGAATGAGCCACGCAGGCACTCCTTCTTTTCTTTAATCACAATTTAATAATGGGATGGCTGCTGTGTCATAATTGGTGTAATATAAGCATGAAACTGTCTAGTCCTTGAGTCTGCTTAACTTTTTTCTTTTTTTTTCCTTTTTTATTTTGTTATGTTAGTCACCATACAGTACATCATTGTTTTTGATGTAGTGTTCCATGATTCATTGTTTGTGTATAACACCCAGTGCTCCATACAATCTGTGCCCTCTTTAATACCCATCACCAGGCTTGCCCATCCCTCTCTCCTTTCTAAAACCCTCAGTTTGTTTCCTGGAGTCCATAGTCTCTCATGGTTCATCTCCCACTCCAATTTCTCCCCCTTCATTTTTCTTTTCCTTCTCCTAATGTCCTTCATGCTATTCCTTATGTTCCACAAATAAGTGAAACCATATGATAATTGACTTTCTCTGCTTGACTTATTTCACTCACCATAATCTCCTCCAGTCCCATCTATGTTGATGCAAAAGTTGGGTATTCATCCTCTCTGGTGGCTGAGTAATATTCCATCATGTATATGTACCACATCTTTATCCATTCATCTGTTGAAGGGCATCTTAGCTCTTTCCACAGTTTGGTTATTGTGGACATATGGCCCTTCTTTTCACTACATCTATACCCAGCAGTGCTACTGCTCGGTCATAGGGTAGCTCTATTTTTAATTTTTTGAGGAACCTCCACACTGTTTTCCAAAGTGGCTGCACCAACTTGCATTCCCACCAACAGTGTAAGAGGGTTCCCCTTTCTCCACAACTTCTCTAACATTTATTGTTTCTTGCCTTGTAGATTTTTGCCATTCTAACTGGTGTAAGTGGTATCTCAGTGTATTTGATTTGAATTTACCTGATGGCTAATGATAATTAATACTTTTTCATGTGTCTGTTAGCCATTTGTATGTCTTCTTTGGAGAAGTGTCTCCTCATGTTTTCTGCCCATTTTTGACTTAATTATTGGTTTTTTAGGTGTTGAGTTTGGGAAGTTCTTTATAGATCTTGGATATAAACCCTTTGTCTGTAGTGTCATTTGCAAATATCTTCTCCCATTCTGTGGGTTGCCTGTTTTGTTGACTGTTTACTTTGCTGTGCAGAAGCTTTTTATCTTGATGAAGTCCCAAAAGTTCATTTTTGCTTTTGTTCTCCTTGCCTTTGGAGATGTGTCTTGAAAGAAGTTGCTATGGCCAATGTTGAAGAGGTTACTGTCTATGTTCTCCTCTAGGACTTTGATGGATTCCTGTCTCACATTGAGGTCTTTCATCTGTTTTATCTATCTATCTATCTATCTATCTATCTATCTATCTATCTATCATCATCTATCTATCTATATCTATTTACTTATTTATTTTAAAGATTTTATTTATTTATTTGAGCGAGAGAGAGTGAGAGAGAACATGAGAGGGGAGAAGGTCAGAGGGAGAAGCAGACTCCCCATGGAACTGGGAGCCTGATGCGGGACTCGATGCCGGGACTCTAGGATCATGACCTGAGCCAAAGGCAGTCGCCTAACCAACTGAGCCACCCAGGTACCCTCTTTTATCCATTTTAAGTTTATCTTTGTGACTGGTGTAAGAGATGGTTGAGTTTCATTCTTTTGTATATAGCTGTCCAATTTTCCCAGCACCATTTATTGAAGAGACTGTTTTTTTTCCATTGGCTATTTTTTCCCGCTTTTTTGATGATTAATTGACCATAGGGTTGAGAGGCCATATCTGGGCTCTCTATTCTGTTCCACTGGTCTATGTGTCTGTTTTTGTGCCAGTACCACGCTGTCTTTATGATCACAGCTTTGTAATATAGCTTGAAATCAGGCAATGTGATACCTCCAGCTTTTTTTTTCTTTCTCAATATTTCCATGGTGATTCTGGGCTTTTCTAGTTCCATACAAATTTTAGGATTGTTTGTTTCAGTATTTTGAAAAATGCCATTGGTATTTTGATTGGGATGGTGTTGAAAGTAGAGATTTCTCTGGGCAGCATAGACATTTTAACAATGTTTATTCTTTTGATCCATGAGCATGGAATATTTTTTCATCTTTTTGTATCTTCTTCAATTTCTTTCTTAGGTGTTTTATAGTTCCTAGAGTATTGATCCTTTATCTCTTTGGTTATCTCTTTATCTCTTAGGTTTATTCCAAGGTATCTTACCTTTCCAAGGTATCTTATGATTCCAAGATGTATCTGCTTAATTTGATAATTTATATGCCTGAGAACTCATTTAGTACATGAAGTTTTTCACATTTGTTTATAGTTGAGAAAAGCAGTTTTATATATTTAAAAAATTTTTTAAATGTCTGTAATTAGTTTCTTTCTTTTCTTATTTTGTGTATTTGAATTTGCTTACCTTATCTCATGGTTAGGCTAGTTAACATCTTATTTATTTGACTTTTTCTCTCAAAGTTTCAGTTCTTTGATTATTTCAGATTCTTCTTGCTTTCTAGTTGATTAATTTTTTATTTTATTTTTAATTTAAATTGAATTAATTAACATGCAGTGTATTATTAATTTCAGAAGTAGAGGTCAGTGATTCATCAGTCTTATACAACACCCAGTGCTCATAACATCATGTGTCCTCCTTAATGTCCATCACCCAGTTACCCCATCCTCCCACTCCCTCCCTTCCAGCAACCTTCAGTTTGTTTCCTATGATTAAGAGTCTCTTATGGTTTGTCTCCCTCTATGATTTCATCTTGTTTTATTTACAGATGAATATGTAAAGAAGATATATGTGTGTGTGTGTGTGTGTGTGTGTGTGTGTGTATTACTTAGCCATCAAAATATGAAAATTGCCATTTGCAACAACTCAGATGGAACTAGAGAGTATAACGCTAAATGAAATAAGTCAATCAGAGAACGACAATTATCATGTGATCTCACTCAGATGTGGAATTTAAGAAACAAAACAGAGGATCATAGGGAAGAGAGGGAAAAATAACTTGGTTTTAATGTATTTCACTTTTTCACATTTTTCCCCTGCCTTATGCTATTTTTATGTTTCCATCTTTTCAAGTTGAATGGGAAATTAGTGTTTTCATTCTTCATTTTTATTAACAGTGTATTAACAATCAATTTACTAATCAGCAAATAATTAATTATTATAAACTGAATTTTAATTTTTTGGCCACAACTTTAGCTATATGGCATACATTCTATCATATAGGGTTTTCATGATCATAATTTTCTAGGCATGCTGTGAATTTGGTTTTGACTTTCCCTTTGGATACAAGAGTGAATTAATAGAATATTTCAAAATTTAAAGATCATGGAATTGTTTTGTCTTTTTTTTTTTTTTTAACTTCTAGCATGTATGTATAGGTGTGTGTGTGTGTGTGGATAGATAGATAACAAACATCACTTACAAGAGCATATAATCTCTGTATTTAGAGTATGTAGATTGATGTAACAGATACATTATTATTTTATTTATATCTTTACTTTTAATCTTTTAACCTTAACTTTGTAATTAATTCTGATGCGTCTATGGTTGAAAGACTTTAATTTTCTCTTTAATGGAAAGTTGAATTTCGAAGTTATATCAAGTTTTTTGGTGATAACTTTTGGCAGATGTGCAATATCAAGATCATTATCCATTTTACTGATAATTGTGAAATTGTATACCACATCATTATATTATGTATAAATTCTATTGTTACAGAAATTCCACATTTTGCATTTGACTTTCTACCTGCTACTGAACATGTTTAGTATGGAAGTATTAAGATCATTAAAAATACTGATATATAAGTCAATCTGATTGAATACTTCACGAATCTAAAATTTTGAGATCAAACTGTGTTTTTTATCCTAATTCCTCAAAGAGCTTTTCCCCTTGGTAATCATTATACCTCAAGATATAATATCAGTTGTTTATGATTAGTAGACTGGTACTTTTGTAAAAAGAAAAACCTTTAACTCAATACACTTTTTACCTATTTCATAAATTTTATTACTTTACAAGGCATATTGTTCAGTTCAACTGACATTATTTTTACACAAAAATTTCTCAAAATGAAGGAAATAGTATAGTAATTTACATTCAAATCTTTATCTGGTTGCTACTACAGAATATCTTCCTGTCTTTGCAACTGTGTCATCAGAATGTACTCCTACTCAAAATTAAAATATTATTTGACAGTGCAATCCTTTGTAGTTCAAAAACTCAGATCAATTTATATTATTAATGATGAACTGAAATTTTTTTCCGTCTGCTCAGGTTACCCATATATTAAAAATAACTGCCATGTTTGTGATTCTATGTATTTGTCAGATGACTCTGAAAAATGCTTTGCTAGCTTATGAGTTTTGTGAGCCAGTTTGCCATATAACTACTTAGTTCCTGAATAGGTAGAGCAACAGTGTCTTTGGAAACTGGTGCTTATGGTTAATTCTTTGTCCAGATATTTGCAAACAAAAAATCTCTTACTAATGTAATTTTTAACATTAGTGTCAGCTATTTCGTATGGCTATTTAATCTTAGCAAATTTTAATGCTGCTTTGGGAATGGTGTTAAGAAAACTGGACAACCACATGGAAAGGAATGAAATTGGAGTACTTTCTTTCACCATACTCAAAAATAAACTCAAAATGGATTAAATACCTAAATGTGAGACCTGACACCATAAAAATCCTTGAAGAGAGCATAGGCAGTAATTTCTCTGACATCAGCCATAGCAATACTTTTCTAGATATGCCTCCCGAGGCAAGAGAAATAAATGCAAAAAAACCACCACAACAACAAACTATTGAGATCATGTAAAAATAAAAAAAAAATTCTGTGAAGGAAGCAATCAACAAAACTACAGAGTATCTACTGAATGGGAGAAAATATTTGCAAATGACATATCCAATAAAGGGTTAGTATCCAAAATACATAAAGAACTGATACAACTCAACACGCAAGAAACAAGTAATCCAATTAAAAATGGATGAAAGACGTGAACAGATATTTCTCCAAAGAAGAAATACAGATGGCCATCCGACACACAAAAATTATGCTCAACATCACTCATCACCGGGGAAATGCAAATTAAAAGAACAATGAGATATTACCTCACACCTGTCAGAATGGCTGAAATAAAAAACACAAGAAACACTAGTGTTGGTGTGCATTTGGAGAAAAATGAACCCTCTTGCACTGTTGGTGGGAACGCAAACTGAAGCAGCCACTGTGGAAAACAATATGGAGGTTTCTCAAAAAATTAAAAATAGAACTACTTTATGATCCAGTAATTGAACTACTGGGTATTTAGCAAAAAAATACAAAAGGACTGGTTCAAAGGTATACATGCACTCCTGTCTTTATTGTAGCATTATTTACAATAACCAAATTATGGAAGCAGTTCAAGTGTCCATTGATAGATGAACAGATAAAGAAAATGTGGTATAAATATACAATGAAATATTATCCAGACATAAAAAGAATGAAATATTGCCATTTATAACAACATGGATAGTGCTAGAAAGTATAACGCTAGGAGAAATATGTCAGTCAGAGAAAAGCAAATACATATAATCTCACTCATATGTAGAATTTAAGGCACTGAACAAATAAGCAAAGAAAAAAAAAAACACAAAAAACTAGCTCTTGGGGCACCTGGGTGGCTTAGATGATTCAGTGTCTGCCTTCGGCTCAGGTCATAATCCTGGGGTCTTGGGATCAAGTCCCACATCAGGCTCTTTGCTTCTTGGGGAGCCTGCTTCTCCTTCTGCCTCTCTCTCTCTCTCTCTCTGTTTCTTGTGAATAAATAAATAAAATATTAAAAAAACCAAATAAACAACAACAAAAACAAACAACCAAAAAAAAAAACCAGAAAACAGGCTCTTAACTACACAGAACAAATTGATGGTTACCAGAGGGAAAGCGTGGGTGGGGGGATGGGTGAAATAGGTGATGGGATTAAAAAGTATGCTTATTTTGATGAAAAAAATACATACATAAATAAAAGGAGCTTAAAAAGGACTAATACTTATATGTGAAATGCTAGACATCTGTTTTAATAAAATTATTACTCACTATTTGGGCCACTTGGGTGGTGCTGTCGGTTTGGCCTCTGACTCTTGGTTTCAGCTCACGTCGTGATCTCAGGGTCATGGGGTTGAGCCTGAGGTCAGGCTCTGAATTCAGCACAGAGACTGTTTAAGACTTTCTCTCCTTCTCCCTCTGCCCCTACCCCAACCCTGTGCTCACGCACACTCTCTCTCTCTAAAATACATAGATAAATCTTTAAAAAAATAATATTCTTCATTTTGAAGAATTTTTTATTTTCAACCTTATTTCCATATATTTTGTATGTAAATCTTAAGTTTTGAAGATTGCATTGCTTTATTAACTACTACACTGCCATGAAAAACATGCCATTGTGTTAGCATTTCATCATCAAATAAAGGTACAAAGTTAAACATGTATATGAAGGAATATACATCTGAGTAAAATTTGTATTTGTTTAGAATTATTTACATCATTAATTTGATGTATTAATTTGATTTATGACTCCTTTCACATCCAGTAAAAAGTATTTATTAAGCTCCTTTTTTTATGAATTTATTTATTTGTCAGAGAGAGAGAGAGAGACCACAAGCAGGGTGAGTGACAGGCAGAGGGAGAAGCAGGCTCCCTGCTGAGCAAGGAGCCTGATTCTGGACTTGATGCCATGACTCTAGGATTATGACCAGAGCCCAAGGCAGACTCTTAACCCACCGAGCCACCCAGGCATCCCAATAGGTATTTTTCTTTACAAAAAAGTAAATGAAAACCATTTTACCACAAGAGTTAAAACTTACTAATATAAATATAATTTCCGTAATTTAGCTAATAATGTTGAGCCACAAATTAAAAAACGGATTTGATTTAAAATAAACTGATGATTTAAAATAGACTGTTGTATGGAAGTATTGAATCTCTAAACCCTACATCTAAAATTAATATTACACTGTATGTTAACTAACTGGAATTTAAATAAAAACTTAGAAAAAGGAAAAAGAAAGATATAACTATTTTTCAAAAAAAACCTAATTGTAAAATATGCAAGTTTTAACATATAAATGCTTACATTTTTAATATTTTTACATATCCCTAAGCTATACCTGAGAAACTAATCTATTGTTGAAAAAAGTTGAAAATAGAACTGTCATATGGTCTAGCAATTCTCCATCTGGGTATTTATCCAAAGGAAATAAAATCACTATTACAAAGAGGTATCTGTTGCCCTGCGTTCACTGTAGCATTGTTCACAGTAGCCAAAATATGGAAGCAACCTAAGTTTTTATCAATACATGATTAGATACAGAAAATGTGGCACATATATATATATATGATATGTATATGTGTGTATATAACTATATACAAATGATATGTATATGTGTGTATATATATGATGATATGTAGATACATGCATTATACACAATGGAATATTATTCAGCCATTAAAAAGAAAAAATCCTACTCTTTGTAATGACATGGATAGGTCTTGAAGGTATTTTGCTAAGTGAAATAAGTCAAAGAAAGGCAAATACTATATTTTCTCATTTATCTGTAGAATCTAAAAAAGACAAACAAAAAATAGGGTAGAATGGTGGTTTCTAGGGGCTGGGGTGGGGAACTGGGGACATGTTGGTTAAAGGGTACAAACTCCCACCTATAAGATGAATAAGAACTGGGATCTAACACATGCCACAGGGACTATAATTAACTCTATTATATACTTGAAAGTTATCGAGAGAGTAAATCTTAAATGCTATCACCACCATTAAAAGAAAGTAATTATCTGAGGGGATGTGCATGTTAACTGACCTTATGGTGGTAATCATTTCACAATACATACATGTATCAAGTAATCACATTTTATACCTTAAACTGACACATTTGTTTTCTGTAATATCTCAGTAAAGTCAGAAAAATATTGCTTTAAGTATGGTCCTGTTTTTCTGATTCATATGCAATTCAGAAGATGTGAGACTCACCACGTGACTTCCATCAGCCAAGCTTGCTAAACATCTCTCAGACAAGTCTACTAATCACTCCTTGGGATTTCATAGCAAGATTGATTTGTTATAAGCATTTCTAAATGCTTAACCCTCTAGTTACGGATCAGCAACAAAGTGCTGGGGAATCATACTCTGAATAGCAATGCAGAATATCTGTCTCCTTATACTCTTATTAACAATAGGTTTAAAAGTTTTTCTTATCTTTGCTGACTAGTTAAGTAGATAAAATATATTGCATTTTAAAGAGTTTCTCCTTTTAAATAAGTTTCTATTAGAGAGCTCACTTTTTCTTATAATCATAAGAGATACTCGTATGTTGAGGATGCTATAGCTATGTCTCTCTTATATATTAAAAACATTTTCCTCTTTGTAATTTTGTCCTTTCTTTTGTTTATATGTCTCTGACATTAAGGAGTCCAGTGTAGTCTAGGTCTTTTGCTATAAAGATTTATCATTTATTGTTCATGCTTTGGGGTTCTCTGCCTAACCTAAAGAATCACTTACCTTGATGAAAGTCCACACTTCATGCCATTCCCAGTCAATTAATTTCCTAGGGCTGCTGTAAGAACCTACTACAAATTGGGTGCCTTAAAACAACAGAAATTTATTGTCTCCTGTTTGGAGGCCAGCAGCCTAAAATCAAGGTGCAGACAGGGCTGTGCTCTCTATGAAGTTTGTACAGGAGGGTCCTTCCATGCCTCTTCTGGCTTCTGGTGGTTGCCAGTAATGTTTGGCATTCCTTGGCTTGTGGAAACATCATTTCAATCTCTGCCTCTGTGGTCACATGGCCAGCTTCTTTCTCTGTGTGTCTGTTTCTGTATCTCTTTTCTTTTTATAAGGACACCAGTCATACTGAATTTAGAGCTCACCTTAATCTGGTATGACCTTATCTTAGTTAATTTATCTGCAAAGATTTTATTGCCACGTAAAGTCACATTCTGAGGTTCCAGAATGGTTCGACACAGTACACACCATATGAAAAGCATCCAATGATGTATTTCTTCCTTTGCTTCTAAAGATGTTTTATTCTTTCATTAAGCTTCCTAAGACCTACTGTACTTATTTCTGTATGTATCTTTTACTTTGAGTCCCATAGCACACTTGGATTTCCATTCTGGATGGATAAAGAATGATGAGAAGAGCTCGAAGATCAGAAAGGGAGAGGAGCCATCTGTCCTCTCCTATGTACACATGAGATTCAAAAATGCACCTTGACATTCATCTCCATTAGTGAAAATCAATTCTATTCTTGACATTTCTCCATTAGTGAAAATCAATTGTATTCTTCAAAACGGTCATGTTCATTCTTCTTTCATCTTTGCCCCATGTACGGTTGTCATGGAATTTTAGCATCCCCAATGCCTCAACCTCCAAGACTCATTCTTGCCATTAATATTTAGATAAAACGATCGAGTCACCATCTGATGAGTCTGTTCTGTAGGTTGGTGACTTTCAGCCCTTTCTGTGAACCCCGGTTCTCAACTGTTCCCATCTTCACTCCTCTAGCTGTTGTCCTATATGCCTGCATATTCATCCCAACCACAGTTCTGACAGGGTATAGCTAGAGCAGAGGCAAAAGCAAGAGTGGGGCAGAGCCATGGCATACAAGCAAAACCAAAACCTTAAAAATGTACTACAAACTTGGGAATATGTGACTTTCAGTGAATTTGCCTGCTTCTATGTGTGGACAACACACTTAACCTCCCTGAAACTTTGCTTCCTTACCTGTAGGATGAAAGGTTGTTAGAGTTCTAATATTCTGTTATTAGAGTTATTAGAGTTCTGATACTCTGTCAAATAGTAGCATTGTATTGTCCTATGAGAGAACTGCTCAAAAATCAGATGAATCTTGTTAAATAATAATAATTTTCTGACATCAAGGATTAAAGGCTAGAATTACTTGCAGAGACTGAAGTGACCCATATTGAAAATCCTTGAAAAGTATCGTATCAAGTGTCTAAGTATGATTGAAGAAAAGACTACTTGAAGACATCAGATTTTAAAAATAAAATCTCTAATCTTAAAGTTTGCTATCTTGCTCATTGCTTTAATCTCATTTACTGTGGATATGATTATGTCTCGTCAAATCTAGTCAAATATATTTATTATTATCATCATTATTATTACTGTTACTATTTTTGAGATGACAGAAATTATTTTATAATTTAATTATAATTAATTATATAATTATAGAAGAGCATCAGCATTTGTGATTGACCTCTTCTGATAGTGGTAGTAAAAAAACACCTTTTTGGATAAGTAATGAATTCATCCTAGTCCCAATTAATGCTCTAAAAGGTGACTGTAACCAAATGCCAATGCTCTTGATGTTAATGAGCTTGCTCAAAGAAAAACACCACAAGAAGTATGGCTAGTTTAAATAATTTAAAAGACCAATTGTTCTCCTTTCTTTTCTTTTTCCAACTGCTAGTGTGTTCTATTATAATTGACTCCCTGCTCACTTGTGAGTACATCAGGTTTCATAAAAACATAAGTATTTATCTCCAATTTATCCCCATTTTCTTGTTATTTTGGAGAGGTAAAAATCAAGCAAATTAAAATAAGCTGAAAAAATGATCTAAAACGACCCCTCCCAAATTAAGAAGTGCTCTATGAGATTGGGTTCACTGTGTGTTTAAAGAAGGTCATGATTCATTAACCATGGCCTGTAACAATCAAATAAACAAACCAGATCTACAAAGCATCCATTAGCACGTTGAAGTGCATAAATCACTAACCATGTGACTTGAGGCTTAACCATTTGCCAAAACAGCTGTTTTCTCAGTTCAAATAATGAAGAGAAAAAACAGCTGAAGCCAATTAGTGGATAAGCATTCATTCCCAAATATCTGAGACAGTTGAATGGTTTATTTTGCAGGACAGATATGTTGTTATTCAGATCCAAGGAAGAAAGCTCCTTTTGCAAAAAATTAAAGGTTTTACATTGAGCCTTGTTTGCACTGGGCTCTCCTCCAAAGAGCAAGCAGAGAAATAAACAAACAAGTAAACAAACAAATAACAGCTAATTAAAATCTAGTGTTCTTGAAAGCAGTGCAGTGAATTATTTATTTAGGATTGTTTCTTTGCTCAGAGAATATTTTAAGCATTCAGGAGGCGTAGGAATGTGAGCACAGGAGTCTAGTGCAAAGGAAAATATCTGATTTCAAATAGAAATTATGTTTATGAAAGAGAAATGATCTATCAAACAGAAGTAGACTCTTAAAAGACACTGAGCATATTTTCCATACTCAGATTCTAAGAGATCTATTTTCAACAAAGGAAAAGTTGTCAACACATTGTATTTTTGCTTGGAATCACCACCATCATTAGCAAAATCATTGAGTTTTCAGCAAGAATCCTCCAATAGAGGATTCTATAGCTTCTCCTGCTACAATAAAGACACAATCTAGAACTTCCCCTTTTTTGGCAGTCCTGCTAACAAAATTGATTAATATTAACCACTATTAAAACTTCAAGAAACATGACGTATTTTTCTCAAAAGAATCATCACAGGCAAGGTGCCAAGAAATAATCTACTTCTATACAGACAGAAAAGAGTAAGTGCTTTGCAGTGAGATCATTTAAATCCTGACTTAGGCCACTTACTAGTTAGGCAACATTTGAACTTTCAAAATCCTTCCTAACCTCTGGGTCTTTATCTATATGATGCGGATACTTACATCTTTCTTACTGATTCACAAATCTATGTTATGAAATTTAGATAAGCCATTTAGTTTTTGAAAAAATAATTGCAAAATAGAAATATAACATATGAACTTATCCAAAGCTCAATTATTGCTAAGTGAAATGTGAAAATACATTAAAAAATTGGTTAACATTCTGCCTGTTAGAAAATGAGCATTCAAGATAAATGGTAGCTGTTTTCATTATTGTTTATGAAATTATGCCATGGAGTATCTAGAAGAGACTGGACCTTTACAATGGGAGGAGAATGGATTGATTATTTAATAAATTGCAAAAAGTTTGATTTTCTAGAATAAGGAGATAATTTCACTTTTTGGGAGGAATCTGTCTCTCTGGAGGGACGTTATTTGAATATGCTGCTTTGAGACAGTCACTCACATGCTGATCTTGGGAAGTCCTAAGGATGGTGAATAAGCCACAATGCTGTTGCTACAGAGAAGATGTAAAATATTGAGGTAGTTTGTCCTTGGGGTCAGTTTTTTAGCAGAAGCCTGAAGAACGTATAGTCCCTAATATAGGGATATGGGGGTTTCACCCAGAGAACGGATAGACTGTCAATGATGCTGAAAGAGCAGAAAATTAAGGACTTATTGGAGAAATGAGAGCGTCTCCTCCTTTGGAGGCATAGGAGACTAGGGCCTAGAGAGATGTTTATGGGCAATCCCACTGGGGGGAAGATAGGCTGGATATCAAGAGATGATGGAAAATCTGGGCTGGGAGAAAAAATAACCTTATCACAGCTAGGAAGTCAGGGGCCAAGGAGCCCAAGTGGGGATGGAGAAGCTGGGGACTTTAGCACCCTGGGAGTCACCTCATTCTCTCCAACAGTGTAGGGGAGTCCCATTCTCACTGCACCTTGGCAGTATTGACTATTCACAATGAGATAAAATCATGGGTAATACTATATAAAAATAGGATGTAATCCACCAGCTACCACTCTGATACGATATGCTTTATTCTTAAAACTGTTTACGGTTCCTTGACATCTTTATTCCTTCTTGGACATGGGAAGACTATGCTTAATTTAATCTGGAGACTCAGAACAGGTGACCAGATTTTAATTCAGCTCCGTTGTGAAACTTCTGCTCTTTATCCAATATGAATCTCCATCTGAGAGCTTCCTTACTTTTTCTGCCAGATTTCCCCCTCCCTTTCCTTGGGTTGCCACTTGAATTTCACCGGGTTTAAGTATGTTTGTTCCCACATGGCAGGAGTGAGTGGTTACATACCTAGTGTGTTTGTCTTGCCTTCTGGCTCTGGCCCGTGGTGTCCACTACAGCACATCTGGAGGCAGAAGGGGGAGGGGCAGGCTATGCGGACCTGGAGTGCTCAGATGACTTGTCCCATCTAGGTTGTGGGTAGGCAATGGATGATCTCTAATTCTGTCTCAAATTTGCATTTTTGATTATTGGCACAAATAAAGATATTTCTACTTGTTGGCTTGCGTTCATTTATCTTTTTGAGATTTTGTTTCCTTTGTCTTTGTAGTTACTGTATTTCTCAGTTTCAGTTTATGTAAAACTGACATTGAAAAGTTGTTAATGTTTTATCAAGTAATTTCTTGTGATGGTTGTTCTGCTTTTAAGTTTGCCTTTGAACTGTATGTTTTGACATGCAGAAGAATGCAATATATTCTTTGTATTACTCTTAAGTTTAAAAGGCATTCTCTATGAAATATATTAACAAATTAGTGTGCATGAACTTTAGATTTTCTCAATAAAGACGAAACTATTTAAAATTCAATGAAAGCTAAAAAACAGATTAGGAAAAAATATTCTAATTTCATATTCTAGATAGTAAATATAAAAATATAATGATAATTCCTTTGGATTACAAATAAAATTTAATATTCATTATAAAATGAATTGAGAATTTTAGCAATCATAAAAAGGAAACATCCATAATCTTATACACACAATAATCATAATTCCAATAATATTTTATTTCCTTCATTGTTATTTGTACACATAAATAATTTCTAAACATGTGTGAGAAAAAGTTCAATCTTTCTCAAACATTTAAAAATAATCCAAGCTAAAGAGATATACAGTTCATAAATATAAAAGGCAAATTCTTTAGGATAGTTATCATTCTTGCAAGGGTGCTACCCTTATTGTTTGATAAGGAGTGTAATTGGGAAAAACTAGAAAAGCAATGCAGACATTTTGTAAAAGGAACCATAAATAAATCTCTTGATGAGGAAATTCGAGATTGAGGCATTCATACTAAGGAAATAATTCTGAATAAGCAAAAAAAGATCTATGAGCTATAAATATGCCTATTATTTATAGTATATAGAGAAAAGGAAGTAAGATACAGTCTATTTGTCTTATATTATGGGAAATTATTTAGCATGCTATGTTCTAACAATAAGAATCTTATATGCCCATTATAATTGTAAAAATTAGCAGAAGTAAAAATTATGCTCACAATGTCAAATGAAAATATCAAATACAAAATGTTAGTTGCATTCTGTGTTGAACTATGAAAATATGTGAACATGTAAAGGAACATTACTAATCAAACAGTTGTATTTGGATAGTTGAAAAATTCATTTACTGCCTTCGCTTTAATTTTTTCTTTAATGTTATTGTATTTTCCAGATAATTTGCAAAAGATATAATCACACTAACAAGATGAGTAATAGTAGCGTGTGTATGTTTGTCTATGACCTTGGCATTTCCTAACTCTCACTCTGGTATTTCATCATTAACATGTCTCACCAAACTGCTTCCTTGTCTCCAGCAGGAAGTGCTAATCACCAAAACATTGGGATTTAGAATTTACCACACCATTTCACTTACTTCTCTAAGACTTTTTGATGAATTCCCTTATCCTTCATTAGGGCAGATTCATTATCCCATTATGCACATTTGAATGTGTGTTGGAAGGATGAGCTAGTTGTCTGGGATTCTTGTTTTGGTGTTTGCATTAGAGGATAAAAGCTTCAAAACAAG
This sequence comes from Nasua narica, assembly GCA_028533885.1. Taxonomy (NCBI): domain Eukaryota; kingdom Metazoa; phylum Chordata; class Mammalia; order Carnivora; family Procyonidae; genus Nasua; species Nasua narica. Next base: position 43,284,862 of record CM052802.1, on the reverse strand, counting down.
ACTCTTTGTTTGAAAATTTTCTTTTGGATTCCACTTAAAAGGCAGAGAAATGATCAAAATAGCATCCCACAAGCTTCGTTGGCAGGGCTGTGATGTGTGTTGAAGTTTTCTTTATTCCTGGAATTGGCACTGGGTGGAGAGTTTTTCAAAGATAGTAGATACATTTAAGAAGGAAGTGCTTGAAGCTTCAACTAGTATATGATTAAATTAATGAGCCTGATTCTCTGACCTCTGGATTGGAAGCTGGGTGACATTAATTATCTATAAAACCTTTTCACATCCTCTATTCTCTACACCAGCCAAGAAAGTAACTTCCTCCCAGTGGAGCAGGAATGAGCTTTCCGTGGCTTTTTGTGGGGTTATATCTGCAGCATGGATAAAATTTCATAAGATATTTAAAAATTACTGCTGCTTGAAACAAAGTAATATTAGTCATTCTTTTTGCATGAAAGGGAGGAATAATAAAAAAAAAAAAGCACACAAGAGCCCTTTTGGTGGCCCTGCTGTTTTTCTCACTGGCTTTACTTTAAAGGCATTTCTCCAGCTCAAGCTCTTTGATTTATGGTCACTTGAAGTGATCCCTAACGCCCCTCTTTTGTTTCTATGTTCTATGTTGTTGCCAACCCTTCCAAAAGAGTCTACTCTTCTGGAATTGGTCTAGCTGTGGTTGAAAGGAAGTTTGGCTTATTTGGTTTCAGAGCTTCTCAAATTTGTTTTTGTGTGTGTAATAAACATAGGAGGAGCAGGGGTTCTCTGTTACAATGTAATATTTTTCATAATCCTTTGGATCCCTCACATTCTGCGTGATATTATTTCCTTGTGTTAACCATACTGGAACGATCCATACAGGAAAATTTCTAAGCCCTAGTAAATGTATTTAAAACTTGAAACTAATGACTTTTTAAATAGACTTCCTAAGACTGTAACTGTTTCTCTCATGCAGATAAGTAGTGGTTTTGTCAGAAATTAGTCCTGATTGAATTATTTTCTCACCGAAATTGAGAGGTACAGCTCCTGTATTCCTTTTCATATATTTAATTGGTTGCAGTCTAACAGTGTATCTACAGGGATAGTATTTTACTATGAGTATTAAGACAGAGAAAAAAAAAAAGCCTCTTCTCTTTCTTGTTAAGAGTCATATGTAACAACCAGTCCTAGACTAAGTTTCAGGCTTTCATTCTTTAACTGGCTTAAGGCCCTTTTTAGAATAAACAGGAGGAATCATTCCCTAGAATTGCTTCCCATGTTGGGAGCATGCATACCTATATATCCTCAAAATATCATTTATTAAGAAGCAAAAATATGTTACTTAGCAAATAAAAATTCAAGAATCTAAGTCTGGCTATGTCCTTACGGTGTTTAAAGAGGTGTTACCAATGATCCTGCAACATACCCTTTCCAGTTGGAAAGCTTATGCATAACAGACTTGCTTCTTTAATGTCACTGCTTGGCAGATTTAGTGTTGAGTTGGCAATCTTTTCACGGGTCAATGCTTTGTGTCTCTCTTCGGCCTCCATGTCTCATCCCAGCCATACTGGTTTCTCAACCAGTGCTTTGCAAACTTTAACGTGCATAAAAATCACCTGTTAAAATACAAACCCTGGGAAAAGGCAGGTTCTGATTTTGGAGCTCTGGGACCCGAGATTCTGTATTTCTTTTTTTTTTAAATTTTATTTATTTATTTGACAGAGAGAGAGAGAGATCACAAGTAGGCAGAGAGGCAGGCAGAGAGAGAGGGAAGCAGGCTCCTCACTAAGCAGAGAGCCTGATGCGGGGCTTGATCCCAGGACCCTGAGATCATGACCTGAGCCAAAGGCGGAGGCTTTAACCCTCTGAGCCACCCAGGTGCCCCGATTCTGTATTTCTAGTATCCTCCAGGTAATGCCAATGCTGCTGGCCCACATTTAGGACTAATAGCAAGTCTCTAGGCTATCAGGGATGTTGATTTCCAAGTATGTCTTTCATTCTTCCAGTTCAACTCAACAGAATACCTACTCTGATAGTCTGCTTCCACAGTTCCTCTGGCTTCTTACAGCTTAATTATCTCAAGGTATCCTCCTCCACAGCCAAAGTGTGCTAGGGAAAGCAAGTTGGGTTGGGAAAGTCGCTTGGGGCAGGATCCTGCTCAGGGGCAGGATCAGTCAGGAAGCGGGGTGCACAGCTCATTTTAGTTCACAGCCCTAATGCTGGGAAAGAGGCACAGGAGTGACGAGTGTGAAGGTAGGTTGAAGGATATGCTAATTAGTGCACTAAAAGCTGCAAAACAAGAATGAATGAAACAAGTGATAGATTATGGATGCACAGTCAAGGAACAGGAAAAAATACCAGGGATCGAGCTTGGCTTGGTATTCCCGGGAGACAAATTAGAATAGACAACATGGTGTTACTGTAGCTGTCCTTTGAAATGCCTGCCAGAGCTGGGCCTCTGGATACGTCTATCCAGGTAGTCCAGTGAATAACTCCAGGAGGCATTATTCACCTCGACTATGATGGGAAAGATGTTTTCCAAAATTATACAATGTCGTCTTTGGTCTCACTCATGTGACTCTCATAGCAATAGACTACACATTTCGGTTGTTGAAACTGCAGAGATATTCTCCAAAGAACCTCCTGTTTCCAAACCTTTGGCTTTGAGTCAGTTGCTCCTCATAAAAAAAAAGAGGTGATTAATGTACGTTCTTGCCTTGCGTGAGATAGGGTTAAAGACTTGGCAGCCTAATAAAGATCCCCAACAAATGTTGTGGTTTAAGAACCTAGAATTTACTTCTCTCTCATGTAATAGTTCTGAAGTGAACTTTTCAGGTGAGTGGACACTCTGCCCCATAGAGTAATCCAGAGACCCAGTCGGACAGTGGATGCGCTACCTTTAACGGTTGGTTTCAAGATTGGTCCAGTCATTGTGTTTCCATACACTAAAGAAGAAACATCAGAATCAGGTCAACCAGAAATCATACACTTGCATCGGCTCACATTTTATTTATTGGAACTAGTCATGATAACTAGACCATGATAGTTATGGTCTAGTTATCTGCAGATAACTGCAGAGAACCGGGGATCACTGTGCTAGATAGGGCCTTGGGGTCGAGCAGGTTCCAACAACAATTATTATTATGGAAAAAGGGAAGAATACATTTTGCTGGTTATCTAGCATTATCTTTAATACCTTTTTAAATAAAGATTTTATTTATTCACTTGTCAGAGAGAGAGAGAGAGAGAAAGCACACACAGGGGGAGCCACAGGCAGAGGGAGAGGGAGGAGCAGGCTTCCTGCTGAGCAGGGAGCCTGATGTGGGACTCGATCCCAGGACCGTGGGATCACTACCTGAGCCAAATAACTGACTGAGCTTAACTGACTTAGCTTAACTGACTGAGCCACCCAGGCATCCCTCTTTAATACCTTTAATACTTTTTAAACAGAGACTCCTTTAGTGCCCTGAAATGAGTAATTTTTAATTTAACTAAAAGTTATTGATTGTTTTCTACACAAGTGTGCATATCTCTTCTTCAAGATACTTGAAGCTATAGACTGCAGGACAAACTGTCATGATGATTCTCTGGTTTATTCCAGCCAGTAGGATCCCCACCACTCCAGGGTACCTGAGGCAGCCCTAGCTTTCTCCTACAGTACCAGTGTGATTATTATGGGGCCACACCATTTACTGGTTTGGACAATAGATTAAAGAGTTACTCTAAATTAAGCATCAAACAAATGACTAGGAACCACCACAGCAGGCTCTCCTTAGGAAGCTTTAAGCCCAGTGTGGAGACTAGAATTATAAGCCCCACTCCAAATTTCCAAGATCCCTGTTAGACCATGATGATGCACACATGTATTTCCTTGGTATCCAATATACACCAGGAAATGGCAGTTTCTTAAACATTTCCTGTGTATGTGCATTGCTTCTTTCCACATACTGCTGTTTTTTTAAAAAATATTTATTTCAATATATTGAGTGGATGCTGATAAAATATGGATGTATTTATCATTCCATTATTGACGGATAAGAATATATATTTCAGCATCCTCTTTCATCCTTGTTTTCGCTCACATTATAGTTTGAAGTCTGAGGTCCCTCTGTGAAGCACAGACTAAAACAAAATTTAATACAAGCTGAGCTTCACAAGCTAGGTATATGGAAAAGATCTCTGAATAACTATTTGCATTTACGTAAGGCACTAATTAAAAATGGGAGGTATTGGAGCACCTGGGTGGCTCAGTCATTAAGCATCTACCTTTGGCTCAGGTCATGATCCAGGGTCCTGGGAGAGACCCTGCTGAGGGGGGAGCCTGCTTCTCCTTCTCCCGCTCCCCCTGCATGTGTTCCCTCTCTCGCTGTTTCTTTCTGTTAAATAAACAAATAAAATCTTAAAAAAATAAAAATGGGGGGTATAGAAAAGCTGAACTTTATCCATAAAATACTGACCATTTGCACTATATATTTTGACAGCTAAATATTTATGACTACAAAAATCTTTGGATAAGACCACCTTTTTGTTTTTTAAAACACTTGGTATCTTAAACATTGGGTTATTTTTTTCTCTCTTATTGTTCAATGAATGGCTTTTATGAAAATGCCAAAATATTGGTTGATGGACATATATCTATTTAGTAGAGTTAAAAAAGAGCCACACTTTTCAAAGGACGTAATAAAAATATTTATCACATAATTCCAAGTATATAAAACTAAAGAAGATCTAATTTAAAAAATAGATCTCTTGCTGGTAATAGTCTTTAATAATCTAAGTTGAATTAAAAATTGTATGTGTGTGTTTTTTGTAATATGATAGGATCTGTACAGAATAGAGCTCTTTCCATGTTAGAACCCTAGAAAAAAAAATATCCTGTCACTGTTAGAAAAACTAATTGCCAAAGAAGAGCTAGAATAAAGCCAAAATTGAGTTATGTGTGTCTCTATTAATAAAACTAGATCTTCATCAAAAATGTTCATATTTTCTCCCCTTTCCAAAATGATTAATACTCACGCTTCAGAAATATGTGCCTAGAGAGATTTATTTTCCATCAAAAGATGCTTTCTTTTCAGGAAGATGCTTCTGTCGCAAAGTAAATTAGTCATCTTGAAGGATGCTAGCATATTGAGGTTGGGATGACTTATTCAGCCTTTTGCAAGTCAAACTTGGAGTAACATAAGTAAAATATCTATCGCTAAGCTTTTATACTCAGCACTCACAGCACAGCATTGCTTTGGATATTATTTCTGTTTTCCTCCCAGAGCCAGGTGTTGGTATACACAAAAATGGGAGTATGAGATGAAAGAACACGTGGAGAGAAATGAGTCTCAGGAACTTCAAAGTGCATTTGCCTTTAGGTTCCTGATAGCAAGATATAGCTGTAGTCATCTGACAGGTAGGTATTTGCTCTTTGGTCCAGGCCCCAGGAAAGTTCTAAGATGCATAGTTCTGTAAAATTTATGGGCAGGTTCTACCCTTCACTCTAAATCTGAGTGTCTCGTGGTGATTGCTCTGAATCATCAAAAGAGTCATTTCTGTTAAGTGAATTCACATGTGGATGTTTGGAGTCCCTTACCTATTTTATTGTGCAGCATGCTTCTGTGTCATCTGCCCCTCCAGAGTTGTCACATTCTTCCAAAGTCAGAGGGTGTGCTTGTCTGTCACTTGCTTACATAATCCCTTTCCATGAAACAAGTGGGTGGAGACCACCTGGGTTCCACCTATTGAAGGACTTTGTTTTCCGTAATGGCACAATTAAGAGAAATAATGTCTTCATAATTTGAAATGATTGCAGGGTCTTTGCAAAAGTCCAGTAACTGCAAAAGAATGCTAAGTACACAAGTCAAGTTTAATGAGTTAAATTAAAACTTAGCCTCTTAAAATACTATCTTACCTTGAAGGGGATATGTATGCAGTAGACTGATATCAAAATGGTTTGTGTAGAGTATGTGTGTGTGTGTGTGTGGGTGTTATGTGTTACTGACTCTGATATTATACCACTATAAAACTTAATATTGGAAATAAAGCCTTCTTAAGAGAGCATAAAAATAAAATTTATTCCTGAGGCATTTTTGAGTTTTTCATTCATTTAGTAGTGTAATCTAGATTACACTAGATTAGATAGTGTAATCCACTGCAGCCATTTACTGATCATTCATGTGTTAAGTACCCTTAAGGTATTAAGGTATTAGATATTAAGGACACAATGGTGAAACAAACAGATCTGATCTTCGCTTTCCTGGAGCTTCTAGTCAAGAGGAAGGAGAAGAGATCATTTCAAAGTTACAGATAAAATGAAGGAAAAAAGAAAGGGAAGGAGAATTTTCCAGGGGTTACTAGAGATAAGGTGGTTTTGGAAATAAGAATTTTCCAAGGGTTACTAGAGATAAGGTGGTTTGGAAAAGAGTTTGGAAAGCAGATGCCTGAAAAATGAGAAATGACCATCCACGGAGAGAGACACGAGAGCACTCCAGCCAAGGAATGAAAATGCAGAGGTAGGTCTTCAAGGGGTGGTATAGCTAAGGAAGCAAAAGAAGGTGTTGTGTTTAGTAGCAAGCAAAGGGGCAGTGAAGTGAGGTAAATTGGACAGGTAGGCAGAGCCCAGTTTATGTAGATCCCTCTAGACCATGGTCAGGCTAAGTTCCCGGAGGCAGTCTTTAAGACAGAAATCAGCATGGGGGCTTTTATTAGAAGCCATTTTAGGATTAATTTTGGAAGGCAGAGATGATGGGGGGTAGGGCGAAGGGAGACGATGAGCAGCACCATAATTCCAACAAAGGTATCCGCCAACTCCACGGGAGCACTGGAGCTGGGACAGCCCTTTAGAGTTGTCCCAACTGTATTGCAACATTGATCAATCACTGGATGTGGACTGCTCCTAAAAGGAGACATGACTTTGGAAGAAATAGTTTTCTTCAGCCAAGGCCATCTATAAGGAAGGCTGATACCTGAGGGCTGACTTGGCCAAATTCCCAGCAGCTTGTGAAATAAGTCCTTTGTTGCTGAAGGGAGATCTAAGCACATGAATTTCATTTTGAGCACAATGGAAAGCCACTGAAGAGTTTTCAAAATGAGGTATTATAGTCTGATTTACATTTTCATGGGATAGCTCTGGTTGTTTTTTGAAGAATATAAAATGCAGTAGTGGAATCAGGGAAACAAAGTGCAGTATTCCTATAAAAGCCAAAAGCTCAGTCAGATTTGCCCACTGGTATTTTATCTTGATGACTGAAAGTCATAAGACTGAGATAAATCAAAGGAAACAATATTTGTTCTGATTCAGTAGTATCAGGCTTAATAAGAGAGTTAATATGATTTAACTGAATGTTCTTCACTCATTCTCTCCTGAGAACTGCTGAAATAAGAAACTGCTCATAACCATAGTTTGAATATCATATACATGCACGGAGAGAGAGAGAGAGAGAGAGAGAGAGAGAGAGAGAGAGAATTTAATTCTTCTTTCTTTCTTCTTTATAAAGTTAACCTGAATTTTAGTTTTAAAGTTTTCCCCTTAAGATTCAAATTTCTGGATTGGATTCTCACTTAAGAGGCTTATGATAGATCATGTATGATAAATCTTCACAATGCCCCATCAGTTTCATCTCTTTGAAAGAAATCTCAACATTATTTACCTCACTGACAACATTTCAGAGCTTGTGGTAGGCTTACCTCCATTCCGCGAGAAGTAAATGCTCATTGGTTGATTAACCTACTGATAAAGAAGAGGATAATGTGGCTATATGGCTATCACATGGAAGCACAAATGGGATAGTTCTGTTTATGGGATAGTTCTGTATCTTGATTTTGATGGTTGTTATACCAATGTACACATGTGATAAATTGACATGCCACAATACACATTCATTGTAACAACATCAATTACCTGGTTTTGATATCATACTGTGGTTATGTAAAATCTAACCATTGGTAGAAACTACATAAAAGATACATGAGACTTCTTTGTACTATCTTCCCAGCTTCCTTTGAATCTGTAGTTGTTTCAAAATAAAAAGTTAAAAAACTCTTTGTTTTCCGTGATAAATACACGAGGCATGCCATCGCTCTCCTTGGATCGTCATACCTACTCTGATGGTGTAATCCACTGCAGCTACACTGAGGACCTGGGAACCCCTGTTTCACTCAGACATCCCCCGCTGGGTCTAGACCACATAGCCATCTGGCTGTCTCATAAACACCCCAAGTTCAGCATGTCCGCTATTTACCCCTTTCCTCAAACCAGTTGCACTTTCGGCCTTCAATCTATGTCTCATCTACACTGAAATTCTTAAAGTTCTCTAAAATGTTTTTCACTTAGCTCTCACTTTCAGCTCATGTTGTTTCTGTACCTGAAGTGATCTCTGATTTCTCTGTGTGGCCGACCCCGACACATCTTTCTAGACGTCTCATCTTTCTTAAATGTCTCCTCTTTGATGAAAGTACACCATGGATCTTGCATCCATACTCTCATAGAAGTGTGGAATAGAACGTGAATTACTGAACTGTAACACGGTGACTTTTATGTATGCCTGACTTCAGCATAGGGTTGTAAGACTCTTCGAATTATTATTTTAAATTATATATTGGGCTTGCAACACAGGAGGGAAAAATACATTTTTGTTAAATAAACAAACGAATAAATAAATTATTGGTCTAGTCTATACAATTACTGTTACTAACCACAAAATGAATTCATATTAAAATATTTGCTATGTATATTTTATGTTTCCTAAACACTTTTAAATAATTACCTTGTTTGATTTTCACAAAATCCATCCTAACTAGCTAGCACAGATATTATTATCCTAATTTAAGCGCTAAAGGAATATAAAAGAGGTGTTAAGTGACTCATCTGAAGACCATGGGTTAACACAGTGGAAGAGTAAGGATTAAAACCCACATTTCCCAATTTATACTCCAGTGTTTTTTACAACATACTATGATTGCTATCTCAAGTTGAATACCCATGCATCTTTGATATATTATAACATATGTACTCAATTTTTAAATAGTGTTCAAAGGCTCTTTTCTGAAGCACTTGATTAAATAATCTTCAAAAGAATCCCACACGAAGTAGGTCCCTATTCTTGGGACATTTAGCTCTGCTTCTTTGTGCTTTAATTCCAGGTGATAGAGGCACTTAGTATGACAAGGTAAGACATGCAGCTTTTTTCCTTTCTGAGGGCTTTATGAACAAGAGGAGAAATTAACATTCTTACAGAGGAAAAAACTGAAATGCAAAGTCTCTGACATCTGTTTCCCTCGTTTAGTTGGATCTTTTAAGATCAGCTTATCTCTCTTGGCTCTTGGGGTCTGAAATTGAAAGCATTGCTTTGATTTATGTACGTTACCATGATTTATGCACTGTTAAAATGAATATCAGATGGTTTTATATTTTTGCAAAGGCAATAGCCCAAAGAGGTAGATTTTATCTCATTATCTGAAAACCAAGATGCTGAGCCATGGCTCAGATAGCATTGCTTAATTGCTTTAACTACCTTGATATTTTAAAGACTCGGCCTTAGCAAAAGTTAATTTAAATTAAGTTGTAAGACATACATCCAACACACATTTACTCAGTGCCTGAACATGGACATAAGGAGCTTGGAGAAGCCTTTCACAAGAAGTTAAGCAAAGAAGGGCACCTGAGTGGCACAGAGGGTTAAGCCTCTGCTTTTGGCTCAGGTCATGATCTCAGGGTCCTGGGATTGAGCCCCACATCTGGCTTTCTGCTCAGCGGGGAGCCTGCTTCCGCCCCCGCCTGCTTCTCTGCTTACTTGTGATCTTTCTTTGTCTCTGTCAAATAAGTAAATAAAATCTTTAATAATTAATTAATTTTTTTAAAAAGTTAAGGAAAGATACAGATAAATTCCATTTTAAAGAAAAGCAGATGACTGGAGGGAAATGTACTACCTAAGAAAAGGATATGCTTGGATGGTACCAACAATGAAATGACCTGTATGGCAGCAAAAATCCCTCAAGAAACAATAATCAAGTGAATATTAAACATTAAGTAAAAGGCCTAGAGCAACTCTTGAAAGATACCTTTACAGGAAACTCAAACCTGATCCTGATGAATCACAATGAAAACTATGGAAGTTGCTTGATTTCCAAGCTTGTTAATGTTTTTTTCTTTTTTTTTTTTTTATTAAATGAGTGGCCTGATGACATGAAGTCAGAAGACGTCAGACGCTACAATGTCCCATAATCCACTGTTCCAACAGCAAATGTGCTCCTGCTTTATTTGACTAGTAAATAGAGATGAAATACATTAGCCAACTGATACTCCTTTTTTTAATGGATACCATGTCTGAGGTCAGAATGGCATGTGGGCATGTGTGTTTTGGGAAGTAGCTGTAAAATAATAGAGATGTATGTTTTATTGTTGCAATCTTAGGTGGTAAATACCCAGAATCTTATTTAATCGCATTAAGATTTTATATTTTCTTATGTTATTCTGCATGTAAAACCAAATTAGTGAGCATGAAACACTGCAGAAGGGGCTCTCCCAGTGAATCCGCTAACTCTTCAACTGAAAGATTTGCACCTCTTCGAACTACAAGTTGCCATACTTTTTCTGGATGTTACTGTTTACTAGAGATATAAGGCTTGTTCACATGGAATGCATCTTTCCCACCTGCACTGTAGGACCCTGAGACTATATCACAATGTGACCTGTAACCCTTGTGGGACCTTAATAAATAACCCTCCTCCACCTTCAAAGCCAGTCCAGAAGAATTTGTTTATGGCATCAGGAGCATAAGATGGAGGCAGCGTGGGCAGGGGTGTGGTTGGGGGGTAGAACAAAGGAGAGAGGGCAGGATACAGGAGGGAGGAAGAAGTAGCCAAACGCTCAGACTTACACATCTATTCCATGAGAGGGACTGAAAAGAGAGGAAGTCAAGTGGCTCTAGCAAATCACTTGGTGAAAGACCCTTCAGGCCTTCCCTCTGTTACTTTCTTTACTACACACCTACACCTGCATGTGATTTGAACTCGAGGTGACTCAGTTTTAAATCGGGGGTATCATCTGAAAGATTTAAGCATACAGAATACTAACTTTCCTCACTTAGAAATAATGTTGGTCCTGAATAATAAACTACAAACTTGGATCTGAAACTTTAACTTGGATTGTCTTGAGTTGGGGCGCCTGGGTGGGGCTCAGTGGCTTAAAGCCTCTGCCTTTGGCTCAGGTCATGATCTCAGGGTCCTGGGATCGGGCCCCACATCTGGCTCTCTGCTCAGCAGGGAGCCTGCTTCCTCCTCTCTCTCTGCCTACCTCTCTGCCTACTTGTGATCTCTCTCTGTGTGTCAAATAAATAAATAAAATCTTTTTTTAAAAAAAGAATGTCTTGATTTATGGCAACATTTTTTTTTTTCTAAAAGTAAAAAAAAAAAAAAGATAAATCAGGGCCACAAAAGAAAATGAAAAACAACAGTCTCTAACGTATTTGTAGATATGTCCTCTATAATTACCTGGAGGCCTGTAATTATTTAACAAAGTACTCCTTGAATATTTATATTGATTTTGCAATAAAATGGGAACAGAACTATGCTTCTAGTTGAAACTGGTTAATATGCACATATGGGCTAATGTGATAAGAAAATACTGATTTGAACACTGCAGACTACAGAAAAATGACAGTTTTTGCTCTACTATCTATATTTTATTTTTCAGGTTTGATAAATAATAATATATTTAAAACAATAAATTTTGCTATAAACTTACATTTACTCATTAGCTTATTATCTGGGATGAGATGTTGATAATGCATGTACACAAAAGAACAGTTGACAAAATCTCATGGGGTATTTATCTATAGCATAACTAATTCAAAACTATGACTACATGATACCAGCAGCCAGATAGAAACAAAGTTTTTTGAAAAATCAAATCTGAACAAAAGAAATGTGGTATTTTGAATTCTTTATTTCAAATTTTCCCATATTTGCTATCAAGTCTTCTAATTTAAAATAAAAATTCAGTAATATTTCTTCCTCCTTCAAAAGGGAAAATCATTTTGAATTCTACAGTTTCAATATTAATATGACTCTAAATATGAGCTAGTACTTTTGCCCCCAGTGTTTTTAACAATGTGATGTTATATGTTTAACTATAAACTGTAAAATCTACTCAATTTAGAGTGAATAATCTAAATTATTCCAAATATTTGTACTAGGATAAACTGATTAAACTGTGGGCATTTCTGATACCCAAATATTTGCTTTGTATATTTGTTTTATATGTTTCCAATTATCTAGTTCTTCACTTACATTGTGTATACATATTTACATTTCATTTAGATCTCTTAGCATGGTGTTCATATTGCTTTTTTTAAAAGTGTGTTTTTTGGTAGAATTATAATAAATTATTTTAAAAGTGAGGTATCACAATAGTTTCTTAGCGAGATGGTCAGAATACTATGAATTCTGCATGCTGTGTTTCGCACCATCAGTATTATGGTACTAATGGAAAGAGCTGAATATAGGTTGTCTTTATATTATTTCAAGTTATCTGAAACATATCCCATTCTCATTTGTGATATACAGCAATATAATCAAAGTATTAGAATTTTTGACTTCATGAAAATGTTGTACAAAATACTGAAATACAATATATAATGAAGCAGTCTTTGTTTTAAGGAAATAAAAGACTACTTCTTAAAGTCTGATTTGCATTTGAGCAATGAACTATGAGGAAGTAATGAATCGTTAATATTTAAAGCACTGCAATGATTAACAAAGTGTTGGAGGAGGGCATATATTTGAGCAGATTCACCATCTTATGATATTTGTTTTACTGTAATTCACTTTCCCTAGTATTAGGAGAAGTGTAATGGAAAAGGAAGAACTATTCGAGGGTCTGATCAAATCCTCCCCGAATTACTCCATCAACCATGCGGAAAACCTATTATTGTATAGATCTTAAGGCAGGCCTGAATTGAATTATAGCTTTAGTACTCAATCTCTCTGAATATCATTATTCTCCAAAATATGTAGAGGTGGATATAGATGAAAATTAATTTACTCTGAGCAACCAGACTATTTAATCATCTAGACTGCATAGAGACAAATAATGTTCTTGGGGATTGGGAGATCAAATAAATTGTTAACTTCTTTTCCACCCATGATTATTTAGAAACAACTATTGGGAAGAAATGTTTTACATAAGAAGCTCAGGTTCTGGGAGGATTAAGTAGCAAGCAACAATTGAATAAACATCTCTTGGACAATTGTTAATCATGGTATTCAAACGAGCCTAATAGTAATTCATCCCCTGTCCATACATTACACTGTGACCCAGATTGATGAATTTGAATGTAATTTTCTATGAAAGTCCACCTTTTAAAAAATGTAATGCCTATGGGAGAAAATGGAATAAGAGGAGCCCCATTATTGTTGCCAGGCCTTTGCCAGAAATGGACTTCTGTGTCTTATGCTACAAATATCTCAGAAATAATACAGCAATGAAATACACACATATATTAATTATATATTAATTAGTCTGGAGACTGAAGATATTTCTATTTTTCTTTTTAAAAGGTGGTAAAATCTAACCACATGAATATAATATTAGCAGCATCGATACCACATACAGTGGTTTAGTAGTCATTATTCCGTTCATTATTTCATTTTCTTCTTAGCATTGGAATTTATACATACCTGAAATTCCATATCTAATTCCAGAGGTTACTGATAATTAAAATTAATTCTCTAAATAGCGTCTATGAACAGTGAAACAGAAACTTTATAGTAGATATGCTTATTCCTAATTTATGGGTGAAGAAACTGGGATCGTGAAAATGAAATATCTTGCCAAGCCCAGTTTTTTATCAAGTGCCACAGTGACATTAGACTGGGCCTTCTTGTATAAAGGGTCATTTATGTTTTGCTTCCAGCCAAAATGTAGTTTATGGAGGCTTCCAGATGTCACTGAATAATACATATTTTACTTGTACTTAGACCCTAAACGCTTTCTACAAAACAATCTCAAAGGGATTCTCCTGCAAACACAATTTATTTGGGAGAATTGGCATGGGAATATAAATTAAATAAATACTTGAAACTATATTTGTTTTATTTCATATAAAAACAAACATTTTACTGTCAGATCTTCTATTTCAATGTTAGAGGTATACACAAATTTCTGTAAGTATTCTAATAGCATAATTTTCTCTTAATTTGCCAGTAATGAAGATCTGCTTGTAGCTGTCTCTATGAGAAATGCAAATAGTCTATGATTCATTTAATTAGTAAATCTACAGTTGAATAAAATAATAACTAGTTTATAAAGAGGTTAATTTCACTTTTTATTTTTTATGTTTTTAATTTAGGGACCTAAGGTAAAATTTTGTCCATATAGAAAGTACGATTTAATGGTGAAGCTACATAATTTTGCATCATGAACTAAATTATCAGCTGTAAATAACTATACAGGAAATATAAAGTCATTGAAATCAAAGCTAGCATCACCATTCCAGGTTAGATCATGTTAATCAATAGTAAATGCCAAGAGCCTTTGGAATGCATATTTGCCTAATGACTAGTAAAATAATACAATCATTAAAATGTTATGTCAATTATTATTTTTTAAATTTTTATCCAGTTCTTGATTAAATTCTAATTCACTTTACCAAAATCCTAAAAAGAAATTAAAATTTTCATTCTAGAAAGATGTTTGAAAACTTAGTAGGGTATCCACGAGGATTTGTAGATGGATGGATGGATGGATGGATGGATGGATGGATGGATGAATCTATGATCAATCCCCATAAGATTTTTTAATTCTATCCTGCACAGGGAGACTGAAGCAAACATGTTGCATAATGAATTTGGTACGAAATCAACGCAACTTTCTTTTCAATAGAAAGAGTGGGTTAAGACTGAAGAGAGCATAATCCTTGAAAAATGGGTAGGCATAACAAAAGCTCATTTGCCTTTTACTTGATCCAAGCACAGCTGGAAAATCTACATTATGACCAGTACACCCTGGTCTCTTATAGATTTTGTTGATGCTATAGCCCTTCTCACGTCCCAAATGATGACAACAGGCCTCTTGCAGTCATGGCGACTGGATCAGAGCCTTCACATTATGAAGTAGAGGAATGTATGCAAAGCATTTAAAAACTATACCTCTCGCTTTGCTCTAGTTCCCCTCCTGCTAGCTTCAGTTGACCTCTTCCCTGGGCTTCTTCCCTCTAGTAGACAACACTGTTGTTGCAATAGCCAGTGTACTATAATTGAGAACACTCATAATTGTGCACTGGTGTTGAGGACCTGTTACATAATCCGTAGGTCCCAGGTTGCCTGCTCAGGAAACCAGCACTATAGAAGATCACTATCTAGAAGATGAAATTCCTCTGCCTTCAGGACCAAAAAAAAGCCTTGCCTCGGGCATTTATAATCATTGGAGCTCATTTCACACTGGTGGAACTGTGCAGGTGCCTAAGGAAGGAAGGAGAAAATTCACTCAACCCACAAAGTGACTATGTCTGCTTCACCCAGTTCTATGCCAGATCAAGAAATCGACAGATTTCAGGAAGTTGCTACCCTTTTCAAATATGAACAACAAACATGCCTTTCCCCCTTCTCTGTAAACAATTATGCATGTAGTCATCTGTAGGTCTGATTCTATTATTTTATGGTCAAGAAATTTTGGATAAAAAAAGAAACAGAAGAAAGCTATGCTGATTTTAGTATATTTTATGTTGACCTCTGACCATATACATATACATTTTATATATGTAACATGTAATTTTCAGGTCTTAACAATGGGGAGAACAAGTATATTGCATTCATTGAGATACCACGCAAAAATCTAATTCTGACTTGATTAACAAAAATTTAGTTCTCCCTCGGTCTTTCATTCTCTAGTTATTATAGAAATCATTAGGATCTTGAGTGGTCTCTATGTATGTCTCCCTGTTTGTGCATGAGTCATATTGGCAGGAGTGGGATTCAAACGTAGACATGAAGTACCTACTTGAAGTTTTGCAAGTAGAGTCATCTGGTATCTGAGAGTCCCCACTGTTGATTATGGTAGTTCTCTGGTCCCATCACTGTATCTGTTGCCACCAACCTCTAGACTGCGATGTCCATGGCTGTTTTCACACTCTGGCTCAAAACACTATTTCTGTATTTCAAAGCCATGATGTAGTTTGGGCTTCCAGAAACAGGCCCTGAGTTAAAGATTTGAAGGTGAAGATTTTTTAAAGATTTATTTGAAAGGTGGGGCACCTGGGTGGCTCAGTTGATTGGGGGACTGACTTCGGCTCAGGTCATGATCCCGGAGTTCCAGGATCGAGTCCCATGTCGGGCTTCCGGCTCTGCGGGAAGTCTGCTTCTCCCTCTGACCTTCTCCCCTCTCATTCTCTCTCTCTCTCTCTCTAAAATAAAATAAAAAAAAGATTTATTTGAAAGGTGAAGGAAACCTTGTAAGGAAAAGACAAAATGAGACTGGAAAAAGAAGGCAGGCAATAAAGGGTGCTTTATCAAGTCAGCTGCCACTGTTCATTCAGTTAAGGTCATTTGGATTGCTAGGCTGGAATGGAGTAGAAAGGGGTTGCCCTGACCAGCGGTTCTCAAACCCAGCTGCCCATCGATATCAACTGTAGAGTTTGTAAAATTACCAGCTCTTGGATGCCATCAAAAACCATCAGATTTGGGGAGGTAAGATTGGGGAAAAGTTAAGGTTAGGAGTTGCATTACTAAAGGCATGCCCACAGGTCATTCATATACTAGTCAGTCTTCCTTTGTATATAAAATACAATAATAGAAGTGTCCTTTTATTTTTCCCTTTCTTTCCTATTCTCCTGTCATCATGCCAGATCAGGTTTCCATTTGCAGTGTGGATAACCAGCTTTGTAAGTGGTTTCCTTTGAGCCTCACTGCACTTGGCCATTAGCTATTGTGCTTCTGTAAGACTTCTCTAGGCTTCCAGTCTTCTCACTCTATACTGCCTCCCCGGGGCATCACATCCACTTAGAGACTGATGATGCACATGTTTCTTTCTTCAGTGCAAATCTCTTCATTGAGTTTCAAATCCATCTTTTTAACTGCCTTTTGCTATCTCCTGAATGTCTTCAAATCTAGTCTAACCAAAAATGCTATGGTCATTTTCTCCCAACCTCTTCCAAGGCTTCTTAAAGTAAAATTCAGTCTTTTGGGGGCTGGCATTCATGTAACTCTATTATCTGACTGCAAGCAGCATTTCAAATATCGTCCTTCGTTATAAGCTTGCAGCCAGCTCTTGGGCACATAAAACTGACTTTCTTTCCTCCAATTTGCTAGTGTCCACTTTCCTACCTTTGCTTTGTTAATGTTCCTACTCTGAGAAATCTTCCATGTCTTTGCTGCCTTTTGTGGCCTGGGAAAAGTCCCTTCCAGCTTTTTCCCCCCGTGCATATATTAGATGTTTTACATATTTGAATTTATTCTGTATAAATAGACATAAAACTATTTATTTATCATTATAAATAAATTAAATTAACTACTTATTTTTATTATAGTCAAATATTTTGTTAATTTCTAAAGTATGTAATACAGCATCATATTGGTTATAAGCACTAATACCATGAGGGATACTTTAGATTTTTCAAAAAACTATTTTTTAAAAAAAATTTATTTATTAATTTGACAGAGAGAGACACAGTAAGAGAGGGAACACAAGTAGGGGGGATGCGAGATGGAGAAGCAGGCTTCCAATTGAGCAGGGAGCCCAATGCAGGGCTCGATCCTAGGACCCTGGAGTCATGACCTGAGCGGAAGGCTGACGCTTAACGACTGAGCCACCCAGGTGCCCCTCAAAAACTATTTTTAAAGATGGGAAATAGTGTACAAATGTTTCTACTCCTATGATTCAATATGTGAATATCTTTCTTACTAATTGAAGGGATTGTGAAAAATTGCACATTTTCCAGAACACCAGAAGTAAGGCCTCCCATAACTAAGCATGCTGATTCTAATAATAAGACATTCATTCAACCATTCTTTCATTCACTGAGACCACCGTCCTAACTTGTAGAGATAGAGTAATGAACTAGATTCACATGTTGTGTGCTGTTGACGAGCTCATATTCCACTTAAGGAGATGCACAATTTATAGACACAAACAACAGGATGGAATTATTTCAGATTCTTTTACTGAGTACCTAATATACTGGTTACTAGGAAATCATTGGAATTCAAAACGTAGGTATGAATCCAGGGACATCACTTAATGGTAAGGTGATCTTGGGCTCATTACTTGATCTCACAAATCTTAGTTTCCTCATCTGTAGAGTTGTTGTTTTTTTTTTTTTTTTAAGAGGAACAAAGTATCTAATATTCTTAGCAAAGTATGGGACATGTGGGAAAACACAGAAATTATGTTAATAATAATAATAGGTACTACTGTTGGTTTCCCTTATCATGCATCAAAATTTTTAAGTTCCCAGGAGGTTGTCTAAGAATGAAATGATTCCTTAGTAAAAATTCCTGACATAAACAGTAACAAATGTTGTTTTATTTGACAATCATAGCCTCTTTCCAGGATATTTATAAAGACCTCATTTATAGATGATACAAGCAGGGTTCAGAAAGGTTTAATACCTTGCTCGAAGCCACATGACAAGTGCCATAAAGTTCATTTTGTATTATTGTAAGCATGCTAGATGATTTGGACCTCAGTTTTTTTTCCTGGAGGCAGGGTAATCCTGAGTGAAATGGAGGAGTAAGTCATTTTAAAAATGTGGATAAAAATATCCTTGTGAGGGTGACCAGGTGGCCTTGCTACTTACAGGTTTTCATATTGTTAAATACATACACAACAGGCAAGCTGAGAGTGTAAAAAATGCAGCAAAGTAGCTACTTAATATATCCCTTTTCAAGTATATCTTGGATATTCCATTATAAGAACTTTGCTTTTCTTTTTAGCATGACTTGTATACCTCTTTTATTAATTCCTTCAGCATCTGTGGATGATGCTTATTTTGTGAGAAAAATCAATTTATGATTCTAGGAACTAGGGAATTTGTATAGCCATTAATTAAGAAGAACAAATTTTGGAAAGCTTTCTAGGTTATACTCCCAGAGCATCCTCCTGATTTCCTCTCTGAATCAGTGGCTGTCTGTTCCATTTGACTAGACAAGATAGGATTGAGCAGAGGTAGAGAGATTGTGGAGCAGAAACTGTGTATTTTCTACTTACTACCTGTTCCATTCCCCTTCTTCTTCGCCTGTCTCTCAAGTAAAGCAAAACATCAAATTCCCAGTATCCCTGGCAACTACAAGTAGCCAGGTTCTGCCCACTGTCCACCAATGCATTCCTCCCTGCCTTTTTTTTTTCTTTTGTATGTAGAAGGAAGAGATGATGTCTTTCAGCAGTCATTACAAAAATGGTCAGCAAGAAAGTAAGAAGGAGCCCAAGTAGTGTCTTTCCCCCAATTTCTTGTACAAAATGAATATATGACACAGTGTCCGAGTTCCTGCTAAGCAGTTTTCTGGTATTTGCTGCTATCTGAAATAGACAGGTAAAAGACTACCTGACTCTCAGAACTGGTCTATGTTTACCATGTTTTATACTTATGGTTGGTGGGAGGAGCACCTGATGGCTATTTTGGTAGTTGCAAACATGAAGACTGATCTTTCATAATATGTGCTCAATAAGTAACTATTTTTTTGCCTGAAAATAGAAATTTTTCCTCTTCTGCAGGGGAGAGATAGGTCAAAAGCAAAGTGTTTGTTGTCATTCAAGAATAAGATGTTTCCTTCAGTAGCATTGAGTAAAATATATATGTACAAAAAATAGGATATATGTGAAACCGGATGTTTATTGTCATGAATGGCAGTTCCAGTGAAAGGAAGCATGATTTAGAGGTGGTTGGGAACCTGGGAAGCTAGGTTCTTTTGAGTTCCATCAATTGCTTCTCTTGCATCTTTGAATAAATCAAATCCAAATTCTTTATGCTTAAATTTCCTTATATTTTGAATATTACCAATAGTGCTTGCTCTTTATCTCTCTCTCTCTCTCTCTAATTCATGCTCTTAAGAGGATAAATGTATGTTAAGCATTTTGAGTATCTTTGAAGGGAAATAGCCTTCAAGTGTCATGGATGAATGCATCATTAGTATAATGCTTTCACAGATCTTAGGAAAAAATAACTCTCTGCCTTGTTACTGTCAAAACAGATTAGAGCATTGACCAATCATCACATTGATATTTAGTGAAAATGAAATACATCCTTTTCCAATCTAAGTAGTGGTCAAAATCCTTTTGATTTGAGTGATAAAAGGAAAGATCAGTGATTTTGCTGTAACTATTGTCAATGCCTCTGTTAAAATAGTCTTTGGTATTCTGTCATTTAGCTAAATGAATTTTAGAGATGAAAGATAACTAAATATTAGGGCTAGAAGTGTAATATAATCGTAAAATTCATTGAAGGTTTAATATTTCCTACCTTTTCTTCCAAACTCAGTTTTACTCTTCCTTGTCTCAGTACAAAGCCCAATCAGCCACTCATGCTGCAAACCAGCAAATATAATAATGATAACAATACCATCGCCAACATGTGTGGAGAGATTTTCAGCTCATGAGCTCATTTACAAATATATCTGCCCATTTGATCATTGAACATTAGAGAATTACTGAAATTTAAGGTTGAGAATATAAGCCAGATGATAAAAACTCTCTTGTTTTCGATACAACAATTTTTATTCAAAAATTGTTCTAGATTGTTCAAAGATTACTGAAAGTACAGCTGGATAAAAGGAGTCAGGAGAAATGAGCTTGAAATCATGTTGTGGAAAGTTAGGTGAGTTGTTAAGGATCTATTTGATATTGGTGTTCATGAATTTTAATGGAATTATTCTTCCTGCTTCCTGTGATTTTCTCCAGCACAGAAAAAGCAGGTTATAGGGTTGATATAGAACTGTGGTTTTGCAGAGCCATGTGCCAAAAGGACAGATGGTCAAGGGAATTTCGGGTAAAAGCAAGAGGGTTTGTGAAAAAAAAAAAAAAAATGGACCCTGAAATCTCAGCCTGATACACTATGGGAGTGAAGGGAGAAGACTGCGGTAAGCACCCTGACTGCTCACTGCATGCACGGTGTTTATAAGAACCTGTGTGTCATGAAAGGGCAATATACCACCAAAAAGAATGGATGGAAAAATAAGTAAAATATAGCCAGTTTCCTATGATCCAGAGGTCAAGACATGATAGCTTTTTCACATGTAGCTTCTTGCACAAATTTTAATCATACAAACATGGCAGCACACTGCTACCCTTTGGTATGATAGGCTCTGACTGAAACTAGTATGCATTTCAATTTTGCGAAATATGTGAATAGAAGATGGGTCAACCATGTGGAATATAGTAGTTGGCTTTGGAATTAAGAAATAAGGATTTGAGTCATGACATTTATTATTTTTGCTACTGTGGACAAAGAATAGGGAATTCATGTCATCATCTACCATATGATAGGCACTTTCACATGCCTATTATTAACTTACTTCTCACTTACTATGTAAGTTAATAACCCTCTTACTGTGTAAGTTATTTTCATTACCTCATTTTGCTGATGAGCTATCAAATAAAAACCACTACAGAAAAAGAGCTTACAGTCCTTGACAATTACAAGCTTTGGAGATTCTATTTAATTCCAGTTATAGAATTAAATTGTGAATTAAAAAAAAGAAATATTTTAGGTCATTTTTAAGATTTTGAAAAATTTTAAACTTTCTTCTCAACCTTAATTCTAAATTACAAGATAATTCATCTGTTAAATGAAGACCTACTGTGATATTATTTGTTGAACATTGAACAGTCTGGTATTTCTAAAGTTCTTTGTAATTAATAGGAAAAAAAGACCTGGGTTGGGGAGAAAGTCATTTCTTGACTATAGAAATGCCAATGAACTGAGATACTAATTATTAATATATATTACTATAATTTCCAATTTATATTAAAGACTTTTTCCTTTTACCTATGTTGAAGGTAATGTTCACATTCTGGAACCAGGTTGATTGTTTTTGCCTAATATAAACAGAATGAAAATTTGTTAATAATATAACATTGATAGTTTGCAAATATCATATTTCTATGTTACCATACTTTAGATGAGTTAGAATACTTCTATTAATAATTGCAAAATTAAACCTCATAATTTAAACCATTGACAAAGATCCTGAAAGTGAAAAATCTAAGATATAAAATATTTCAAATGAGACGTAATCATAGTATTTTAGAATTCATATTTTGCAAGTCCACCCAGGGCCCTGGGGAAACAAAACAAGGGTGGTGCCTTGATCCTGTAGGGATCCTCATATTCTAATGGCTCAAGAATATAATACAATCATACTTCAAAATATTTATACCACCAGCCCCTTTAAGTATTGTTTGGGACAAGCTTTTGCACTCAGTAGACCCAAATGAATTTTCAGAGATAAGATTCAATGACCAGAGAATGCAAAAGCAGTATCCCAAACAAGATGTAACATGAATGACTGATCTCTGTTTTGGTGACCATATATTGCTAAAATTTGAGATTCATACTTAAATTGAGCACACTAAGTTAAAACAAAATAAATAAAATGACAACCCACATTGTAAGGATATCCAAAATATGAAACAGAAAATTGTATCTTTTAGGGTTAAAGTCCAATTCAACTTTTAGGCTTAAATTAGTAATTGTTAAAACATAATAATATAAAATTGTGCATAACAAGTAAACTCACTTGTAAATGTTTTTAAACTTACTCTACATTTTTATTTTTGCTTATAAAACATTAAGTTTATCAGTTGATGGAACATTATTTCATATTATTATAACAACTATTCCTAGGACATAGATGATAGGTGTTGGTATTGCCATCACATTTTTCTATGTTGTTTGTTTGTTTAGTTTTCCAATTGATATTAGCCTTTTGAAAAATATAATTTAGTAAACTTTTATGAGTTTTTAAAAATATGCCTAGTAATACACACATTATCTAGAAATAATATAATCATGTTATATAAATATGCCAAGTTGGGTTTACTATGCTAATAATTTAAATGTTTCTAGAATTTCTTGCTCATTTTTAGACTACCTTAACAGAAGGGAGGTCTTCATCAGTATCTCTTTTATAATGCAATTAGAGCATTGGAATAAGCATTTTGAAAGCAAGATTAATAAACTATTACAAGAATAACTGCTAAGTTTCTTTTGTTAAATTCCCTTTTATAGGATATTGAAAGTTCCAGTCTCTTTTAAAGCCTGCTATTGCCTATATATTTATTTTGTTATCTTTGCCACATACTATGTTATTATTTTCTAATTTATTATCAGTATTCTTCCTTTGTAATATGTTCACATCATATTTCATGAGACATATAAATGAATATTATGAGAAAAATATTGCAATTATCTAGGTTATTGGAAAGTACTATATTTTGTTCAAGCATTATACAGAGTAACCTAAAATAATGTATATTAAAATACAAACACACTATTTACAGTACCATGTATCAGCCTTGGCCCAATTAGGAGACACAGCCACATGGTAATTTAAAAATATTTAAAAAAAAATTCTTGAGTAGTGATTAGGGAGTAACTATAAAGATAGAAAGAGATAGTAGCCAAGGAAAGGTAGTTTTGGGAGTAAAATTCAGACCACATTGAAGTTTATATTAAATAATTTTGATAAACAAATTAATAATAAAAAAGTAGGGAAACATTACATACTACATTTGTATACCACTTTCACATAAAAACTTTCTATGACTTTTTATTTATAATCGCCTTTTTGTGAGATGACCACATACAATATCTAATCAGCACTTTTAATTCTGATCTCTTAAAATGTTAAGTGACTGCCATTGATGAGTCATATTGTTCAGGCTAGGAGATGATCAAAACCATAAAAACATTCATTAAAAGCATTGAATAATTCAGAGCAACTGTAAACACATTTAAAATATATTAAGCTCTACATTTTTAACTGATAAAAATAATGTTCGAATTTGTCACAACACAAATGGATTTCAAATTCAGTAATCTATTTTAAAACTTAAGCAAAATATGTCTAGCTTTTGTTGAGATACACTTCATGTACAATAAACTGCACATACCTGAAGTGTATAATTTGATGACGTTTTATGTATGTATGTACCAGTGAGACCTTCACCACTATCAAGAACAAAGATATATCAATCACACACAAACCCTTTATATATCCCTTTATAATCCATCCCTCCTTTTCTTTCCATCACGTCCTCAGGTAACCACTGATTTGTTTTCTGTCACTATATATTAGTTTGCATTTTCAAGAATTTTCTATGTGAAATTATGCATTTTTCTTTCACTGGGCATAGTTATGGGTAAATAGCTAAATTATATGGTAGGTGTGTGCTTAAAAGTGGTTGTACCATTTTACATTTCTATAAGCAGCATATGAAAGGTCAATTTCCTCCACATCCAATCTAATATTTGGTATGGTAAGTCTTTTTAATTTTAACTATTCTAACAGGTGTATGATAATCATTGAAGTTTTAATATGAAACTCCTTAATGAGTAGTGATATTGAGAATCTTTTCATATATTTATGTCATACATATATCTTCTTTGCTGAAATGTCTGTTCAAATATTGTGCACATTTTTATTGGACTCTTGGTTTAGCTATTATCGAGCTATATGTGTTCTTCATATATTCCAGATCTAAGTCACTTGCTGGTATATGTTTTGGTAATATTTTCTCCCACTTTGTGGCTCACCTTTTCATTTTCTTAATAGTACTAATTGAATTTGTAGGTAAAAATCTTCACAGATGTCTTCACTACATACATAACTACAATAGAGTTAGTAACATATATAGAAGTAAAATATATGAAAACAAAGGAACAAAAGGTAGGAGAGGGGAAGTGGAAGAATTCTGTTGTAAAGGACTTGTAATATACATGAGATAGAATAATATTATTTGAAGGCGTATTATAAATGTTCACACGAGACCAATTAAAAGGCATATATTGTCATATTGTATTCTTAGAAAGCTGACACTAAGCTGTATATAATATATCCATTTTAAATAAAATGTATAAATATGTTAAATGTAAAGATTTTCAGGCTTGCATTAATTAGCAGAAAGCTGGAATGAACTGTAGTCATATAAAATACAGATTTCAGAGCAAGAAATACTATATCAAATAAAGATGCACATTTTCTGATAATAAAAGGATTAATTCATCAAAAAATCATAACAATCTAAATGTTTATGCACATAACAACATATATTTAAAATATATGAAGCAAAACTTGATAAAACTGAAAAGGAAGATGGGCAAATTTACAATCGCGATCAAATATTTCAACACTCCTCTCTCAATAATTGATGGAACAACTACACAGAAAATCAATAGGAATATAGAAGATGTGAAAAATAGTGTAAACAACTTGACATAATTGACATTTATAGGCCATACCATCATATAACAGCAAGAATACTAATTCTTTTCAAGTGAAAATGGAATATTTATGAAGATAGATCACTTTCTAGTCCATAACAGAGGTCTCAATAAATTTAAAATAATTCAAGCATGTTTTCCAAACAAAATGGAATTAAATAAGTAATAAACAACAGAGTGATATCTAGAAAATTTATAAATATTTGAAAACTAAGTAACTTACCTCTAAATAACATAACAAAAAGATCACAAGGAAATTAAAACATATATATATATATTTAAAGATTTTATTTATTTATTTATTTATTTATTTATTTATTTATTTGACAGAAGAAAGAGATCACAGGTAGTCAGAGAGGCAGGCAGAGAGAGAGGGGGAAGCAGGCTCCCCACTGAGCAGAAAGCCCGATGTGGGGCTTGATCCCAGGACCCTGAGATCATGACCTGAGCCAAAGGCAGAGCGCCAACCCACTGAGCCACCCAGGTACCCCTAAAAAAATATTTTGAATTGAATGAAAATGAAATAACAGCATATCAATATAGCTTAAGCAGTGCTTAGAAAAAATTTAAATACTTTATATGAATTACACACATATTAAAAAAGGTAAAAGTCTCAACTAATGACCTTAGCTGCCACTTAAAAGAAGCAAAAAAACCCCAGCAAATTAGATCCAACAAAGGTAGAAGAAATGATAAACAATAAGTAAAGATATAATAATAATTCTTAAAGATCAGCTATAAAATAAAATAACAATAAAATAATTATAAAGGTAAGAGCAGATATAAAGGAAACCAATAGAGTCAATAAAGCTAAAATATCAATTTTTAAAAAAGATTTTATTTATTTATTTGACAGAGAAAGAGATCACAAGTAAGCAGAAAGGCAGGCAGAGAGAGGGGGGAAGCAAGCTCCGCACTGAGTGGAGAGCCTGATGCGGGGCTCCATGTGGGGCTCAATCCCAGGACCTTGAGATCATGACCTGAGCTGAAGGCAGAGGCTTTAACCCACTGAGCCACCCAGGCACCCTGCTAAAATATCAATTTTTAAGCTAGCCATTTGAATTGGTAAACCTCTTACCCAACTAACTGGGAAAATAAAAGACACACAAATCACTGATATCAGGGAAAAGAGAAGAAATCAGATCCTAAAGATCTTTTAAGAACGAGAAATATTTATGGACAACATTATGCTAATAAATACAATATTTTATATAAAATGGTCAAATCCATTTAAGATACAAAATACAAAATTACCAAAATTCACCCAACAAACAAATAATCTGAGTAGCCCTAACTGAATCTGTAGTTAAAATTTTTCTCAAAGAAAATGCCAGGTCCAGAGCACTTCTCTGTAGGAGTCCACCAAATATTTAAGGAAGAAATAGCATCAATTGTATTCAACTCTTCTAGACAATTATGGAAGAGTGAATACATCCCAACTCATTTTTTGAAAGAACCACATTGCCCTGATACTATAAACAGATAAAGATATCATAAAATCAAAACCTATACACAATTATCCTTCATGAACATAGAAGTAAAAAATTATAAACCAAATTTTAGCAAAGAGAATCAAACAATATGTGAAAAAGTTAATACATCATGACCAATGGGGGCTTATCCAGAAAATGCAAGTTCAATACTTGAAGGTCAATGTGTGTTAAGTGATATTAGTATATTAACAGAATTATTAAGAGAATTTGTAAGAAAAACGATACGATTTTCTAAGTACATGCAGAAAAAGCATTCGACAAAATTTAATGTTCATTTATGGTAAAAACCCTCAAAGAGGTACAAGAAGAGTGAAAAGAGACTCCCTCCATCTGATAAGGGGCATCTATGAAATAACTGGAATATGAACCCTTCCAAGCAGCCTATAAACATTTGCTGGTTGCAGAAATAGATGTCTATTGGGTAGAGAACTTCTTCAGTATCATTCAGCAGGTCATGAGGCACACAGGAAGTACCACCCAGCTTAGGATGATCTCCAAGGAAATTAAAATAAGGACAGCACACAGCTGAAGGTTTGGGCCATAGGCCTCATTCCAAGGCCTACCTGGCTGCCCCATTGCTGAGAGGGTCAGTATCCCAAACCTCCATGTGTGGCCCATTGCCTGAAAGCTTGACCCTAGACAGCAAGCTTCTCACAATTGAGAGCATGCCTTAACCTTTATCCTTGCTCTCTCATGATGTCAAACACAGCCAACTGGCATATTAGAACTGAATCTGTATTTACTTACCACACAGTTATGTTTGTGGGGGGTTAAAAGTGAAAAGTTAAATTAAAATTAAATTGAAATTGCCTTCTTTCCTACCAATATATCAATCTCTCCTGACAACTTTTCTCTCTACTAGGACTGCAGGATTCTGGGAGATGAGGATAGGATAAGTAAATAAGGAATGTCTTGGAAAGAGGTTGAAATCATCATTTCCTCACTGAAATTAAATTAAGCTGTTGAAAGAAAACCCATGGTCCAGAGTACAGGCTCTTTCCTTTTTCCTTCTACTCACTGTTCTTTGGTTATTAACAAATTATTTACTTGATTCTTAGAGTAATATCTGTATATTTTTTTCTCTAAAGCATTTAGCAATCTTCTAGACTATAATGAAAAGTTCTGCTCGCTTGAGATGTGCGTCTTCCTTTGAGGTGTATGCTGTGAATTCTGGATAAACAACTCTATGTCTGGAAAATATTGTTAGATTGCTTTGATGATTGACTTGATTTTCACTTTTCATTTGGCTCTTCCAGTATAATGAAGATCCTGCTTTTATTTCAGAATTAATTTCATTTTGGTGACCCTTCAGCAAGTGTGCTCTGATCCTTTATAATAACAGCCAAATATGTTTTTAGCTCATTATCTAGTACACTTTATCGTGCCACAGGCTATGTGAAGATTTGATGCTTTTTCAGTGACCTTCACATGGAACTGAGCTTAGAAAAGTGCACAGAAAGCATACAGTGAGGGTGCATGTATATATATACATGTACGGATACATGTAAAATGTATTTTTAATACATCAAGAGCTTATTAGATAAATGGAAACTGGATTTTGTTTAAGAAGCTTTGAATAAATATATAAATCTTCCTTTTTTCTACTCCTAAATCTATCCTCAGGAGATGCTATTATATGGTGTTAGAAAAAATGTATCTTAGAAATGTGAATTCTTATTATACACACCACACACACACACACACACACACACACACACACACACACATGGGATAAAAATACAACCTCAGAAGTTTCCTATTTAAAAAAATAACAATTCCCTAACTGACTACTATTGTTCATCTTCCCCACCCAGAACTGACCTCCCAGGTCGAGAAAACAAAGCTTGGAAAGAAGTCCAAATAATCTACAATAAATGAAATCCTTACATACTTGAAGAAGCAGCTTGAGATCAGGGAGCAAATTAACATACAACATCTCCAGATGTGCCTGCTCTTGCATTTTCAGACCAGGTATCTAATTTTGAAAAGGTTGTTTCTATTAATAGCTACTAAATTATATTTTGTGCCACATTCTTAAATTCAAAGTTTGTGGTTTCTAAAATAGCTAAATTCAAGGATGTTTAATATGGGCTAAATTTTAATTGGAATTCTCATTATATTTTAAAAATTTAGACCAAATAATCGTCAGCAGCAGGAAAGGGCTCCAATAATTCTTGGAGTCCCAAAAACTGTCCCAAGCAATCTCCATGTTGCATTTCTCTCGGTCTATGGAAACAAGTGGCAAAAGTAGTTGAAAGTAAATGAGCTGTTCTTTCAGTTTAATTCAAGATGTTTTCAGTAGCCTGAATAAAAGACTTTAGAAACTGTTATTTTTTTCTTCTGATCTTATAATGCCCCTTGAATTAAAAGCTAAGCTGGCACTTTAATTGTGGGCAGGCCAAAGCAGTGTATTCATATACTGGAATGAATGCTAATTTGTCAGCCCCGCTAAATTATGCATGTCCTCCTATCTTTCAATTTCCCATGACTGTTCACAGTTGGGGGTTGCTTTTCTATCCCTGGTTTCACTGCCTTTTCTAGAAATCTTTCCACTTGAATCATTGAGACACTTCCTGTTACCAAGAACTCTCTCTCTTTCCCCCACCCTGAAGCTTCTGCCTTCTGTAGGAATATTTGTGAGTGCTGTGCGTGAAAAATATACTATATGGATATTTCCAAAATTGAGTGTTTTGAAATAAAGCAGAATTTTTATCCAAAGGCAGCCAAAAGGAACTAGACCACACAGGGGTTTACAATGGACAATATTGCAGGATTCTCATTTGTTGTGGGAAAGGGGTAAAGGGACTTGGACAAGTCTTAATTAGAAATCCTTCATAACTTTATAACAAATTTGTGTAGATTTTTATTCTGAAAGAGAACCTTTTTAATAGATTGTCATTTCTGTATATTGCTGGAAAACATTTTTACTTTTGCAAAGCAGAGCTAAGGTAAAATAGTAAGTAAAGCAATAAAGACCAATAGCTGGCCAATTATATTCTAAGGAACCCCAGGAGCCACTGAATTAGAGGAGAGAATTACAAACAATAGTCTGACCCAGAATTAACCTGAGCAGCTCAACTATGGACTGATTTATATCTTGAGATTTTTTATTAGACTCTTAAAATAATTGAACTGCTGCTTAAAAAAAACTAAAACATAGTTTGAAAATCAATGAATTCAACATTAAAATTATGAAAACAGAAAAGCTGATGCAAATAAATTATTTTCCAGGTAGCTTTGAGCCCTCCAGTCATATATCTAGTAGTTCTTGCAGATGAGGTTTTTGCTTTGTTTTGCTGTTGCTTACTCTGCATGCAGCACAGTGAAACCCCCAGAAATGCTTTTCTCCTACAAATAAATTAAATGTACCGACTTTAGACAATATCTTCTTGGATAAAAGAGCCATCGAGATTTCTTACAAGGCCCCTTTACTGCGTCATCCTCTAGCAACATCCCATTACTAGATAATTCAGAACATGGAAAAGACCACGAAGCCCCAGAACTCAGGTTCCCAGATTATACTTGGTTGGACGAATGACCACAAAGATCTCCTTCTCTAGTACTGTTTCTGGAAGCAGTTTCTGGAAGAAACAATTGCTTAGAGGTAGAAAACTAGGAGATCTGAAGTGAATAAACTTATGTATATGTATTGAGGACTTGAAGATTCTTTTAATCTCTGATTAAAGATCAAATATAATCAAAATATATCAACAATGGCTATTTCTCTCCCTCATGCACGTTTTGGCAGTGCCTTGAAGATTTTACCTCTATGACCCAGATTTTTGGTTTTGACTCTCTAGGACTTAAGTTGTTAGTTAGATACTCTTCTTCCATTATGGATCTAATACTGTCAGGCATAAAAGATTTTAGACATACATACCACGCGGATTATGTAAGAAATAGAACTTTCTTTTCCTAGTCACACATTTTTTAAAAACTGTCTATTAATGTATCATACACATTTATTAAAAATAAAACATTCAGAGCATCATGAAATAATAAAGAAATTTTCATATAGCCCTTATTATGGTTATGTTCTTAGAATAGTATAGGTGTTGGCAAACTATGGATTAAATCTGCTCCACGGCATATTTGTGTATGGCTTGTGAGCTAAGAATGGTTATTGTATTTCCAAAAATTGGGGGAAAAAAAGAAAAATCGTATTTTAATGCACATGGAAATTTTATGATATTTAAATTTAGTGTCCATAAATAAAATTTTATTGGAACATAGCTATGTACATTCATTTAGGCATTATTTATATATTTGCTTTCACACTATAATGAAAGTGGATTGGTTGCAACTTAGACCATATGGCCTTCAAAACCTAAAATATTTCCTACTGGTCCTTCACAAAAAAACAACTGGCAATCCCTGGAAGAGTGAACTCCTTTATTTATAGCTGATATTCAATGCTAACTTGGCATTATTCACTCAGTTTCCCAATCTGGATGCCAATTTGGGTGCCATCTTTTCTTTGGTGGTGTTCTCTCTAACTTCTTGATGATTCTTGATGAGATTATCTTTTTCTCCTTAGACATATTTCCCCTGAGTTAGCTCATGTTCATTCTTGTTGTTCTGTCATTAAAAAAAAAAAAATGTGTGAAAAAAAAGAAAGAGTACCCTTTGCTTTTTTTGTGGACCATAGAATCGGAGTTGAGATTTAAAGATATGTCCAGACTTAGACACTCTCAGTCACACCTGAGCTCTTGTGACCTTTTCTATTTCTCCCTTCTTGAAAACAGTGAAACATTTCTCCTTTCCATTTCTTGTTTTATAACCTATGCAGGACATTTTGTCAGTTACTACATAGTTTTGTTTGCTTCAGAGATGTCGGAAGTTATCCCTTATAATATATTTAGAGAAGAGAAAATGAGTTTGGCAGTGATTTCAGAGCTCTCCTAGGATGCCCAGGACCTATCCTTTTTGTTTCTTTGTGGTTTAAGATACAGCATTGCCATTTGATATAGGACTACTTACAAGCCTATGATTTTCTAGCAGATACTTTAGTGATATAATTTCTTATCATCCAGGCACTGCCTGTCTGAGAGTAATGCTTAATTAAAATGAATCTTGTTTCCTGAAAAAATCAGTATGGCATCGCAGCTTTGCTATTTGTAAACTCTTTTTGAATCTATCTATAGCACAGTAAAACTAGAAATAAGAAGCAATATGGCTACACTCTATAGCATCTTCCTTAGGTGTTTCATCCACAGGAACAGCTTTGGAGCTGTGAAAGCACTTCTGTAAGTGTCTTGAATTTAATTTTGTGAAATGTGTTAATTATTATTCTATTTATAGAATGTTTTCTTGGCTCACAGGCATTTGGGGAGGAAGATATATATATATATATATATAATGTATATATAGACAATGAATTTCTCTTCTCAATATATATATCTTAATATATATTGATATATGTAATGATATAAATGATCCACTAATGATATAAATGATCTATTATTAGATAATGGATCAATTTTTGTAACACAACCAGTTATTTTTTTACTGAAGTATAACTGATATTTGATACTATATTAGTTTCAGGTATATACATGGTGATTTGATATTTGTATATATTGCAAAATGATCACCACAAAAATCTAGTTAACACTCTTCACTATATATTGTTACAGAATATTTTTTCCTGTGATGAGAACTTTTAAAATTTCTTTCTTAGCAATTTTCAAATATGTGATACAATACAAATATCAACTGATATTTGATACAAATATCAGTTATCAAGTAACTGATACAGTTGACCAGTCACTATGTTGTACTTTATATCCTCACTATTTACTTTACTTTAAAACTAGAAGTTTTAACCTTTTTATTCCCTTCACTCATTTTGCTCACCCCCCCAACTGCCCACCTCTGACAACCACCAATCTGTTCATATCTGTGAGCTTTCCTTTTTTTTTCTTCACTTTTTAGATTCTGCAAATAAGTGAGATCATATGGTATTTGACTTTGTTTCCTATTTTCACTCACCATAATGCCCTCAAGTTCCACCTATGTTGTTATAAATGAATGGCAAGATTTCTTTCTTTTTAATGGCTGAATAATATTTTGTTACACACACACACACACACACACACACCCCACAACTTCATTTATAAGTTGAGGCACACTTAGGTTGTTTCCATATCTTGGCTATTGCAAATAATGCTTCAGTGAACATGGGAGTCACATATCTTTTTGAGTTAATGTTTTCATTTTCTTAAGATAAATATCCAGAAATGGAATTGTTGGATCATATAGCAGTTTTATTTTTAATTTTCTGAGGAACCTCCATACTGTTTTCTATGTGGCTACACCAATTTACAATCCTACCAACAGTGCACAAGGGTTTTTTTCTCCACATCCTTGCCAACATTTGTTATTTCTTGTCTTTTGGATAATAGCCATTCTAAAAGGTGTGAGGTAATATCTCAATGTAGTTTTGATATTAAGTTCCCTGCTGATAAGTGAGGTTGAGTATCTTGTCATGGGCCTGTTAGCCATCTATATGTCTTCTTTGGAAAAATTTAATTAGACTTTTGTGTTTTTGCTATTGAGTTCTATGAGTTCTCTGTATACTTTGGATATCAATTATTTGTCAAATATCTGACTTGCAAATACTTCCATCATTTAATAGGTTGTCTTTTTGTTTTGTTGAAGATTTCCTTTGACAACTAGCTATTTTAAAGTACAAACATGTACTACTCTCCTTAATGTGTTAATATTCCTAAACTTTATAAATGTATCTTTCATTTTTCTTTAAAGGACTGTAGTAAAGAAGCTAATGTCCATTACAAATAAAATAATTGTGATGGTGAAAGATTAATTACTCAAGTGTTTTCTGGCACTTTCCATTACATGTTTATTTATTGTCTGTGTCCCTCATAGACTATGTCTCTTGAGTAAGGCCTTCAGCCTATTCACTGCGAATCATGCCTAATACAGAGTGGGTGTCCAGGAAACATCTATCGAATGAGGAAACTGTGAGGGGATTACTCAATCTGCAAGAGTTGGGATAACAAAATTAACAAATAATAGATGATATAAATTTTCCACAGAAATGACTTTAAATGGCTTCATAATTCCATGTTGATATAAGGGCAAGATAATCTAAGACTATTTTGACCAAAAGTGAATTTTGTAGCTTTATCAATGACATTAACATCTGAACAAAGGATATGTTTACATGGAAGTAAACATGGAAGTGAGGAAAAGGAAGTCTAGAGCCAGAGAATTTGTCACAGTGTTTTATTTCCCTTCAGGTGAAAAATGCTCTGGTCAGGAACCTCCTCTCCCCCAAATAGGCACAAACATCTTCCGTGGCCATTAAGATTAGACAACCAAATCTCTATATTCTGCCTTTATGTCTCATAACCAAAGTTTTCATTATAATTCATATCATATATATAATTCAATCATATATATAATTCATATATTATTCATTATAATTCAACTGCTCTTAAATAGAAGGATAGATCTTACCAGTGGCTTTGGTCTTGACTACCTGTCTCCTTGACATTTGTACAAATATATGTCAGCATTTTATGTAACTAAAAATGAGTTTGGTGTTTTCTGAAACTTAACCACCTCTGAGCATGATCCTTTGATTGATTTTGCTAAGCTGTGGCATCCTGCCCAAGAGACTAATCAGCTTTCTCATGTTAAAGCTCTATCTTGCTGCTCTCTATTCTTCTAGAGGACCAAGGTCTGCATAATACCAGAGTTTAGTATGTTAGCCATATCATCTTAGTAAGACTAAACTAGTTTATGCTGGAGTAACTAAACAACAACAACAACAACAACAACAACAAATGAAGCCAAATAACAGAAACTAGATAGTTAAAAACAAAACCAAAAACATATCAATGACTTAGGACAATTAAATTTTTCTTTCATTTAAGCAATATGTACTGTAGGTCTAGGAGACTGTAGGCAATTGAACTCCATGGGGAAATTTCATGATCCAGGCACCTTTCTAAAGCTGCAAGATCTGGAATTTATTGACCAGTCGAACTGCTTGGGAGAAAGATCACACACAGGCTTGAAAATGCTTTCATACAGCAGTGACACTAATTCACTTATTGGTAAGCAACAGTAATGTCTACTACATAGCTGAAAGAAAGAATTAATTAATGTGTGCAATTTAAAATACCAATTTTCAAAATTATAGCTGAATATTACTATTTCAAAAAATATGCAACATTTTACATAGTTTACTTTGTAAATTATATATTCATATAATGTTATATGTATAATGTGTAAAGCTATTATATATATAGCATTATATTCATTCCACTTGTAACTTGTTGGTGATTTATCACCTGCTGTATTGATACCTGGAACTTGGTAGAAGGATCCTGGTTAGCTAATTTAGTCAAATATTATAGTCGAATACTTTGAGAATTTTTTTTTTTTATAATTTCACAAAACATCCTTATTCTTTGTTTAGGATTTGATTCATTTGAATGTGGCAGAGTAACTCATATTTTTTTTCCTCTGTAGGTTCATCAATATGAATGAGATCTTATTTTCCCCTCACTCCAGAAAAAAGAGAAAGCAGAGACACTGCTTGCTGACACCAAGGTTTTATTTGCTCCAGAAAAGGGCAAGGATACTTTTCTTGTCCTTACTCTTGGGGGAAAGGAGTTGGATTACTCAAGAGAAGGAAAGTGTGCCTCAGCATGGACATGGGGGGAACTTAAACTCAAATGCTGATGTCTTACGAGCCATGCTGACATTTTTCTCTGCAGACATGGATAGCAATTGGAAGTCTTGAGCAAGAGCATTATGCCTTAGAATAGATAACATGGGCTTGGACAAGGATAGTCTCAGTGTCCATTATGATGGATTAGCACCTAGACTACATTCCTTAAGTGTTTTGGGTAGAGCATGTATCTCCTAAAATTGTGCAGGAGATCCCTGTGTATTATACAGGAATATATTTGATAATGAAAAATAATGTAATCGGATACAGTCGTACCTTGGTTTATTTCACTTTCTTTTATTGTGCTTTGCAGATATTTCATTTTTTACAAATTGAAGGTTTGTGGCAACCCTGCATTGAACTGGTCTATGGGCATAATTTTTCCAACAGCATTTCCTCACTTGATGTCTTTGTGTCATTTGGTAATTCTTAAAATTTTTTGAATTTTTTCATTTTTATTATATTTGTTATAGAGATTTGTGATCAGAGATTACAACTAGAGAAAACCCAGATTGTGGTTAACCTTTTTTAGAAATAAAGTATTTTTCAATTAAGGTATGTATATTGAGATTTTTTAAAACATAATGCTATTGCACACTTACTAGACAACACTATGGTGTTAACATAACTTTTTATAAACACTAGGAAAAAAAATAATTCCTTTGACTTGCTTTATTACAATATTTGCTTTATTATAGTGGTCTGGAACCAAAACTGCAATATCATTGAAGTAAGTCTGTATTTTTTTGAAATAAATTGTAGAGGAACAAATGCATACTAAATAAGCAAGTTTAATTATCTGTATGTATGTAGTTTTTCAGAACATTTTTCTGCATGTGCCATTAGTAAGTAGGGCTCTCAGGTCATCTTATTAACCTTTGCTCTACTAAATCTACGAGCTATTCCTAAAGAGTTGAGATGTTTTAAATCTCATTGAACCTTTTTAGATTGTATTTTTTCTTCTTTTTTTAAAATTTTATTTATTTATTTGACAGAAAGAGAGAGAGAGAGATAGATCACAAGTAGGCAGAGAGGCAGGCAGAGAGAGAGAGGGGGGGGGGGAAGCAGCCTCCCTGCCGAGCAGAGAGCCTGATGTAGGGCTCGATGCAGGCTCCACCCCAGGATCCTGAGATCATGACCTGAGCCGAAGGCAGAGGCTTTAACCCACTGAGCCACCCAGGCGCCCCTGTATTTTTCTTCTGAATAGCACCACTGTGTGTACATTCAATTTCAAATTTCTATTTTTCCTAAACATATCTTAGTGATTTAAGGGAATATCTTCAACACATATGGAGAAAGAGGTTCCAAGCATCACTTTTTTTATTTTGCCTGACAAAAAGGAAATATTTAGGGGTGGAGAATGAGGGAGTTGAAATAGATGGCTGGCTGCTTCTGATGATTTAGACTAGTGGTGTATTTAGACAGTGACATTCTGTTGTGTGGAATGTTCTATAAATGTCGATTAGATCAAGTTGTTCGATAGTGCTTGTTCAATTCATTTATATGCTTACTGACTTTCTGTCTACCTGATCTATCAATTACTGTGTTGAAGTTTCCAAGGATAATAGTGGATTTTTCCATTTCTCCTTGCAAGTCTATCAGTTTTAGCCTCATATTTTGATGCTTTGTTGTTAGGTATATATATTTTTAAGATGACCTCTTGGAATATTGACTCCTTTATCATTATGCAATATCACTCATTATCCTTGAAAATTGTTCTGAAGTCTACCTTATCTGAAATTAACTTAGGGGTTACATCTTCCTTTTGATTTGTGTTGGCATAGTTTACTTTTCTCCATTCCTTTCCTTTTAACCCATATGAGTCTTTTAAAAACAGATTTTAAAAGTATATGTTTAAATTATACATTTCTTATAGAAAACAATAGGAAATTATTTCTTTATCCAGTTTTTCAATTTGTCTTTTAATTGGTGTATTTAGATTGTAATGTTTTTAATGTGAAATTGTCAGGTAGGGTATCTGGGATTGTAAAACTCTAAAAGAAGCTGCTTGTAACTTTATATGCTTTGGAGTTGATAATCAAAATAGGAATTAATTGCCTGGTTTGTTGTTTTGTTTGTTTTTTTCTTAAGTATGAAAGAAGTAATATATAAAACATCTTATCTAGATACTTTTTCAGAGGTTAATTTTGCCAATTAAATGTCTGTTTTTTTTGTATTTTTTGTTATGCTGTTTTTCCACTCCTAAAGAATTTTGGTAAGTTTTATCTTCTCATAAACCATTTTTGAGATCGTGAAATATATTCATATTGAAAATATTTCATATTTTAAACATTTGCTCTGTTTTTTCTTTTGTTTTCTTATTTTGTGGTTTCTCTCCTACCCTTAATTCTATTTGTCTGAAATTTTATTGATTTTTCATAAAAATTGATATTGGCACATAAATTTTCTATTTAATGTTTAATAATCAATTCATTCTGCTTTTTCACTAACTCCTTCCTCTTATCCTCATTAAGATTAGTTTCTGCCCCTGTAATCTTAATTGAAGACTTAACTTTTCTCTTGTTTAGTAATAAAATCATTTTAAAATGATGTCTTTCTTTTTTTTTAAGATTTTAATTTTTATTTGAGAGAGAGTGAGTGAGAAAGAAAGCATAAGCAAGGGGAAGGGCAGAGGGAGAAGGAGAAGCAGTCTCCCCTGATGATCAGAAAGCCTGTTGGAGGGCTCAATCCCAGGACCCTGGGATCATGACCTCAGGAGATGCTTAACTGACTGAGCCACCCAGGTACCCCAATGTATTTATTTCTTAATATAACTTCTGTGGCATCCCATAAGATTTGACATTTTGTCATCTTTTATAAATAGTAAGAAATATTTTTAATTTTCTACTTGACCAGTAATTATACAGGAATGGTTTAAAACTATCTGTGAATTTTTTTCCTTATTATTCCTTTTTTTTTCTTCTTTCTCTTCTTTCTTCTTCTCTTCCCCCTTTTCCTCCTTATTTTTTAAGGTCTTGTTTATTATTTATGCATAATTTCTTTGTTTCAGCTCATATGTTGGAGCATTTATGACCTACACAAATATGCATCTTAATCTATAAGTAGTTAAATTAAGATAGATTTGGTTTATGTATTGTATTGTATGTATGCATTCTTCTTTTTTTCATAGTGGTGGTGTTAATTGATGAGTTGCTTTTGATATTCCTGACTGTTCAGGAGCATCAGGGTCAGCCTCCATCAGCCTTCTACCACATTCTTATACAAGTCTCATATCTGACTATGCAGAGGACACGAAATGCAATGTAATTTTCTCTGTAAATTCTAGTACATCATCATTTTGGGTACAGATAATATAAAACGGATTTGGACATATATGAGCTACAGCAATTTAATTCTGCTCTTTATCTCTGATTATCATTTCCTTCATTATATAATTACATAGATTCTACTTGAAATTTCCCTTTTTCTGCCCATACCTTGTTTTCTTATTTGTTGTTTCCAATCTGCTATGGGTGAAGTTTTGGGCTAAATAGGTATCTAGATTAGATAAGAAGCAAATATATTATCTAGTAATTTTAAATACCACATATATTTTATCTGTTCATCTCAAGGGCTTTGCAAAGCAGGAATTCTTTCCCCAGTTTTATAGAAAAGTAAATTGAAATTCACAATATCTTTCCAAAGGTTATAGATAGGAAGCAGCAAAACTGCAAATCCAGCACAGATTGATTTCTCTCAAAAGCTGACATGCTGTTCATTTCCCTAAATTTCTTCTGAGAAAGATCTCAAGAATAAAGTGCAAGGTTTTAATATAAAGACTTAAAATAGCTCTGCATTTAATGCCTTCTTTCCTCTATATAGTTTCAGGTAAGAAATCTTTGAGGATCTAATTTACCACGTCTGACCCCTGAAATGAAAGGTTTAACTGAATTTTCTTTTTCAATACTTGTAGAGAGAATGACTGGGCTTTCATAAGAGGTGAGAGCAAATACTGTCATTTTCATTTTATGAAGAGGTAAAATCCCCCCTCCATGCAATTTTCATCAACATAACAAC
Source organism: Nasua narica (assembly GCA_028533885.1). Taxonomy (NCBI): domain Eukaryota; kingdom Metazoa; phylum Chordata; class Mammalia; order Carnivora; family Procyonidae; genus Nasua; species Nasua narica. The sequence goes on along the minus strand of CM052802.1, from coordinate 43,245,266 downwards.
TACTGTCTTAAATTTCTGATTTATAAATTTCTCTTTTATTCCTGATTTATAAATTCCTGATTTATATATGCCTTCTGTTCTTTAGGGTATGTACTCTAAATGACCGACTGATGAAATAGCCATTTGTGTAACAATCCATTATGAAGGTCTGAAGCGGGAACCTCCCACCCTCTCAGCTAGATTCAAGTTCTAATGTTGTAATTTTCCCAGTAGGTTTTGGCATCTTTGGATCATTTTTCTCTATAGCTTTTACTATATCCTCTATATTTTGTGTTTTCAGATCTGCCTTATACTATACCATGGCCTCCAGAAATAATTTCAAATTAGAAAAAAAAATGTGTTATAAGAAAGACTTTATGTTTGGGGGTTTCCTTCATTTGAATACAAATTATTCCTGCTTTTGACCAGTTGTGGTTTATTTATCAAATAAATAGATGACAATCTTAACAATCATTTTCTGGGAGCAAAATTTTCTGTAGCATTGTACTGTATGGGAAGGCAAAATTCAGTGACGTTGATCGAGAAAATGTTATTTTATTTTGAATAAAAGAGCTATGTATAGTTAAAGCTGTTTTTCTTCAGATGTATATTTTAATGACCGCAAAAATATTTATATATGATGAATTCTAGGGTGTTATTTTTTTAAACAAATGTAGTAGGGTACAATGTACATACAACAATATTTACCAATTTAAAGTACAGTAGATGCCAAATTAAAATAGTCATATAACAATTTAAACATAAAAAAACCAGGCAAACTGTTTTCTAAAATGTTTACCATTTCGCATTTCTGCTAACACCTATGGGTTTGAGTTATTCCACATCTTTGCCAACAATTAGTACTGTCATTATATTTAATTTTAACCATTTGCTGGATATATGGTGGTATCCCATTGCAACTTTAATTTGCATTCCCTAATGACTGATGATGTCAAGTATCTTTTCATGTACTTATTTTCCATTTACATATCTTATTTTGTAAAGTATGTGTTCAAATTTCCGCCTAGTTTAAAAATTAGTCTTCTAATTATTGACATGTAAGAATTCTTTAAGTGTTCTGTATACAAGTCCTTTATTTTTTCCCTTCCCCTATGTTCATCTGTTTTGTTTCTCAAATTCTATGAGTGAAATCATATGGTATTTGTCTTTCTCTGACTGACTTATTTCACTTAGCGTAATACATGCTAGCTCCAACCTCATTATTGTAGACAACAAGATTTCATTCTTTTTGATGGCTGAGTAATATATATATACATATATCTCATAGGCTGTCTTTAGTTTTGTCAATTGTTTCCTTCACTGTGCAGAAGCTTTTTGTCTTGATGAAGTCCCAATAGTTTACTTTTGCTTTGTTTCCCTTGCTTCTGGATATGTGTCTAGTAGAAGAACTTCTTAGTAGAGGTCATAGAGGTTGCTGCCTGTGTTCTCACAAGTCCTTTATCAGATATATGTTGTGTAAATATTTTCTCTTAATCCATGGCATATCTTTCCATATTCTTAATAGGATGTTTTGAAGATCATTTGAACATAATTTATGAAATACAATTTGTTAATTGCTTTTTTATGTTTTTTAAATTTAATCTTAGAAAGATGCTCAGCTCTATTTTGTTCTAGAAATTTTTTAAGTGTTACCCTATATTTAGGAGTATGATCCATTAAAGTTAATATTTGCATATGATGTGAGGTAAGGATCAAAATTCATATCTCCTTTTTTTTTGCGTGAGTTCCATTTGCTTACTACTTATTGAAAAATAGTGCAGTACCCCAGACTTTCATCATTGCATTACTTCAGACTTGGATTTTAGTTCTACATATGACTGAAGCCCACAACACACTGTTATTATTTGTGTTTTAAATAGCTAATCATCTAACACTACTCACTCCTTTGGGAAAATTTAAATCCCCAGCTGGTATTATCCTCTTGCCTGTAGAGAGTTTAATGTCAATAAAATGACTCATCTCTTTTTATTCCTAAAAAGTATTTTGCCTTCATTTGTGAAAAAATATTTTCATTTTCATTGCATATAAGATTAAGGGTTGGCAGATTTTTTTTTTCTTTCAGTAATTTAGAGGTGCCATTTCTTGTCTTCTGGCTTTCATAGTTTCTGACAAGAGATCTGTTTCCATCATATCTTTGATTTTCTGTGTATAATGTGTCTTTCTCTGGCTGCTTTTAAAATTTTCTTTTTGTCATCATTTTTAGGATATCTTTAGTGTTTAGAGTATTTTTCTTTATGCTTATTCTGCTTGCCATTTTTTGAACCTTTTGGATCTGAAGGTACTTCTCACCACTTTTGATTATTTTGCAAAAATTTTTTCTGCCTCCTCACAACTTTTTCCATTTTCTTTTACTCTTCATGCTCCTGGGTTCTGATTATACATTTGTTAGACAGCTTGATATTATCCATAAGCTGCCGATGTTCTGTTTATTTTTTGAATGGATTTCTCTCTGAATTTCATCTTGACTAGTTTCTATTATTATGTATTCAGGTTCACAGATATTTTCTTCTGTAGTGTTTAATCTGTTCTTAATCTTCTTTGGTGTATTTTCACTTCATGTATTGTATTTGTTATTGCAAGCAGTCTATTTTTTTTTTTTTTTTACTATCTTCTGTTTCTTCTCTTCATCATTTTTAAGTTTTCCTTTACACTTCTAAGCATATTTATAAGATTTTCAATTTCTGTTGTATAGTCTTTGCCTTGTACTTCCATAATCTCTTATTTAGGTTTACTTCTACTGATGGGTATTCATATCTCTTATTTTCCTGCTTTTTTGACTGCCTCAGAATTTTTGTTTGAAAATCCTACCTAATGAATTTATTTTGTTGGTAACTAGATTTTGTTGTATGCCTTTAAAGAATGTTGAACTTTTTCTAGCATTCAGTGAGCTATTTGAGTCCAAGTTTATTTTTCTAAATTTTTCTTTGAAACTTTCTTAGGGCTAACCCACATAGCTTTTGGTCTTGGGCTCTCTTAGCTCATTACTAAGGTGATACTTTTCTCTGATTCTATTCAATATCTGTGAGTATATTATGAGGTATTTTCCATTTTGACTGAGGAAGGTAAAGTATTTTCAGTTCTCTGTGAGCATAGGGAACTATTCAGTGTAATTCCTATTTTGTTCCCCTGTCTTACTGTGTCTTACCCTACATGTATTTAAATACTCAAAGACTACAAGGAAACCCTCTCTCTATATATACATCTCTCTGTCTTTGTCTCTTTCCAGCTCCCTGTACTCTTGTAATATAGTCCACAATTTCTATCTATCTCAGTTTTCCTAAGTTCAATTTCTGTGTTTTCATCTCAGGGATGTTTAAGTTCCTCTTACATGCTCTAAGATCTGTGAATGACTTCCATGAATCAAGCTGAGGCAACCATACGGCTCATCTCACTTGTTTGTTTTTTCTGAGAATCATAATCCTCTACTACTGTGTGAGATATCTGAAAATCATTGTTTTATGTATTTTCTGGGACAGGGAGATTGTTTGCTGTTGTTCTTCAATTTTGTTTTCATTTTTTTATGATAAGAGAACAAGTTCCTTAGCAGATAAGTTTTCATGGACAGGAATGGAACTCCTATAGCCTGGTCTAATTTGCTAACTCATAAATACAGTCTATTTATTATTTAAGGCAATGCTTCTCAAAGCGTAAGACATGGGGCATCTGAACCAGATTAGAGTAATTGATAATGTAATATTCTTGGAATGGATACTTAACATACTGAATCAGAATATCTGGGAGGTTGTCCTAGGATATAATTTTTAACAAAAAGTCCAAATAATTGTACTTATAAAAAATTAACACACTGGTCAAAGGCATTTAACATTAACCATTTTAGTGACTTCAGGTTTTATATTGAACTGTGTGTATGTGTCTATGTGTTTGTGTACATGCTCACTTTCCGAAATTGTTTCAGTTGAGTCTCTTTTTTAGTCATTAACAACATGGTTCCTTAAAAATAAGTTGACATTTGTTATATTATTATAGCTTAGACTTCTTTCAATATACTGATATTAAAGAGTATCTTTTTTAAATAGGGGTGATTCACCCAAAGGAAAATGTTCTACTTACTTATTGAGTTATTCAGGATCAATCCAGTAATACTGATTTACTCACTAGATTTTAAATTCTAAGGGGTCAGGGACCCATTCTGTTTTGTTCAATCTTTTTATAGAGTTTATGGATTTTTGTGGATTGTGGCTAGAACATGTAGGCCTTCAGTAAATATTTGTTGAATACATGAATAATAAGGACATATAGGTTAGTGCTTTTTTTTTTTAGTTGGGTTTGTAGGGACTTAGGTATATAATCTAAGAGCCAACAACTTCACAGAGTATAAATTATCTCATTTATAGTACCTTAATTATTATATATTTTCAAATTTTACCTGAAAATCAGGATTGACATTCTAAAGAATCAGAGCTACTACAAATATCCGACTATCTCTTTTGAAAGATATTACAAAAGTCAGATCACACTTGCAAACTCTTTCATTCCCATATGAAATATTTGGCAATACAAAGCAATAATAAAATAAATGTGAAATTTCTCACTTTCAAAGATTACACTTTGCTACATTTTAAACTAAAATACAGTAAAATATATGAGATAGCATATAAAGAGCTCAGTATAGAAGGGCATTAGAGTACTTTCTGATCTATAACTTTAAAGAACACAGAAGGACACATAGAGTAGAGTAAATGCAGAGATGCATATAATATGTAGTTGAGTAACAGACTTTCCAACATCAATCTTCCACTTCCTTCAATAACTTTTTTTCTGGCAAGACTTTAGTAGGAGGGTGGGTTGGCCTTAAATCTCAGTTCTCTGCAAGAGGTAGAAATCCTTGCCAGTAGCATCTCCTCTTATCTTTAAATACAGAGTTATTGATGCACTTTGACAGACACTTATGTATGTTTCAAAATGTTGAAAGGGGTCAATCTCAATTGCTCTTGTTAACTACCCATGGAATTTTAGACAGCAACAATGTGGGACCAAGCAATATCAAGCTTTCCTAACAAGTTCTACAGCTTAGTGACCCTGCTGACAAATGATCTTTCAACAATATTGTCAAATACCTAAATAGGAACTTTTTTCCTTGGCATAAAAAGTTGGGATCGTTAGTAGTATGAAACTTTATGGAAATCTCTAATGGGGTTTGGAGTTTTCAACAAAATTAACTACCACTTAGTTAAATGTCACCTCTTCTCATACCCCATCTCCACTGCTTTAATTATAGTTTTCCTAAAACCATAATACTCAAGGCAATACCTACTTACTTATGCTTATCCTTTTTAAAATTCAATGCACATGAATTTGTCACCCCAAAGCTAAAAGGTAAAGGTAGCCGAAATAAGCAAACGGATCCTTTTAAAAGCAAAAAGGTGTAATCAAAGTGACTGAAAGTTACTCCCTAAAAAGAAAAACAACACATTTCTTCATTTTAACTGTAAAATATTACTAATATACAAGTCCCTTCAGTCAAACATACAAATAGGACTACAATAACCATTGCAATTTATGTGTAAAATGTATCTCCCACTCACACACATACATTACACAAATGCACACATAAAATCAAAATTTCACTAATTCATTCTAGTTGTAGGAAAAGTGCCCTTCAGTTACTGAAGTTAGAATTACAGAATAGTCTCATAATAAAATTGGATTTGTTAATTAATTAATTTTTAAGAGTGAGAAGAAGCAGAGGGATAAGAAGAGAGAGAGATTCTTAAGCAGGTTCCATGACCAGCACGGAGTCTGACTGGAGAGAGGGCTTGGCACGGAGCTCGATCTCACAACCCTGAGATCATAATCTGAGCCAAAATCAAGAATCGGATGCTTAACCAACTAAGCCACCAAGGTGCCCGTCGATTCATTAATTTAATCCATAACAAGAATGCAAAATAGCTTAACACTGTGATATGATAGATCACTTTAGACTCAAGAGAATAGTTTTGTTCTTCTTATTTTCAAATGGTTGCTTGTAAGACTATGCAGCCTTTTATGTAGGCTTATTTTTTATAGTATTATTAATACCATTAATTTGCTTAATGTATTTTATTTTTAATAAACCTATTCTGATAACATGAAAGGTTTTTGCTTCTACTGAGTCCTCTTGACTATTTCTATAGTAACATAAGTCCTTTTAAAAGACCTTTTCTGGGGGCACCTGGGTGGCTCAGTGGGTTAAAGCTTCTGGCTTTGGCTTAGGTCATGATCTGGAGGTCCTGGGATGGAGCCCCAATTTGGGCTTTCTGCTCAGCAGGGATCCTGCTTCCTCTTCTCTCTTTGTCTGCCTCTCTGGCTACTTGTGATCTCTCTCTCCCTGTCAAATAAATAAATAAAAATCTTTAAAAAAAAGAAAGATTTAAAAAATAAATAAAAAATAAAAGACCTTTTCTGCTGTTTTTTGTTAAAATGTGATTTATTTTCTTCAAGGAATGGGTAGGATTGGTAAAAAAAAAAAAGAAAAGTAATATCCTGTAAAATAGAATAAAAGAGGAAGGAAAGAAGCACCATCAACTTCTCATTTTGTAGGTAAGGAGGCATAGTACTTGATCATAGAAAATGCTTGAACTACTGATTAAATATATAAATATTTAAAGAGCATATATATATACATATATATGTATATATGGACTTGTGGTTCTTTTACAAATATAAGAAGTTTATGGTTTATCTTGTTTTTTCTTTTGTGTTTGTCAAGAGTAAATGTAGGCCCATATGTAAAATTTATGACAAAATGCTGCCATTTTTCAGAGAAAGACAATTACCATATGATCTCACTCATGTGAAATTTAAGAAACAAAACAGAGGATCATAAGGGAAAGGAAGGAAAAATAAAATAAGACAAAATCAGAGAGGGAGATAAACCATAAGAGATTCTTAATCATAGGAAACAAACTGAGGTTTGCTGGAGGGAGGGGGGATGGGGTAAGTGGCACATTAAGGACAGCACTTGATGTAATGAGCAGTGAGTGTTATATACAACTGATGAATCACTGAACTCTACCTCTGAAACTAGTAATACATTATATGTTAATTAATTGAATTTAAACTAAAAATGACAAAAAAGATTGATAGTTAAAAAAATGCTGCCATGTTTGCTTCTGGAAGGTGACTTTGTGTGTACGTTTGTGTGTTTGTTTCCCTACATATATAAGCATATCCATATATACACATATATATCCTTCTGTCCATCCATACACATACATAGGCATCCATACACAGTACCTATATGTATGTAATAGACATACAATAGTCTACTACTGGTTCAGTTAACCACTTATCATAAGAAACAAAATGTGTATTTTAATGCAAGTTATCCTGAATATGCGAGTTGTGGTTTAGTATTATGTGACAATACTGAAACAAAAAATTAGCACTCAATCTGACTTTCCTAATCACTGGCCTATATGAGAAAAAAAGGAACCCCATATCCCATGGGTCCTTCTGCTTGTCTAATACCTGTCATATTTTCAAAGCATCCTTCTGTTAATGTAGAATAAATAATGATATCAGTAAAACTGACATTTTCTTGCAAGGAGTTATTTCTTGCTAATTTACTGCTTCATTTCTCAAGAGTATTATAAAATTCTCGGGCCACTGAGCTGCCTTTTACATTCCAATCAACCTTAAATTTATTGAAAGAGAGTCAAAGTGATAATCGAATCAATACGATGTTTAGCTATTTTAATGTATTTATTACAAGGACTTCTGTTATATGGCAACTCTCATTGTCATTTAAAACATATTCTCTATTTGGATGTTTGTCTCCTATTTGATTAAGTGAGATTTCTAAGTTTAATTATGGAAATACAATGAATATATAAAACTGGAGATATTGAATAAAATAAAGGATGCCCAGTTAAATTTAAATTTCTGATAAACAATGAATAATTTTTTTACTATAAGTGTGTCTCAAGTATTGCATGGTATAGACTTGGACAATAAATTGGTCCTATTGTTTATTGGAAGTTCAAGTTTAATTGGGCATCCCCCTTTTTTTTCAATTTGCTAAATGTGTCATAGCACCTCTATAAAACTGGTCTCTAGCATTTCAATGCACAGAACAAAATACATGGGGAGAGATATTGCCCCTAAAATGTTAGGACATATTTCTCATTTAGTTACCTCAAAGGCTGGTTGATTTCAGTAAAAATGACCAGAGTTCTCATTAACTAGATCATTAAATCCCAATTAGGAGAAAGGTGTGTGAGCAGGAGTGATTTTTAAAGTGTAAAAGTCTACACAAAACATCCAGTAAAAGGCTTCTTTTTTTCCCTTATCTGTTTTTCTCGGTTTTCACCGTTACATAAAGATTTTGCTGAAGACTGGAGGTTGTCAGGTGGATATGAGCGGGGTCATTTTATCAGTGACAGGTGCCTCTGGCAGCCATAGCAGCTTCACTCTAGCCACACAGCTCCAGGCTTAGGGACGGGGACACGGACCTGAGTCTGATGCGGAGATGCCCTAAGGATGATGCCACCAGTCTCTTCTGGCCCTTGGGTAATCCTGAGGCAGCTCTGGACCAAGGTGGTGCAACTATAGTTTTCATGGTAATATCTTCTGGGTCCAGAAAGGATAAAGTCAGATCAACTACTATCAGTCTCTCTATTGACTTTACAATGAATATTCATACATGGGTGGGGTATCAGCTGAGCAGCCTTCCTGGTACTTAGGAGTCTAAGAGAAGGACATTTTCTATGGCAACTGTTGGAGTAAAGCTTGGAAATTCAAAACCTCACGACAAATACACTCTTTTTTCACATAGGACAGTGGATAACACTCCTGAAATGAAACCCAGAGTTCAAATCCATCCTAGTGTTGACTGAGAGTTGAAAATGACACAGCTCAAGTCAAAGCCATCTTGAAAGGTGGGTTCTCTGTAATATGAGCATAATCACTTCCTCCATTTTCCAGTTTTATTCTAAAGGGAAGAGAGGAGAGACAAATTCCTCTTAAGGGGACAACTGACTTTTCCTCTGTGAACTTTCAAATAAACCCTGTGATGTTTTTGATCCAGTGATTATTAAAGGTGATTATTAAAGTGGTACCTATTAAAGTAATTAGGATGATGTTTAAAACACAGGTGCCTTTTTAGATTCTACATATAGGTGAAATCAAATAGCATTTGTCTTTTTCTGACTTATTTCACTTAGCATAATATCTTATAAGTCCTTCCACATTGCTGCAAATGGCAAGATTCCATTCTTTTTTATAGGTGAGTAATATTCTATTGTATATCTATACCACTTCTTTATCCATTCGTCTTTCAATGGACACTCAGATTGCTTCCTTATTTTGTCTGCTGTAAATACAGTTGCAAGAATCATAGGGGTGGATATATTTTTTTTGAATTGGTGTTTTGTTTTCTTCAAGTAAGTACACACCAGTGAAATTACTGGGTAATGGTATTCATATTTATAGCTTTTTGAGGATCCTTCATACTGTTTTCCATCATGGCTGCACCAATTTACATTCCTACCAACAGTGCACAAGGTCTCCTGTTTCTCCATATCCTCTCCAATGATTATTTCTTGTCTTTTTAACACTAACTTTTCTGACTGGTAAGAGGTGCTATCTCATTGTGGTTTTGACTTGCATTTTCCTGATGATTAGTTGTGTTGAGCATCTTTACATGTGTTTTTTGACTGTATGTGTTCTTTGGAGAGATGTCTATTCAGGTCCTCTGCTCATTTTTTAATCAGATCCTTTTTTTTTTTTGGTGTTGAGTTATAAGAGTTATTTATATATTTTAGATATTAGCTCTTTATCAGATACATCATTTGCAAATATTTTCTCCTATTCAGTACATTACCTTTTTGTTCTATTGGCTATTTTTATTTTCACTCTCCAAAACCTTTTTAATTTGAGGTAGTCCCAATTATTTACTGTAGCTTTTGTTTCTCTTGCCTGAAGAGATGGATCCAGAAAAATAGTGTTAAGGCTAGTGCCCAAGAGATTGCTGCCTATAAATTAAAAACAAAAACAAAATTCTGCAATGCTTTACCTGACAATATTACCTTTTATATAATATAGCTTATTTGCAAATGATATTGAAAGAGAGTGCTCTTTATTTTGCTTTGACATTTGGAAACAGAGAAGTACTTTCTAGTTGCAAACTTGTTCTTATTACATCTTCTTTTTTTTTAAAGATTTATTTATTTATTTATTTGAGAGAGAGAATGAGAGGGGAGAAGGTCAGAGGGAGAAGCAGACTTCCCGCAGAGCCGGGAGCCCGACATGGGACTCGACCCCGGGACTATGGGATCATAACCTGAGCCGAAGGCAGTTGCCCAACCAACTGAGCCACCCAGGCGCCCGTGTTCTTATTACATCTTGTCAATGATTTAAAAGATTTAAAATTTGAATTAAATTTAATTTTCTTTAACAGAAGAAAATTGTGACTTTTAATATGTAAAAAATGTTTAATAAATGTATACAAGTGAATTGTAGTGTCTCAATTCTAAAACAAAAATCTAACCAACCACTAATGGCTGTGTGCTTGTACATATTCATTTATTATGACTACTTAGCATGAATTTGAATCACTTTAAACACCTTCTTCAAATATTTTTGGCATTGTTATTCCTCTTATAGGAACCATGTTTTTTCCTGTTTTGCCATTTGCCTTATAATAAATTAAACTCCAGGTTGTTGTGTTTAATGGTAGAAAGAAGAAAGAAAGAAAGAAAGAAAGAAAGAAAGAAAGAAAGAAAGAAAGAAAGAAAGAAAGAAAGAAAGAAATTCCCTATTCTATTGAGAGAACAGACCCAGCTTTATCATATCTTATTGTTTATATGTCAGACAAACTTATTTTTATCATTCATACATAGACCCAAGAGGAGTTTTTGGAAATTCTTTGGTTTTCTTTTCTTTTTTCCTTTTTAAACATTTTATTTATTTAAGAGAGAGAAATCACAAGCGGGAGGGGCAGAGGGAGAGAGAGAAGTAGGCTCCCTGCGGAGCAAGGAGCCCAATGCAGACTCTGTTCCAGGACCCTGGAATCATGACTTGAGCTGAAGACAGACGCTTAACTGATTGAGCCACCTAGGCACCCAATTCTTTGGTTTTCAAAATAAAACCAAAGTTTCATTACCTCTTGGATGTGAAGTAAAAACAAATTAAAGCAGTCAGGCAACTTCTTACAGCTTCTTAGAGAGATAAAATGTTTCCTTCTCTTGAAAAATAGTGCCTACCCTTTATAAATGAAACAAGGATGAAAATAAGGCAAGAAGAAACCATACTGTACCATAATTGAGAAGAATTGTAGAAACAGTGAATGTGATAGATATAGTTACATATTCTTTGCTGTTTTTCCAATCCAGAAGTGAAATTTATTTGTCTTCCTCTTGAAACTAAGTTGGCTTTAGTGATTTCTCTGACCAATAGAATGGAGCAGAAATAATATTCTGGGGCTTCTGTAGCTATGTAAGGAGCCTTCAATTTTCCTGTGTCTTCTAGTGTTTTCTCTGGGAGTCTGGGCTTGTATATAAGATGTTCAGGCACCTTGAGACCACCACCCTGAAGAGGTCATGTGCAGGGGCTTCAGCTGATAGTCTCAGCTGGGCCTGGCTTTCCATCATCTCCACTGAGATGCCTGGCATGTGAGTCAAACCGTCTTGGACCCTCCAGAATGGTCCTACCTACTGAATACTACCAAGTGATGCTTATGAATACAGCATGGAATAGCAGAATCACTCAGCCCTGCCCAAATGTCTGGCTCACAAAAATCACAAGATAAAATAATATAGTTGTGGCTTTAAGGCCCTAAGCTGTGATGTCTTTTGTCGGGTAGTGATAGATAACTGGGTCCAACCTCTCTACTGGAAACCAGAATTGGTTGTGAAGCAGGGCAAGTCTGTTTGTGTGAATGATACCTCAAGTCTCCCGCTTTTGACCTATTATCTGGGTATTTCTAGCCTTATTTCCAACAATTGGGAATACTAGTAGTTAGGTAAAAAAGTAGGAGCTGGAATAAACTGATACCCTTATAAAAATATTTTTTTTATGTTCCTTTTTTTTTAAAAATTTTTATTAACATATAATGTATTATTTACCCCAAGGTAAATAATGGGATTTATTCACAGACCTGATACACAGGTCTGTGAATCATCAGGCTTACACATTTCACAGCATTTGCCATAGCACATACCCTCCCCAATGTCCATACCCCTACCCCCCCCCCCACCTCCCAGCAACCCTTAGTTTGTTTCGTGAGTTTTGGAGTCTCTTATGGTTTGTCTCCTTCCCCATCCCATCTTGTTTCATTTCTCTTCCCCACCCCCCCGATAACCCCCTGCCCTGCCTCTCAAATTCTTCATATCAGAGCGATCATGTGATAATTGTCTTTCTCTGACTGACTTATTTTGCTTAGCATAATACCCTCTAGTTCCATCCACGTCGTTGCAAATGGCATTTTAAAATTTAAAAATATTGCTGTTTGATGTTCCATTTGCTTTAATTTCTCACCCTTTCCTGCATTACCAGTTCTCCTTAAGTTATAGCTATGCCTTTGGCCCTCAAAACAGTGTCTGAGTTTGCTTAGCTGTTGCCAGACACACGGATAATCTGGCTACACTCTCCCATAATGCCCACTCCCGAATTATCTGTTTTTTGCTCAGCATCTTTGATGGGTATGAACCGAAGGCAGAATATTGCTAAAAAGCATGACAACAGAGAAGCAAAGAATCAACTTTAGATGCTGTCTTAGTTTGCTTGAGCTGCTATGACAAAATACAACAGACTGGGTAGCTTATAAAACAGACATTTACTTCCCACATTTCTGGAGTCTGGAAGTCTGAAATCAGGGTGGTGGTGGAGTTGGGTTCTGACAAGAACTTTCTTCCTGGCTTGCAGACAGCCGCCTTCTTGCTATGTGCTCACATCGCCTTTCGTAGGTGGGTGTGCAGAAAATTGCTCCCTCTTCCTCTTGTAAGGGTACTACTAGTTTCATCACGAGGGTTATACACTCACGACCTAATCTAAATAACATCACATTGGAGGTTAAGGCTTTAATATATGAATGCTGGGGGGAAGGATACGAACATTCAGTCCATAATGGACGGTATATACAAAATAGCATCGCAGTCCTGACAGCTCTCCTTACAAAGGCCTGCTTGTGAGGCAGACCCCTGGCTGATGTCTGAGAACTTAGATTTTGGGAGGGTTTCCACCAATTCCCTGACTGGTGAGGGAGGCTCACTGTACCTGGACTGTTTTGTACAAATAATGTGGTTTATGTTGAACACCCGTTTTCCTTCTGAAAGTGTGGAATTTTGGTATGTGCTCAGCAAGAAGGAGCCTATGTAACCAGCTTCAAAAAAAAAAAAAAAAAAAAAACCTTGGGTAATGAGTCTCTAATAAGCTTCCCTGGTAGATGATATTTCACATGTGTTGTCATAATTCTCTGCTAGAAGAATTAAGCATGTCTTGTGTGACTCCACTGGAAGAGGGCTGTTAGAAATCTGTGCCTGGTTTCCTCCTGACTTCGCCCCTTATGGCTTTTCCCTTTGCTGATACTGCTTTGCAACCTTTCTCTGTAATAAATCATGCACTTGACTGTGACTGAACACTGAACCCTCTGAGTCCTCCTGGTAAATCACCAGACCTGTGGTGGTCTTGGGGACCTCAGACACAGATGGCAAGAACAGAAGCAAAGGAGAATCACACACACACACACGCACACATACATACGCACACATATACACACACACACACCAATATTTCAGTTGAGACTGTCCTTTGAGAAAATGTTAGATCTTTAATGAAAGGGAATTGGATTTCTATTAAGTCATACTGGTAATAGGCACGTGTTAATTATTCATATGCTTAACTGTCTTTGCTTCTTGTCTGCCTTTCCTAGCTTCAGATCGCTCCCCAGCCTCCTTCGGTGCAATGTCCCTCCTGCTCCTTCTGCAAAGGCAACCCTGACCTAGCGCTCTGAGCCTCCAGGCTGCCCTCTGCCACTATGTGTCCTCCATTTTACTTCCTCCTTCAGCAGCATCTCTCACAGCTGAACTCTTGCCTTGAAATCATCTCGTCTTGGTTTTTGAAATATGCTGTTTCCTGATTTCCCTCTGACCCCTCCATCCATTCCTTTCCAGTTTCCTTTGCTAATTTTGCCTCCTGTTTCAAAGCTTCAAATGTTGGAATGACTTGGTGCTGAACTGCTTTCTGTTCTTTATTTAAACACGCTACTGAGTCACATGGCTTCTAGTCTCATGGCTTTAAATATCACCCATAAGCTGAAAACTGTAAGATTTATGGCCCCACACTGATATTTCCCTTGAGTTCCAGATTTTTTTTTAAAGATTTTATTTATTTATTTGACAGAGAGAGAGAGATCACAAGTAGGCAGAGATGCAGGCGGAGAGAGAGGGGGAAGCAGGCTCCCTGCTGAGCAGAGAGCCAGATGCGGGGCTCGATCCCAGGACCTTGAGATCATGACCTGAGCTGAAGGCAGAGGCTTTAACCCACTGAGCCACCCAGGTGCCCCAAGTTCCAGACTTGTATATCAAATCACTTAGACTCTCTGCCTAGAAGCATAAAGGCTTTTCAAATTTAGAAGGCTCGAAGCAGAACTCCTGATTCTTTGTCTCAATACTCCCATCTTTGTCCAAACCTCCCCTCCCTGTCCTCCTGGCTGGACAAGTGCTGTTTATCAACGACATTCAAGATCTCTCTAACTCAGAAGCCACCAACATTTTTTTTACTCCCAGAAATCAAAATTCCACTCAAAGAGTTCAGCGGCTCCAGGGGGGGTCACACATCTATATCCTACCCTAGTAACTTCAGATAGGGACTCTTTAAACCCACATTCTTAAACTTTTGTAAGTCCCCAAGCGTCTTTGAGAATTGGATAATGATATATCCTTCATTAAAATACACATACTCATTTAAATAGAGCAGCATACAAATAATTTCAAATTAAATATATCTACATATTGAGAGATATATAGATACATAGTAATTTCAAATGCATAAAAATAAGATATTGAAAAAATCAAAATTATTACAGATGAATTATAAACCAGTTTACTGTAAAAGAGAAGATAGGTTAGGTATGCTAGAGTCAGAAGTCGACACCAAAAATGTCCATTTGTTTGTTTGTTTCTTTCTTTCCCATGATGCATGTCCATTGCTGTGTTGGGCACTTGTCTCTCATCCCATGCCTTCAGTATATGATTAGAATCTGCTCTAAGCCTAGTCTTAGCCACCATTCTCTCTTGCTTGATTGGAAAAAGCCTTGTAATGATCACCTTGCTTCCATTATCATCCCCACCCATAGTCATTTTTTTGAGTTACTAGGGGGTAACTTTTATTAGTTGTGTATGCACACGATCTCTTTATCTAATGTATGTACAGTATTTATATATTTACATATCATGCCATTCTTGATATTTAATGTGTTTATTTCTATTTTCTTCCATCTCTGTAATTTTTATATTTTCCTCTTTAATCAATTCATATTTATTTGCCAAAACTGAGGTGAAGATCTCAAAAAGATAAGCAGTTTTTCAACATCATTTATTGAATAATCCTGTTCTTCCCCATTTGTCAAGTCCTTAATGATATGTGTCTTTTCCGTAAATGAAGCTCTTTCTAACTATTCTGCTCCTTTATCTTTTCACTTTTTTACTGTTATCAGTATCTAAAAAGTATAGCTTTATAAAATTTGAAAGACCTTTTCCATTGACTTTTGAGAATATAGAAAACTTTGAAACTAAAGGATTGTGTGTATGAAGAAGTGGAATCAAAATAATGTGAAATGTGAAGACATGGAATTGGTAGAGTCAGATAGGACTTGCCATGATACTATGTTTCAAACATCAGTAGGTCTCTGCAGACTTTTTTCTTCAACTAATTAAAACTCCCAACAGAGAAATTTATTCTGTACATCATCCATTGTGAACCTCTAAATGGAAAATCAGTAGATAAATGCACTAGGAGACACTCTTTATTCAGTTTCTGTTTCCACCCACCCCGCCTCCAATTAGGGCTTTTGAAGCATTAGCTACATACCAATAAGTTTCTCTATCTTACGGCTAAGAACGGAAAATTAAAGCCATGCCCCCTGTATTGACGGGGGCTGGAATAATTTACTGAATAATTTACTAAACCCTTTGGGAGGACCTGGAAAGTATACTTACCATACTATTTCTAACTTTGAAGCATAGAGTGTCAGACTTGCTTTCCCATTTCTTTTATCTCCTGATAGCTAAGAGTTATGAGTAAACTCAGACTCCTAAATAAGAGTAATTAAAATAGAGAATAGGAAACAGGGGAGAAAATGAGCAAATTGATTATTTTGGATTTGGTATGCAATTCTTTTTTTTGAAAAATAATCATTTCTCTCTTCAAATGAACATTTTTAAATAGCCAGATTTTAGTGTCAGTACAAGAAATATTTAGCCTCCACTTCTCTATTAATAAAAAATGTGTAAAATTCAAATTTTTGATAATTTAAACGCATTTTCACTGATTCATCACTAATCATTCTGGCATCTGAGGAAGATCGAACTTTAAAACTGATGACAAAACAAAAGTGTTAATATTAACTGCCAGGTGTTTGGGCCAATAGCTTTTGGATCTTGCAATGGGACTTGATTTCAAGGCTAAAGTCATTGATGATTAGTGGGAGGAGTGTGGTAGTGAGAGTTTCCTTTCTTCTTCACCCTGTTTCTCTTGATCATTTTGTTTGAAGGACCTAGATATCTTCAAATGGTCTGTTCAGTCCCCTGCAGAATAAGAATAGCTTTTGATGTACTAATATATTAGAATATTGCTGGAGAATTCACACATATTAGTGAAACCCAAGGCCCATCTAACACGTATTCTGCTCAAAACAAAAATACACAACACAGCAAAAGAGGACTTGCCCTTGTCAAGAATCCAGGTAGATGTGTGCTTGTGGGTGAATTGGAGAGGAAAAGGGAAGAAAAGATCTCATAAAAAAAGGAGAAGAAGATAGGAATAAGAGGGCATTTTGGATGCTTATGAGCCAGGACCTTGGCATAATCGAAGAACAGCCAAGTGGAAAAAAGGAAATATTTGTCATGTGCTAGATTCCAACAGTATCCCTAGTCACCTCTTTAGTAAGATGAAGTCCTTTGTTGTGAGAGAATAAGCCTGTGTGCCTTATCCTTATAGACATTAAAGTAGGAATTATATTTTGTACATGTCCTGCTTCCTTAGGACGGTAAGCCCGAACCTGGAGATGGAAACATCCGTTTGGCTTCTAGAAGCTTGTAACACACCTGATGATCGTTAAGTGACAAATGGAGTTTAAAACATCTGTTAATTAGAAAGTTAGGCTAAACTGGATATTTGTTAATGAAAATAAATAACGTTGATTGACTATAGTTTTTCCATTTTTAAGTGTTCCTTTGACCAACTGGAGGCATTGTCTCCAGTGCCAGAATAAATAACACATGTGAAGGAGTAGTTTCAAGCTTTTGCCATGAGAAGTGTCTTCCCAATTAAGGATGTAATGCTAGCATGATGGCAGAGAGTTTAAAGAACTCACGCAATAGTTTTGGTCACAATGACTGCGTTGGACTTTCCCTGTGCATTTTCAATGGAAACAGCTCATTTTCTCAAATTCTGCCTAGTAGATAAACAACAGGGCATAATTATTTACCTGAAATTATATTATCGCTTCATGAAAACAAATGTGCCATCATACCTCCAATCTATGTACTAGGGCACTATGCATGTGCTTTCCTGGAATTTTTACTTAGTTTTTGCAGATTTAGTATATTTTTCTTCAACACCAAAGAATCACTGGGGACAATGTAAGCCTCAGTTACCTATCTTGACATTATTATTATTATTTTTTGCAAACAGATTTCTAATTAGCGAAATAGCCTCCTTTCTGTTTCATGAAAAGCAGTGTTTCTTAGATTTATATAAGGATGCATTATGATCATTCTCTGATAAACTGCAGTGTCACCATGGTCACTGGGTTTTTTAATGTGCTTATGGAAGGTTTTAGTCCAACTATTACCAGTAATCCTGATGTGTCTATCTAATATAAAGGATAAAAGCTGGTTTCAAAATGGGACAATGAGCCAAAATCTGATACTGACACAGAACGTATTTTAATTTATACCCTTATTTTAAAGCTGGAATATGTAGATATTATGAAAGGTAAAATATTCTAAACAAATGGAAAACAATGAAAAAAATTTTCATTCTTCATAGTTCTAATAAAGATTTAAAATCAGCATCAAATACATTTTTTAAAGTAAGCCATAACTGTTAAAATGTGTAAGATATATTAAGTAGCTTTGCTAATAATTTTTTTTCTGTATGGCAGACACAGCAGACAGTAGAGTTCATGGAATATTCCTTAAGCTACCTTACATTTCCCAACTTCCCTTGAAGTTTGGCTGGGGCCATGCCACTAGTTCTAGAAACAGAGTGATATGTTCAGTCCGAAATACTTCAAGGCATGTGTGAGCTCTCCCCACCCTGTTACTCTACCTCTATTTTGTAGGTCAAGTGCTTCAGAGTATATAGTGGAAGATGGAAACTGTGGATTCCCATTTCAGCCCTTGGAAGGGAGCTGCCCTGGAAAGTCACCAGGCCCATGATGATTTTAAATGACAAATACATTCTTATGTAGTACATCACCATGATGCATCACCTCACAGCATCGTGTAGCCTATTCTAACCAACACATTGGATAAACAAGGAAGCACCGGTTTGTTTACGAATGCGTTAGGACTTTTCACATGTACTTCTCCATACTGTTATCTATATTTTACACAGAAAGGCTTTACAAAGATGTCTCCAGGAATACGTAATTCGTAGAGAAGAACTGGAATTTAAGTGGACTACACAGAGAGTTGAGGGACTGCTTCCATTAAGTAATATATGGGAAATATGGGACATTTTTGTACTAGTTTTACAACGAAACTGTACCCCTGAAACAAATAATACATGATATGTTAATAAAAAAATTAAAAATGAAGGGCGCCTGGGTGGCTCAGTTGGTTAAGCGACTGCCTTTGGCTCAGGTCATGATCCTGGAGTCCCAGGATCGAGTCCCATATCGGACTCCGGCTCTGCGGGAAGTCTGCTTCTCCCTCTGACCTTCTCCCCTCTCATTCTCAGTCTCTGTCTCTAATAAAAAAAAAAAATCTTTAAAAAAAATTAAAAATGAAGAATTAAAGAAATAAATTAGAAATTAAAAAAATATGTTAGACGGCATACAAGGCCTTCACAAGATTGTCATCAAATACACAAAAACTACCCATGAGGTAGATAATGCTGTTTCCCTTCTCCTTTTTACTATTTTTCAGATAGAGAAACTGAAACTCAAAGAAGATGAATAACCTTCCAAAGTCAGCCATTAATAGATCCCATAGCTAAGACTGAAGCTCAGTCACTAGCCTATGCTGCCTTAATCTTTATACTAGTTCTTATTTAGATTGATACAAATGAAATCTTCCTTCTAATAGGAAGTGATTTTGTTATTCAGTAAATATGAGCTCCTCCTGTTGTTTCATTTAAAGCAACTTATAGTTCTCAGCATGTTTATAGAAAAGATATTTGAAAATCCATTTTTAGAGAGATAAAAAAATATATTTTAGTAAAATAACACATGACTGTGGATTTTTAAAATCTATCTTAAAGAAGAGATCCAGAAAAATGATTGAAACACACTTATCTTTATTAAATTGTACTTTTTAGGTTAAAATGTTAAACGATAGTACAGCATTCCCATTTGTAGCATCAAATATTTAACAGCATTTTCTTCTTCCTTTCAACAGTGTTCCAGAATTTATCTTATAACTGCCAATGTATTCCAAGTCATGTATCAACTTGGCATCTTAGTCTTTATGAATTTTGTTTAAATTATGTGAAAAATGCAATTTGATCCTAAGCAAAGACTGAATACATACTTTTTTTGTGTTAATTTTCTTCATGATTTATACTTCTTTTTTTTTTTTTTAAAGAGATTTTGCTTTTTCAAATTGCAGAATCCTTTGGGCTATTCACTTATTCACAAGGAACTTCCAGGATCCTATAAAAATATTTATGGATTTGACTATTTTAAATAAAATGTAAAGAAATTAATGCTATATTCTCTTACTTAATATGTATTAGGTATATGATTTTAGTTCTGAAATTGAGTCTAAAATGTAGAGAGATCTTTCTGCTTGTATGTTACGAAAGTTATATAGCAAAAGCATGACATAAGGATGCTACCTTAAATGTGTATTGTAAATTACAGTCCATCATAACATAAACTAGATATTAAGGTTACTAAAGCCATTTTGCCTAATAAGAAGAGGGTTTCATTCAATCGTTTGGTATTATTATTCACTATAGTTGAGTAAGACTCAAACATATAAAAATAACCCTCCCCTCCAAAAAAAGTACATATGAGCAGATCTCAAACTCACAAAGATGAGGCCATAATTTTACTTCCAACCTGCTTGCCTGCAGGCAATTTAAAATTCCCTGCACTAGGAAACCTAATCTGCCTTATATACCTCATTTCAGCATAACGGAACAGAGAAAGAGTAAGGTTTCTCTTACCACATTTAAGACTGATGTCATCCCATAAAAACCATTTGGTTCTCTTCATTATTTTCATGATACTATTTTTACAGCTTTTATTCTTTTATAGCTAGTGTGCCACTTTCAGGCTATAAATAACCATAAATTCCCTCAGGGCCAAGTTTTATAAGAATTGTTCTACCTGGATTCTTAGAAGGCTCCACATGGCTAATTTTTGATGAGCTATTTTAATTCTATCAGAGGAAATTTATATTACTGGGAAAACTATATTTAAGCTTGTATAACTACATCTCATGGTCAGTTTAGTTGGTTGTTAATTTCTGCTACCTCCATTCCCTGTGTTTATGCCCAGGAGACAGAGATGAGGGGAGAGAGAGAGGCAGAAAGAGAGAGAGAGAGAAAGACAGAGAGAGGGAGACTCCCTGAATGACTGGCTGAGGGAATTCTGTTATACATTTCCTTGAAGTTGGATTGAAGGTCATTATTTTGAACTAATAATTGCCCTTGCTCTCTCAAACTCCATTAAGCTTAATGGTCTGATTTAATTTGCTTGGCTGGTCTTTACTCTAAAAATATCTTCTGCTCCTCCTACATTTCCTTCTCTGATAGGAACATACAAAGTCTGGTTTTAATCCACACTACATTAAATTACCAAAAGGAACCAATGAACATTCTAGTAGTGAAAAAGATTTATGGTAATTTTGCCTTCCACTGCATCAAAGCATATGATTGCTTGGCACATGCAGAGCAGGCAGACAGATTTTAATGATGTAATCACCAAAGTTTACCTCTCTGGCTGGTGTGAAAACTGGGATGTGAGGAGTTAAACGTCCTTTCCATTGGAGATAAGTGGTGGATGCCAACTTTTTCCTTACTGAACAACTCTAAACCCGTGTTTGACTCTTGCAAAGGTTCTCACAGATACTATTTATGATATGTCTGTGTAACAGTTTTCTATTAGTAAAGTTCACAATCATAAGGAAGAGAAGCACAGGGGACAAGAACATGACCTTGATACCTGTTGTCATTATCAAAAATATAGTTTGAGTTCTAAACCTAGAAATTCTGGCTTTTACCAAAAATAGGAATTAGGCTTTCAACTGATCAAACCCATGTTTTGAAGAGAATGGGAAAAGGAAAATGAAAGCTTCTTCCAGTTCACCTTTTGTTTTTACATTAGTTTATGGATTTGTTTTATTTTTGTAATTTCCAGATCAGTTACAAACTTTTGTATTGATTTTTCAAAACTATGTATCGTTAAACATTCGCCACTCATTTATTTTTAACGCATTAACAAAAAATGTATGGTTTTCTTATTTTAAAGATGCACTTATTTGCTTAAAGAATCCAGATGGTTCAAAATAATATTTCCCTAGAGAAATGAAAATCAAGAAATTACTTGCTTTCAAACTCTTCAGATAAGTTCATACCTGAAAGACATATGATACAATATAAGTATTTCCCTTGGGTTTTTGTTGTTGTCTTGCTGTATTTTGCATTCCAAACTTGTTCATTTCTCC
Organism: Nasua narica; assembly: GCA_028533885.1. NCBI lineage: Eukaryota > Metazoa > Chordata > Mammalia > Carnivora > Procyonidae > Nasua > Nasua narica. The sequence continues at coordinate 43,223,208 of CM052802.1, read as the reverse complement.
GTTGTACTATTAGCAGGCATATGAATGTTTGCTAGGAACACTACTGGTTTGCTCAAGGACTCCTGTAGGTGGCGCTGCAATCCTGTGAGAATAATAAGAGAGCCATCAACAGGCCTCCATTATGGTTTAGCCAGACATTGATTTGGGATTCCTTCAGAAAATGGACATGCTAATAAAAAATTAGTAGCAGTGACTTGCTCAACTTCAGTACAAAAAAGAAGAAATTATGTTAAACAAACTTGGAAATAGAAACATGTACAACACATTTTAAATATCAACACCAAAGTCTCTCCCAAACCCAACCCCTACCCAATTTATCCTTTCTAGAACTCTTGGTTACCTCAATTTACACACATTGAAAAACAACAGTAGAATCAAAAGACTGTGTTGGCTTCCTCAACCAAATTTTCAAAAGCAGTCATTATTTGGCAGTAATATAAAAAATGAAGCCTTTCAAAACAAGTCACTAAACAGACTTTGCCGTGAAATTATTGTATTTGCAAAGAAGCAGAAACAAGTCCCTCAACTTATCACCTTAAACAGTTTCAGTTCTTTATGTGTTCAAGACTGATAGATGGGGCACCTGGGTGGCTCAGTTGGTGAAGCATCTGCCTTGGGCTCAGGTCATGATCTCAGGGTCCTGGGATTGAGTCCCACATTGGGCTCCCTGCTCAGGGAGGAGTCTACCTCTCCCTTTCATGTTCCCCTTGCTTATGCCCTCTTTTTCCCTCTCCTTCTGTCAAGTAAATAAATAAAATCTTTTAATAAACCAAAACTGATAAAGTACAACAGAAAAATAAAAAGGAATTATATTAGTTGAATAAAAGTTTTAAGTTCATGATTTATAGGGAAAGAATGTAGCAAAAAGTACCCTTTAACTTTCTCATAGATCTGAAACTGAAGTGATGGACAACTTACATGTGCACTTTTCAGAAGGTTCTCTGAGTCTCGGAATTACTGCCTTTTAGGGTAGGATTATTATTTGTCCTGGGGGGCTGTCCTCTGCATGGTAAGACATTTAGCAACATCCCTGACCTCTACCTATGAGATGCCAGTAGAACTTCTCCCACACTGTGCCCACCCCCAAATCTGTGACAACTAAAAATATTTCCAGACATTGCCAAATGTTCCTTGGATGACAAAATTAGCCCCGATTGAGTACAGTCATATTTTTTTTATACACAAAAGGAAAAATAAGTTGAGGAATACCCTGATTATAAGCTATTTATAAAAATAGTAGATAAGATTTGATTTTCTAAATAATTAATCTCTCAGAATACTCAGAGACCTTGTGCCTTTGTCATCAGAGACATGGTAATTCATCTCTATCACCTGAATTCAGCCAAAAGTGCACATATTCCTACATTGTCTCCACCAAATTTAAATGAATGATGTTTCTCTGTTTGCAACAAAGCATATTAGGCTTTAAAGGCTTATCAGACAATTAAATGGTTAACAAAGTTCCCACTCTACAAAAATATTATAGTTAAACATTTTGTGCTCTTTTAAAAGATGATTATAAGGTAGCCCTCAAATAATAATTAATTTGCTGGGGTCTCTTTCTTTTAGACATTTTGTTTAGGATAACATTAGAATCATTCACCCTCTTCTTCAGTTTGAAGATGAAGAATATTCTGATGGAATGTGACAAAAATGCACTATTCATGAAGTTGAGTTGTTTTAAATAACTAAAAATATGACACATAAATTTACATCAGATCTCTGGGGCATCCTTTTACTAAAATGTCATAATTGGAAGAGATCTTAGAAACAGTCTTAGGTCTTGTCACTTGAAGGGTATAGAAACTGAGGCTTAGGGAGGTTTGGTTTTATGATCAAAATAATACAATGCAGGAAAGTGCCAGGACCAGGTTCCCGAGGGCCCCCCCAGTGGCCACCCCACTACATCATGGCAACGGTGGGAGGATGGCATCTCAGTCCCAGTTCTACATTTAACCTATTCCTTTATTTTGAATTTAATGATATAACTTCAGAGAATGCTGGCTTGCCTGTGTATATTGTCCAAATACTGTTTAAAAGATTAAGACCCTGCTTCTTAGTTCAGGACAATTAGACTTCCTTCTTAAATAAAATTGACAAATTCTTGACTATTTCTTTAATGAGATAATTCTGTAAAGCTGTCCTGTTCACTTGCATGTTATAGTTTTACTGAAAGTTGCATTACATGAATGTCTGTGTTAATATTCTAAGGAAAAGATGACTTTTGTTGCGTATTTGTTTCCACACTTATTATTAATAAACTGTTGCTAACTGGCAACATAAACACAGGAGCCGTGAAGTAAATTACTTCAAACAGGACTACAACACCTGCCTTTGCACTTGCTTTATTTCTGTTGGTGTTCAAGTTTATCATGTGTGATCACTCAATTGCCCTAAAACCTTAATTTCTTCCCTAAGTCAAAGTTTTGGAACCATTCATTTGCCCAGATTTGGACTCTATTATAATAAAAAAAAAATTAAGTGCTGGAATCCCTTTGCAGTATTTCATTAACAAACAGGACCACCAGATAATCCAGAAAGAGTGAATAATTTTTTAGATGATCATCAAAATAAAAGCAAATAAAAAAATTATTGTAAAGCTGCTGCAGACATTAAAAGGAGTTCCCAAGCCTCAGTCTGGGGTGAATTATTCTAGTAGCAATCTCCCCACCTTTTACGAGGAATGATAGAACTAGATCTGATCATTGAAATCATCCTTCAAATTGTCCACCCATTAAAACCATCCCTTTTTCACTCTTTTCAAAATATTTCAACTAGAAGTATTTGACTGTCCCTATATAAAGCTCATACAAACTCAGCTTTAAATATTATATATTTGTGCCTAATGAGCATAATTAGATTATAGAAAAGGGGATCATTGAAAACATGAAAACATGGTAAATATTATTTTGAAATGCAGGAAGAGGTTGAAAAATATTTTTAAGAGATGAAATGACCCTGTAGAATACTCCTCAATACCACTTCTAATTCTAAAACCACAATTCTGCTTTCAGTTAGAAAATGCTTAGGTCCATCAAAATATATATATTTTTCAAATCAGTTAAATAACTCCTGTCCTATATGAATCATGGTACTAGATGTGGTGATCCTGAGGCTGGAAAAACCTTACGATGACTACAATTTCAATTAGTGGAAGCTGAAAAGCTACTATTTAACAGTGAGTGTTTTTTCAAGAAGTGGAAACCTGAAGTCACCTTCTGTTAATTTGGGGGGAAATCTTAAAATGTTTCCTAAGTTTAACAAACAAAAAGCAAACACCCACCAATGTTCTTAAAGAAAACTGAAGTGATTGAAGAAGAAACCAGGCTGTTTGTGATCAGAATCAGAGCCGTGACTTTGCAGAGATTTTCTTCATTTATTGGTTTTAGTCCAGGATTGTTTTTTAACCCTGTGATCTCATTTTATGCTCCCAGTTCGGTGGTGACCCCATGTATCCCACTCCTAGAAGAAATCAATTTCACATTTACTTCCCCAGGATGGATATGACAAAGAAGGCTCTGTGTTGAGTGCAGGCAGTATTATAAAGATCTCACAGCAGAGAATAGACATCTATGTCTCTCTATATGGCACTGTCACAATGGGAAGCTGGACATTGGCTTTTTTATTATTTTCTCTTTATTTTATTTTAAAGGTTTTATTTATTTATTTATTTATTTGAGAGAAAGAGACAGAGATAGAGAAAGAGAGCACAACCGGGGAGGGAGAAGCAGGCTCCCCACTGAGCAGGGAGTCCGATGAGATACTGGATCCCAGGATCCTGGGATCATGACCTGAACTGAAGGCAGACCTTTAACCAACTGAACCACGCAGGTACCTCAGGACATTGGCTTTTTTAGACACAGAAGGGTGTGGATACCTCTTCTAAATGTGAATTAAGGAGCTGAATTGCAATCTGTGAGCCCAGTGAGATGACCTCTATTTCTGGTGAGACAGGGTCCGGAGAAGATTGGAAGACTCAACACATTGCTTTGAATCATGGCTCCTGCATTTACTAGCTGAGTCATCGGGTGGGTCATTTAAACTCACTGAACGTTGATTTCCATGTATGTGAAGAGGGAATTGTATATTTGCCTGACAAATTTGTTGGTAAACAAACAAAATGTTGAAAATATAAGACCTGCTAGAGGACTTAAATGTATGCTGAATACAGCCCATCTCATGTGTAGCTCCTGTGTATGCAGCTAGTAGGAAGAATAGAGTTCTTTCCGTTAATTCATTGATAGAATCATCCGTCTCTCAAAAATAGAACCGTGGGTCCTTTATACAGGTTTACCCCATCATAACCAACTTCCCAGTCCCAGGACCTTCACCACAATTTCCCTTCTCTACGGTCCTGGAAAGAAAAGATCCTGTGCTTGCAGCAGACACCGAGGAGCCCACCCTGTAGAGAATACGCAGGCCACTCTCAGGGGCTGATGGCACAGACCAGGTGTATGGATAACTGGCTCTTGTCACTCTTTACTTCTGGTCAGTGTATGCAGTTTTCAGCGGTTACTTCAGTGGAGACCTGACAGACCATTAGTATCTGACGTTTGATGGTCCTCACCATGTTGATAGTGTCAGTTCACTCATTATCCTGAAACAAGTAGATAAGCTTTTTACCTTTCCTTTACTAATTTTGAAATTATTGGTTATCATTGCTTCACATACAGAGAAAGACAAGACTTCTATGAACTGTTTAATCAGAACAAAGTTTCCTTCCCGTTTCTAACCCAATTCTCCCATAAGAACTAACTCTATATAATGTACATAAATGTATATAACGCTTACCACATACCAGTTCTAGAATCAGTTATTTCACATGTAGTATCTTAGTTAATTTACACTGTAAGTGTATGAGCTAGATACTAGCATTTTCTTATTTTGGAGATAGAAAACCTCTGTACAGGGATTAAGTTAACCTATATCTGATTAACATTTTTTCACATGTTCTATAATTGATATTGTTTTATTTGCTCTTTTACTTGATAGTATATAGGAATAATCTTTCTGTGTCATTAAAGTTGTTTCAAAAATATGAGTTGAATGGTCCTCATAAATTCTATCAGTTATATGTGTTAAAAAATTTAGTCAGTAATTCATCTATAATTGGATTTTTATCTGTTGAAAATTGGTTAATATAAATAATGGCTAGCAGGAAAATTTTATAAAACAATTTGGTCCATATTTATAATATGCTGACAGTAAATTTTCTAAAAGAAGAATTATCATTTGAAATGTGTGGACATTTTTGAGACTCTTGATTGCTTTCTAAGAAGTGTGGCACAAATCACAGTCCCTCCAACAGTGCTGGAAACTGTCTCATCAGACTACAGTGAATATGAATATTTAATCATTAAAAAAAGAACAAGAGAAAGAGAAATATTGATAGATACATCAGCATTATATTAACGTTTTATTAAATTCAGTAATTGTTTTTAAATTTTAAATTTTGTGTCTTTCTTCTTTAAAGATATCCTTTGACTATTTTTTCTACTATTAAAAATTAATCCTATATGTTGAACATGAATAAGATATCAATATGACAGTAACTTTTTCTTTCATGTATGTGACATTTTCCAAATTTTATTTGCTTTTTAACTTTGCTAGAAGTGTTTATATTCATAATTAAATTTATTTTTAAAAGTTAAGGCATTGAGTAAATAATCATGTGAAATTATGTACTTCTTCATGCAAACATGGTTATAATTTTTACAGTCCCTCCTGGTTCACTAGTGATCTCAAATTCAATAACTTATATTTACATAAGACTTGCATAATTTTATATTTAAAACATGATTTCTTTAGAGAAATTAATTCAAACACATAAACACACAGACTCATGCACATAATGACAGTGTATATTTCTAAGCTTCCCAAACATGTCTACTTAAAGATTTTTCTGCCTAAGCTTAAAAATTCACATATAAGGCTTGAATTCTGATAAATCATTTAACTTCTTTATAATCTTTCATTTTAAGCCAATATTATGTTCATTACTTTGTAGGACAGCTAGAGGAGATAAAATGGTGAAATAAATACAGATAAAATAAATACAAATAAAAATAAAAGGTAAAACTATAATAAGTATATACTTATATACATTTTCTTATGGTATAGGTGGAAAATACTGGAAAGAAAAAGTCTTCCAATCTTAGGGCTGTATGTGGTAAGTATTTTGTGATGAAGTCTAGATTTTGCACTGTGAGACTCTTGCTTATAGCATGCAGTCAATTGTTACTTGCTTTTAAAGAAATTATGAGCACAATATGATGGAAATCATTTGTTATCAAATCAAAGAAGAAAACAAACATAAAGAAGGTCTGCTACTTCAACTTAATGAGAAAAGAAAAGAAGGAAATCATGCTTTGATAAAGCTATCAAAATTTAAATATATGTACTAGGATTCCATACCTGTTTTAGTTTAAAGAAAGACTTTTGAGCTGGAAAAATATGACAAGATTTGAAGAGAAAAACCAAAAGGTATCTGGATCTTGTCTCCCTTTTATAAAGTGTGGTTTTGTCATGTCACACAAGAATGTTTTATTCCAACTAATACAGAACAGAAAATTGATTAATGATGACATTGCTTTCCTATGTCTCTGTACTGTATTTACCTGAAATACAAGCCATAATTTCAATAAATACACTTGTCATGTAAGAGCAAAAACATTAAATCCATCTGAAAATTCTGAATAAAATATAAGTAGTACAGTTGTACTCTTTTCTTACTGGAAAAAAATATGTATATTTAAGGGAATATTAAAAATAATTAAAAGAAAATGATCAAATGACCAGTAGTTTATAAAATAAAGAACTAACCTAGTCTTTACCACCAAAAACCCTTTTTCTCCTATTCCTTAACTCAAACTAATACTCCATTTAAGAAACATTTTCCCTTTCTCCATGCGTAGTTTTGATTCCATTTTTTTCCCCCTGATTCAAAAGCGCTGTATATTTAAAGCAGATGCAACTCTATGAATCTTTCATTCTTCTACTTTCCTATTAAAGGCTATCATCCAAATTGTCTCCTTGAGTTCTCGTGAAGCCATTTATATCCATGTCATTAACGCTTACCTTGAACTCTGCACACTGCTACTTGACATACTTTTCTTGGACCCCATGTTCTAGATAAGGTTTCTTTATAATGAGGTTCTTTTGGAAATAAAACTCCCCTGAAAATGGGGTACTTTTTCCTTATGCCTCTAAAGCTAATCCAAAATTTCAATTAAAAACTTATGGGTTTCTATGAGCCAGAGCCAAAAAAAAAAAAAAAAAAGAATCTGCTTATGCTTTATGAGTTTTAACTCAAAAAAGATGATCTTAATAGAATACCTGTGACAGATGTTTACTTAAAATAATTTCTAAGAGTAATCAGAAATTTAGTAGGACAGCTATATACACCTGAAGAATCAAAATGTGCTTACTAAGCACCAACTCTGATTTTCTGTGACAAGAAATTGGCTCTGTCAATAATCCTCTAAATTATGGTCTCTGTATGGTTATGGATTCAAAGCATGGCTGATGATGGTTGGGAGGTCATATTTATACTCTGAAGAGTATTTACCCAAGACAGATAATGCTTTTGATTTTTGCTATAAATGTAAGAAAGTAGTACAAATTTAATTTTTAGTAAGATTTTTCAGTGATGTGCATGTCCCTGGATCAATTAAATTGTGTTCTGAGGAAAAATCTGTGCATATATTCATGCTGAAGCCAATAGCTTTTGACAATGTGAGTCTTATTTTTAAATCCTTTTATAAGAAGTTAGTAAGGAGATAAATTGTGGATTTTTTTTGGTTCTTTGCAATTAGATAGATAATGATCTGAGATGCTACTTGTTCTGGCTGATAGGTGTAACAAACACATGCCCTGGACTTATATTTGAACAAAATGACATGAAGTTCCTTAAATGGTAGTAAAGCCAAGAGTATAACTCAACAGTGTTAGTCACCTGAAAATTTTCAATTATGCTCTATATTTCCTTCTTTATTCTCTTTGTCTCTGTCTGTCTTTACCTCAGTTTGTCTGTCTGATATCTCTAGAGCAAATTGCCTTTCCTTTTTTTCTCATTTCATTTATTCATTTCTTATTTCATTTAAGAAATTGATTTAAACTTTGTTAGTAAGTTCCTTCTATTAACCAAGTACTGAATCTTATGCTGGGTACAGATTGTTGATTGAAATAGTGTTTATTCGAAAGGAACTGTCAGTAGTTAAAGGATGTCATATATTAAAAACTGATAGTTTCTTCTGCTTCTAGACAACATGGTGAACTACCACAGTCCTCTGTATTCCTTCACAGAACCAGCTATAGAACAGTTAGGGAGGTTAATGAATTCAGAATCATTGCAAAATTCTGGTGAGCACTGTTCTCAGGGAGTGACATCTCACTGGAGGATACAATGCAATGGGAGTGATGCTCTCTGGAATATGTAAAGCATCAGCCACGAGAAACTCTATTCAACCACTAATCAGACAAACAAACAAACAAACTAAACAAAAAAAAAATCTTTGGAGAGATCAAAGATGGTTGGATCTTGATGGAACAAGGCTAGTGGGAGATGAGGGAGGTTGCAAATTAGAGAAGGCCAGGAGCCTCGGATGTGGCACAAATTGAACTAGATTTCCTATTTATGCTCCTTTCTCTTCCCAAGCCTTCATTTGCATGGGACAGGAATATAGCAGCACCAGTTCCACTGTCAGTCACCTAAGGCAGAGTAATAAGGAGGGGTATTGGAGTCTTTCTGTAGTGGAGATCCTCTATCAATGAGTGTACAAAGCTTGGGGAGCATCTGAACTTTCCTGCATCTCCACCTTCATTCCCCACTGCATGAACTGATCAGAACAGAAGGTAAGAGTCTAGGATGAAATCAATGGTGGGGCAGAGTTACTAGAAGTTTCCTAGATGTAGATCAGGGCTGGAAGGGCTATCAGTCTAGAATGAGTAATAGAATTTCCAGTCATAAACCAAGGTAGACTCAAGTTAGAGACCAAATTTTTGTAACTCTTCTCTAGTAACAAATATTAGTGAAAGTAATGGACATATCCATTAAAATACAAATTCTCAGTTACTGAGAAGCTCAAACACTATGTGATAAAAATCATTAATGGAAAAATCATTACCTCAAAAAGCATAACTAATGCAACAGAAAGACAAATACTTAAACTGAATATTATAAATATATTGAACAGATAGGGAGAAACATTAAAACATGAAACAAGAGAGAAATTTTAATGAAAACATGCAGGTACTATGGAGAAAAATCCAAAATGTGGAAATTAAAAGAAAAGAAATCCATTAAAACACACAGTATGCCTCAGTAGACTATTGTCATGAAATTAAGTAGGTTGTTATTTGTGAAGTTGTGTGTGTGTGCGTGTGTCCATGCATGTGTGTTTCCTACTTTTTTAAACATCGGCAGCTACTGATATTTAAATTCAAAAGCATTCCATTGAGTGATTTAGAAAAGATGATACCTCTTATCTTCAGAGATGTAATTTTACATCTCTGTATTTGGAGTATTTCTCCAAATAACTTCAGTTTGGGCCTCTATTTCAGCTGGTGATGGAAAGCCCAATATCACCAGTTCATAAACCCAGGCACTCCCCTGAAGCATTCCAAATACATTAAATCTTCCCCCTCTTCTCTATTTTCCTCCCCTCTCCTTGAAAGTAATCTAATAGTGATATGTAGGAGGGAGTCACATAATAAATATATGCTAATATCAGGAAAGTTGTCAGCAGTGAGTGTCATCCTCCATTTTCAGCAGCTCCACAACGGTGTCCCTATCTTGCCTCGCATAGGCTTCTCTTCTCACTGGTCCAGCATTTGCCTCTAGTGGACAAGTTCATGCCTGCTATGAGGTCTTTGTCTTGGCTCTCTGCCCCGACAGATTTGTCAGCCCACCCAATACTTTGGAACTCACAGGTGCTTTTCCAACACTAGACTCCATGAATGCACTAAACACCTCCACTAGTGTTGTTCTTCCACCATTTCAACCTCCTGCTGCAGAAAGGCCTTCTCTATATGGCTCCCACACCCCTCAAGATTGTATATCTCTCTACTTCTCATAGACGGAGGCAGTTTCTCCTCACAATCCCTCCGTCCTCCTCCTTCCTTCAGTGATCATACTTTTTCTCCTTTTAGGCAAGGAAATGATTGCATATTAGCATCTTTTACTGATCTATGATACATTGTACATAGTCTATATCCTGAACCTCACAATTTTGCTCTTGAGAAGCAAAGGCCAGGTTTTCATAATTCCAAGAGAAATACTTTTTTCCAATAAAGCCTGCATATTGCACATCAAAAGCACATTAGCTTTCAAATTGATATGTGTACATAGTAAGATTTACAAAATCCACTTAGTGGCTCAAAATATAGCTTTTTGTTCAAGGCCACACACACAGAAAAGGAAAGAAGCTACCTGAATTATTAGGGAAAGGAAAGACTACTTAAAGATCTAGAAAACAATATGCTCTCCTATATCACAATATTATTTTTATTGTTATTTGATACAAATTTCTACGTTAACCAAAACAGGTTATCAACTGAATAGAGAGCTCCAAAAATCTAAGACAATAAGGATTCACTTTTTGCTCACTTCTCAGGACAATGCCAGAAGGTGGGGGTTAGGAAGAGTAAATGGTATTTATGCTCATTCCAGGACCTATGGTCCTTCTATCTTGTGGCCCCACTATGTTTCAACACCTCCAAGTTCTTAACTGGATATCTGCATCTTACAGCAGATAGGGAAGAGAAAGTAAGTAGAAGGTCCCATGGAATATTTTATGGTCAATGTGGTAGGAAGAATTCTAAGGTGCTCTAGAGAATTCCTTGCCCCCTAGTATCCACATCTGATGAAAGTAAGGGACTTCACTCTTACGATTAAAGTTGTTACATGGCACAATTGATTTTTACGAAGGAGCATTGGATGTAATCATGAGCTTGGATGTAATCATGTGGTACCTGGGTCTAGAGGTATAAGAATGATAACCAGAGACTCAAAATGAGAGCAATTCAATGCACAACAAATGTTCTGTTGTGAGCTTTGAAGAAAGAGGGAGCCACATGACCAGCACCTGAAAGCAATCCTCATTGGGCAGTTAGTAGGAAAATGGGGATCTCAGTCCTATAGCTGCAGGGAAGAACTTTGTAGATATGTTTCCAAGGATGCTTATAATTTGTCTTTATACATTTTCATCTTGATCTCTTGCTACAACCTCGAGAGATAAGTCTTATCCAGCTTTACAGAAATTCTTGCAGTTTCCTAAGTGAGGCATGTTCTCTTAAACTTTCATATGGTTTTTCCTTTACCTGTACCATCTTTATGGATCTTGTCAACCTACTTAAATAATACTTGTCATAAAGACTATTCAAATATTACCTTTTCTTTGGATCAGGTCACGTGCCTTCAGAAATTTTGTAACTGTGAGCATCTACCATGAACACTTGCCCAATTGTGTTGTTATTGCCAATTTCTGAATGTCTCCCACAGTTGCTGGAGGTTCTTTAGGGGTGGGATTTATAACCTGTTTTTTTTTTTTAAGATTATTTATTTATTTATTTGACAGAAAGATAGGGAACACAAGCAGGCAGAATAGCAGGCAGAAGGAGAGGGAGAAGCAGGCTCTCCATTGAGCAAAGAGCCTGACACAGGGCTCCATTCCAGAACTCAGGATCATGACCTAAGCTAAAGGCAGACACTTAATTGACTGAACCACCCAGGTGCCCCTATAATCTGTTTTAATCTCTGTGCTTCCAGAACTTCATCTAGCACTTCAAACACGGGAGACACTCGAAAAAGTATTCTATGAATGAACAAATGCATGAAATGCAGGGAGGAAATTACTTTGAGAGGAAACTATGGGATAGAATTAAAAAGATATCATAAGGGAATGTTTGAGAAAAAAATTGTAGGGGTTTAATTTACTTTTTTTTTTGGTATTTATTAGTAGAATAAATGTTTCCTTCTTTATAGCTCCCCAGAGAAAGTATATAATTAACAATTTTATATTGAACAATCAAACTGCAAAATTATTATATCCCAACATAAAAAATAAATTGTAATTCATAACAAGCTAATATTTGAATGAGTCTTTTGAGATTTTATGTAATCTCTATTTAGACTCATAAATAAAAGAAGGGGTAAGAAAAACACACAAGTAATTTCTTATCATACAATGGAACAAAGTACTTTAAGTATACTTTTAAGAATAATCATCACCATCTTTCTTCTAAAATTCCTTTAAAAAGTGAAATAAGCAATGCAATTCTCCAAGAGGGGCTTTTTTTCCCTCTTATACATTTAATTACATCCAGGAAGATGGGATAAATTATTGTTAGATCCAGCTGAATTTAGTAAATGGACTTTTTGCAGAAAGACATTAGAGGAAGCCTGTATTTCAATTCTGGGAATTGACACACTGAATGCAGTTTATAACAATAAAGTTTTATCTGAAGTTCAAATTTCTACCAAACTCAACCCTCTTAACAGTCCCCCAAACAAACAAGACGAAAAAAAAAAAAAACTATCAGCACTTGAAGTAGGTGTGCAAGTTTCAGGCAGTAATGTTTTGCACTTGACTTAATTTGCCTGAAAGCGATATAGTTCAAACAGTCCTAAGATTCATCATGCAGCTAGTTAGAAAAAGAAAGAGTGACACTATCAGTGTACACGTACATATGTGTTTGTGCATCACTGCCTTACTTTTGCATGAATACCCTATAAAGCTGCATTTTTCGTTTTCGTGAGTTCTTTAATTGTGCATCCTGGCTATTAAAATTTAGCTTTTTGCCCTTTCTATCTTTTTCCCTTCTGTATTTAGAATTTGAGCTGCATAGAAGTGAAATTTGATTCAAGGATTAACCCATTAAATATCCATATGCTCCATCTGAACTATTCAACATATTGGAATTGGGAAGGCTTGAGAAACCCTTGGTGGCTTTTATTATTATTTTAGGCCTTTTGATTTTATAAGCTACGGATTTTTATCTTAACTTTAAATATAAAGAGCAACTTAGTTTCATGCTTTGCCATATGAAATGCCATATATGTTTTCCTTCCCTGTGCTTCATTTTCCTGCATTCCTAGTGTGTGATGAATCCTGTTCTCAGTTTACAGGTATGTGGACTATTTCGGGTCATGTCCAAGCATTTAACATTCTAGAAGAGGCAGCAGTGTCTTAAAGGGCCTCTTCATCATCAGAAAATCTCTGAGATTTCAGAGTCACACAAAAATGAAAGCTATTCTCAAAGTAAATTACTTCATATTGTACTTCTCATTTATTTAAAGTTGACATTCACCTCTAAAAACATGATTTGTTGACTTTGTGCTTTCCTTGAATTTAAAAAATATGAATAGGGCACCTGGGTGGCTCAGTGGGTTAAAGCCTCTGCCTTTGGCTCGGGTCATGGTGTCGGGGTTCTGGGATTGGGTCCGTATCGGGCTCTCTGCTCAGTGGGGAGCCTGCTTCCACCTCTCTCTCTGCCTGTCTCTCTGCCTACTTGTGATCTCTCTATGAAGTAAATAAATAAAATATTTTTAAAAAAGAAGAAAAATAAAATATATGCTTTATGGCCTCTCAGCCAAATGAACATGTTTAATTAATATCTATATCATATATATGAATGCGCAAAAACAAGGTTCTAATATTCATTAAAAGTAGTATTTCTGTTAAGTTATTCCCATATTATATAACTTTAAAAAATTAATAGTGACAAATTGTTCTTCATTATGTACTGACTTTTTACAACTGTGGAGTTGTAGGTTTTTTTCTTTCTAATAATGCCGAGAAATGCAATATTTTTGGTACATATTTTATATAAAGTTTCTTTATTTACATATTCCATCTGTGTAATTTGGCACTTGGCTGGAGAAGTGTGTTAAGGCAGTAGGAGATCAACAATTCTATGATCTTCATGAAGTTCCTTGGTAAACTATTGAATGTTAAAAATATTAACATTAGTCTTGCATAACCTCCAAGCAGAAAATGGATGTCAACATTGAAGGAAAAAGAGATTTACTTTAAAGAAGTAAACATGCTTCAATGTTACTAAGTTTTTCCTGTTTGAAGTCTGAGCAGTTGGTAAACTATCACATAGCTCTGGTAACATTATTAACAAATAACCTCCTGAGACAATGGATATTAAATGAACACCTCAGCATTCTACATTGACCAAGATACTGTAGAGTTCACACATAGCTAACAGTCTTTGCCCACAGCGAAGTTCAAGTCCATTTGGTGAGGCAACGTATATACACATGGAAACATCATTATATATGACAGAGATACCCAAAGGTATTATTTGATATCCAAAGGTAAGAGTATGATACATTATTTGGCACAGAAAAATAGAGAACAGAGCTGCAAGAAATAGAATGATATATGTAGTACAATTATAAAATGCAAATAAAGTCCAATAAAAGGATATTTTCACCATCGTCAACAAGAGTAAATTATTATGAGATGAAAATAAATTCAGATTTTCAAATAGCTCTAAGAAATGCATGTCTATTTTGATGCTAAATCAAAGGACATTTTAACATTAAAGTGAGAAGCATATACTTTGGTTGTAATTTACCAAGCATCACTATTTCTCAGCTTCTTTATCTTACCTTTAAAAAAGAAATAATAATACTTACATCACTGAATTTTTTTCAGAAATAATTAGGTGATAATATATTGGAAATTTCTAGTAAAATGCCTGGGAATGGCTACTACTCAGTAAATGAATACTTTTATTATTAACTTGTGTATAATTTTGAAAATAAAATAGTTATTTGTGTGTCCAGATTAATGCAAAATTAAGAGTTATTAATACCACACAAATTCACATTCATATGTATGTGTGCCCATATGTAGGTCTATATAAGTATGTGTATTCACTTATACATATAGATGTACTTATTTGCTCACTCTCTTCAATATTAAAGCCATTAACCTGCATTAAACTAGTTATTTCTATTCAGACATACATACAAAAATTTTTTTTTGATGGACAAGTTCTCCACTTTGTCTTAATTTTAGTATGATTTCTTACCTTGTGATATAAATTTTAAAAAGGGGGGAAATTTATTTGTTTTAGTAATAATTTAGAGATAGAAAGGTAGAGATATATTTAGATATCTCTAAATATCTCTATTTAGAGATAGAGATAGAAAGGTAAATAAATGTGCTAAATATGATCATTTAATGCATCTAATGATTTTGTAACTCAAAATATTTGACTTAGTCAAACACTCCAGATACTTAAGGACCATTCAAAGCGTATAGACTATGTCCCTAGTGTCAGAAACTTCAGGAGCAATTATCAGCATGCTAAATAGGTGGTTGAAGCAATGTTGCCTCTAGTGATAACAGGTGCTGGCCTATTCTTTAAGAATGATGAAGCAGTGCCAACATTCTTCTATCAGTATCTTTAGTAAAAACATTTTCATAACTGTGGATGCAAAATGATACCAATCAGTCCTTTCCAATTGTTAATACACCCTTTAAGTAAACAAACTTAAAATGGCATGCAATTTTTTTCTGAAAGCATTTCTCGAAATAGAATTATCAGTGAATGACCATCCTCCCTCCCTATCTTCCTTCCTT
Organism: Nasua narica; assembly: GCA_028533885.1. Taxonomy (NCBI): domain Eukaryota; kingdom Metazoa; phylum Chordata; class Mammalia; order Carnivora; family Procyonidae; genus Nasua; species Nasua narica. The sequence continues at coordinate 43,207,609 of CM052802.1, read as the reverse complement.
CCTTTCTCAAATGCCTACATAATGTTTATTATGTACGAACTGTTTTGCAAGGATAAACTTACACAATCTTGAACACAAGCTTGAAACATAGGTAATATAATCCTTATGTGAAAGACAGCATAGTCTTTGTTTTTTGTCTTAATTATTTTGGATAAAACATAGTGACAAAATTTTTAAAGGAAATATAAATTGCTTATGATTCTAAGAAGCCTTTTGATTCCATAAAGGCAAATATAATCTACAAAAAAATTCCTTCACAATGTTCCTCTACTTTCTTTTTTTGCCTTAAAATAATAGACTTATTTATGAAACAATTTATTTCCTTCCTCCCACTCTCCTTCCCTTCCTTTCTCTCTGTCTCTCTGTCTCTCTCGCTTTGCTCCTTTTTGTTCTGGAAAGTTAGTTTTTCTTAAAATTAAAGTTAATGTAATATAAGGTACAACCAGACAGAATTGTAATTTTGACTTCTGATTACATGACTTATGGTACATCCATTAAAAAATATTTGCACCCATGAACACTAGGTTTATACAATTTTTGTATGATGCAAAGCAACTTTATAGCCATCATAAAATCTATTTTGAGAAAGGTTTAATATGTATACAGTTAATAAAAAATATTTATGCATTTATTTTTCCTTAGGGTGGATTCCATTTCTTTGCTATAGAAATCCTTTAATGCAGATTTTGTTCCTAAAATTGGTATACATTACTTTTGCTATAAAAATTGTAACTTACAGTTTGAATATTGCATATTAAAATAATTTAAAATAATATTTTATAATTATATCAAATATATCAACTTCATGATGAAAATTAAACTTAAAAAGCAGGTTAAAAATTGGATCTATACTCTAACTATGTAAATAAAAGAAAGGAAAAAAAATCACACATTTGTTTTGTCAGTTCTTTCCCAAATACCAATAATCCATTTCCAGGTTTCTTTGTATTCATTGCCATACCTTTATCAAAGCTCCCATCTTTGCTTTCTGGATAATCACAATATTCTCCTGAGCAATATCTCTGAGATTTACTTGTCTCAATTTACTCCAAAATGATCTTAGAAAAATTTATACCTTATACCTTTTATACCTTATACCACCATCTTTATTTACTTATTTTTTTAGAGGGAAGAAGAGAGTGTGGGGGGGAGGAAGAAGTGCATAGGGAGAGAGTGAGAGAAAATCTTAAGCAGGGCATGGAGCCCCACATGGAGTTTGATCTCACAACCCTGAGACCATAACCTAAACTGAAATCAAGAGTTGGATGCTTAACCAACTGAACCTTCCAGGTGCCCCTTGTATCATCCTCTTAATTAAATTCTTGATAGTTTTTCAATACCCTTAAATTAAGTTCAAATTTGTAGCACAGAAAAATCTACCATTCAATTTCTACCTACTTCTTTAATAATCTTCCCCTTGCTCTCTATGCAACAATCATACCGGGCATTGTTCTATTTTCCCCTTTCAGAGCGGGGGAAAATAATGCTTTCTTTCTCAAATATTCTTGACCCTACAAAATAAAATTAGTTTTCGCATTATAACCAATTTATACTCATATACATATTTTACTGAGACAAATTATTTTTAACAAATAACATCCCTTTTGGCTCTGCATGCTGTAATATTGTCTATCCTTTTTTTCTACTGTATCTACAAAAAAAAAAAAAGTTCTGGGCAATTGATTCAATGACCATTTAATGAATCAGAATCCACAGTTTGAAAAATGTACACATACCAGCTAGGGTTTCATGTTTTAAAGTTGACAAAAATGGATTCATATCTTGAGTTGACCATTGGCTGATGGGGTCAGTTTCTTCATCTAAAAAAAGATGGATTTGAACAGAATTTTCTTTATGTTCTTGATATAAAGAATAAATGACATAATAAATATAAAGTACTGAGAATAATTCCTGTGATATGAAAAATGATTGTTGTTGCTGTAATTCATCATAATATATTTTATTGCTATAAATACAGTTTTTTAAAAATTAGAATCCTCTTTTCCAATATCTCACACCTATGTTTTATAACTAATTCTATCTCATTCTTTGAGTCTTACACTTGGGATGCTTTCTTTGACCTACAAGCTCCAGGGTCCCAAATCAGTTGCCTTCAGGAACCAAGTAGGCAATTTAAATACGTGAATCCATTCCATGTGATACAATTGAGTAGTCCCAGCTGGGACAAAATAGGGACATAGGCCAGCACACACACGCACACACACACACACACACAACTATGCTAATTTGAAGTCCTTGCCAGACATTAGATTCCCTTTCACTAGCCTCACATAACAGCCTATAATTCACTTTTTATAATACTCATTAATACTGCAAACATTTGTCTACCATCTGGCTCTCCCCTACATGATAGACTCTAAGCTCCGTGTGAGTAGAGCTATAACTGATTTATTTACTTTGGTGTGCTTTGCTCTAGGCACATTGCATGTGGTACTCCTGAATGAATACGACAGAACAGAGGGAAATATACCCATATTAGTGCCATAGCATAAACCGACGTTGGTCTTACCAGAGAGGTTCAATAGGCCTCATCTCTTGTAAAAGACTGCTTGGCAACAATTCCCTAAAGCGGCACAGAGGAGCTTCAAAGACAACAGGCCAAGGTGCAATAAAGGGTATACTTTATAGTATAAATCAGATGGTTATAATGACTACCATGGTCACTAGTATAATCACCTACACTATTACCTTCTGGATTTACACTTAATTTTGAAAGAAGAATCTAAAATCTTAGCCATCTTACTAAAATCTCTGAGAGATTGATAATGTAGGTCAGCGTTGGTGAATTCAGCAAAGTTGGTGCCAGAAACTGAGAACAACAGGGCGTGGCATCGTCAGCCATATACAAAGGATATAGTCTGCTTCAGTTATTGCTAGCGCAATGGTAATAATGTCAAGGTACGAAGGGAATGGGGTATCTCTAAAGCAGCATGACAGCACAGACCTAAGCAGGAACCACTGGGTCTATGGGATCCCCCCGGTTACCTAAGTTTTGAGTTTGGGAATATTTGTGAGATCTTCTGAATGGTTCCAAAGATAAGTTGGGAAAGCTTCAGATATTAAAATTGGGCTAAAATTTTAGGAAATGCAGATGCAGGCACAGCAGAATAAATACAGCTTGGAGACCTACTGAGATCTGAGTTTTATCTTAGGCTAAGGAAACAGACAAATGATAATAATAGTTCAAATTATAAGTAATTCCTTTCTGCCTTTTCAGATCAACCATTTTTGTCATATGGTTTAACAGTTCCAAAATGGAAAAGTGTTTTTAAAAGAAAGTAACAATATTAGTCGAAATTATAATAATTCATGCTTGTTAACAAATTTGATGCTATATATGGAACTTATTTATAAATAATTGGAATTTATATATACATGTAAATATAGAATATATATATAACTTATGGATATGTATAATTTATATATATTACATGTTTTACAAATCTATTAGAGTTCAAGATATATAACGAAGCCACAGAGTTGCTAAAATTGCCTCATAAAAGAGGAACTTGAAACTTGTGATTTGCACATATTTCCCCATAAAAATAGGAATCAGGTGAGGATTAATACCATCAGCTCTCATAAAAGTATTTCTTAGCCTTGGAGGATTGGATCTTTCAAATTAGGCAGAAAAAGAAAATAAAATTCTCAACACAGGGAGAGGATAGTATGCTTTTTGTTTTTGTTTTTCCTGAGACAATGAGAGGCTGAAACTAATTCTTAAGTTGATTGGGGGCAGAAAGGAAATGCTAGAAAAATAGCAGCTTAAATAACAGGGTATACAGTAACCTTTACTTCCCCTCTCTAAGACAGTGATGCAAGTGTGTTTTATAATTATATTGATTTTCACTTTCTCCAGTTCTTGCTTAGTAACAAGTAAACACTACCAGCATCATTTTATGTCACCCTGTTAGAAAAGAAAAACGCATATGTAACCTAGAAACCTTAGGAAGATGAAGGAGATAATGTCCATAGAGGCATTAGCCTAGCTTAGCAAATATTTTCCCAGTTAAAAAGGAATTAAGATGCTTATTTGCCTCAGTGAAGTTAAGCCATAAATCTGGTAATAGCAATTTTGTGAAATGTTAAAACTATGTCCAGTTTTGTAAAAGGATGCCTTAGCGAATCCTCCTGCCTCTGTTCTTGCTAAGGAGGGCTTGTGCATGCTCCCACAGGTGCCAACGGAAGAACCTCATCACAATAGAGAAAAAGTGCTTGGGCTCTAAATTCAGTATCAAAAATTTGTTCTGGCCCTGAGACTGAAAAACTGTTACTGTTGGCTAAACATATTGACAAGTGTGAAAATAGAATATGAAAATGGTTATAATTTTCTTTTCTCTGCGTGTGTTTATGTGTATATGCAGTAATCTGCAATAGTTATTTATTGTATCAACTCTCAAAGGAAAGGTAAAACAAATGATACATCAATAAAGCTGGTTATGATAATTTCAGCCTGGAATATGCAGTAATTATCATATCTGTGGATGGATGTGATGTGTCTCCCAAAGAACAGCCTCCAAACTCATGCAGCCAACTGTTGGAAAAATCACTTTCATGCTCCATAAGATCAACCACTAGTTCCTGCTCATGTGTCATTTTGCCATTCCTTTGGGGTATGCAGTGCAGTAATGCTGAGTGTACTCATTGATTCTAGCTCTTTAAATCCTGTTTGTTGCAAGCTCATCACACTTCTGGCTGACTCTGAAAAATGGCAGCTATGTTCAGGGTTGGCGGTGGGAAGGAAGTGTGCTTCGGCACTTCTCAACTGCAAAGAATGTGCTAAATCATGCTCGAGTGTGGCACAAAATCTGTGTGTTATTGGAGTATTTATTAACAAAAAAAAAACAAATAAGCTACTATAAACTACAGAGGAATAATTCAATTTTTTTTGCTTGCAAATACAATCAATAAGAGAAGAGATTTAGAGTATGTAGTATGCTTTCCACCGGCATGTGTTAGTAATAAAAAATGCTGTATCATGTGCAATAGAGAAACTGCACATAAAGGTTCAAGTATCACACATCTTACAGCGCTTGTCCCAAAATATAAATATAAAAGAGTGTTGTGTAGAGAATATACAATTTTTAATACTGTAGTGCTTGGCAGCCATTTGAAAAATCAAGAATTGGTTTAACATATTAAATGTAAATTAATAGCATATTAATTGTGTTAGGTCTTTAAAAATCAACAGCATTATGTGGCTTGTACATATATTTGATCAATGCTATTCAGTATTCTAAATACCTATTTAGCTAATTCCTATTACCTAGGAAATTACCTATTCAGGTATTCTTCTCCTTTTGAGATGAAGAGATCAATTAATAGATTAAAGGATTTGCTTACACTTGCATAGCCAGCAGCAGAAGACAAGGCTTGGGGTTGAGAGTGGTTCATTCAAGAGAATGACCCTGCACTTAGTTTCTGGTCTTTGGGACCAAAGGACAGAGGGGCTCAGTTTTTAGGACCTTTCGGCTATAAGGATGCTTTGAATCCATTTTATCTCAAATGGTTGACTTATCCAATTCCAGTGTTGTCATTGCTTTGTGGTTGTCCGTATGATATCAAATATGGTTGTTGAGACACAAGTGACATTTTGGAACAACAGAGTACAGTAAAATATGTGAAATTAAAATAATATTTTAAAATTCTTCACTTCATTCAACTACCTGGAGAGTTGGGGCAAATCTTTTTCCTTTTTTGTGAGATTCATGAATGGATGATTGGTCAGTCCTTCAAAGTTCACACCTATCAGCATCTCTTCCACAGAGAAATGGAGCAGGCCCTTTCTTCTTAAAAACTGCTGTTATGGGCCAGTCTTTAAGCCTCTGCCTTCGGCTTGGGTCGTGATCCCAGAGTCCTGGGATCGAGCCCCGCATCGGGCTCCCTGCTTGGAGGGAAGCCTGCTTCTCCCTTTCTCATTCCCCCTGCCTGTGTTCCCTCTCTCACTGTGTTTCTGTCAAATAAAATTGAAAAAAAAAAAAAAACTGCTGTTAAAAACTACCCAGGACAAAGCAGACTTGCACCATCCAGCCTACCACATTCTCCATTTAGCCTATAGGTAAAGATTTTTGGAAGGCAGCTATATTCCTTAGGTCCCTGTTGCTTCACTTTGGAGATATAAAAAGCTGGAACCATTCGCTGATGCATCCCCAAATCTTCCCCAGGAATTACAGCTATGCTGAGCTACTTAGAAAGTGATCTTTCATTTTGAGATCCCAAAGAACTTTAGGAGATAACTTTTACTCTCTCTTCCTAGATATTTATTAAAATTTTCCTCTATTTGCGTATATTTGTAAGCTTTTGAAATTCTGAGCCATAATGTCTCTCTCTTCTTTACTCTTCCTCATTCAAAATTGTGAATCTGTTGAGTTCTAGCTCCAATGCCTATCTTTTCTTGAAAAAAAAATCTAGCCTGAAGCAATGTCCTTATTTCTCAGGTATCAAGGTATTATAAATGTTTTTTTAAACTAAATAAATAACCTTATTTTGTACTTTCCATAGTCATATATTAATTTTTTTCCTCACATATATTGAATTTTCTTTTTTTTTTCAAGATTTTATTTATTTGACAGAGAGAGACATGGGGAGAGAGGGAACACAAGCAGGAGGAGTGATAGAGAGAGAAGCAGGCTTTCCACCAAGTAGGGAGCCTGATGCAGGGCTCGATCCCAGGACTATGGGATCATGACCTGAGCCAAATGCAGATACTTAATGACTGAACCACGAAGGTACCCCTATTTTGACTTTTCTTGATTTTTAAGGAGATATCAGATACAAGTGAATGCAAATAAATGAAGTTCAAATAATTGGAGTTCCAAATCTTAGTGTGAAGAAATATTAACAATACCAAAGGTATTGTTAAAAAAGCAAATTCCAATTCCCGGGCCCTAGAAAGTTTGATTTTGTAGGTCTAAGTTGGGCCCCAGGTTGGTTTTGGAAGCATGTATCCCTGGGTATCAATTTGCAATGAAATACTGACCTGGAAGAAAATGTCTATGCCTCCCTTCTTTGTATATTCATAGGAAGGAAATTCCACAACTGATGCTATGTTGTCCTATGAGAATGTCATGGAGGTCCATGATGGGGTGCAGAACTATAATCCATGACAGCTTAAATTCTGGAATCAGGTCATTGAGAAGATGGGAATGATGGTGGCACTGCCACCTGCAGAGCTGGAGGTAGACTCAGCTGAAGCCCATGTGGTCTGGTATCCCAGCTCCCTGGTCAGAGACTGTGTGCAGATGACAGCTTCCTCAGCCAAGCTGTCATGGAGCCCTGCCTCATCATCATGGCTGCCACCCAGAAGGGGACATATATCTTCTTGATACCCCTAAGCACCATAACCTACTTGGCCCCATCCCCCAATAAGCTATATAGCTTTGTGAGAAAAAAAGACCTCAAAGGATAAAATTTAAAAATCCCTGGGCCTTCCTGCTTCTGGGCTGTTCTCCGCTCTGGACACCAAAAGTCAGAAGCTAGAAGCCAGAATATCAGGTTGTGAATCTGGACATGCTGAATGAATGAGAAATTGATGAGAAGAAAGAAGCTGGAAATGCAAACTGAAAACAGCATTTAGGGGGAGGGAGGTGGTGGAGAATACATCATGTGAAAACTGGGTGTCTACCATAGCACTAGTGTAAAGAATATTTTAACCAGGTTATTTGACCTTCAGGCAGGTTCGGAATTCAGCTGAAAAAAAGGGGACAAAAGGAAGCCAAGGAGTGTCTGAGTGGTAAGAAATAGCCTAGAAGTTAAAAATTAACCACAAACAATTCATATTTTAGAATCATCTATGTGATTTAATATGAGATGTTAATGGCATAAAACAATTAACAAAGTAATTTACTGAAGTGATAGATTTATATTCCATTTCTATGGATTCCTATTTCAGTTGTTTTTATTTAAAGAAAACAAAACACAACCAAACAGTAATATCAGGTCTAACTTTCCTCCAATATATTTGAATTTCACAATCTTGTCTTTGTGGTAACAGCAATTCTGACTCAATCAACATTTCTGTGTGCACGATTGCATTAACTGCATTCAGTTTTACCCAAAATTTAAAAACTATATACATATATAGTTTTATAATGAGCTATCTAAATGACTGAATTAGAAAATGAACTCGTTTGTAATCAGTCTTGTAGACAGATATTCACTGCTGTCTTTATAAGTGTACATATATAGGTAAACACATAAAGAAATGGTAGGAGGAATTGCAAAGTATAAGAGCTTTTATATTTAGATGCACTACAGATCTAACAATATATTATGCTCTTGCACAATAGCTAAGGTCAAATATATTGCCCATTATGATCCAAATCCTACCTGTCTCCAAAATGCTCCTCAGTTTATTGTTAACTTTAGCAATGCTGGCCAGCCTTCTGTCCTTTCCTAGAGGGTGCGTGCCCTGTCTCTGCACCATGTACTTTCTAGTCCTCTGCCAAGACTGTTCCCCTGCTCTCCTTGTAGCTTGTCCTTTCCCTGATGATTCTTTCTAAAGTATCCCTCCAATTATTTCTTTGACAGCAACCTTTCTATTTCCTTCTTGGCACTTGTTGGAAGCTGTACTGATTTCAGTTATTGTCCGTTTCTCTAATTTAGATTTAAATTCTTTAAGCAGAATCATCTGGAATGTCTTGTTCACTGCGGATTTAAGTCAGACCTGAGTGTTCAGCAATTTTTGTAAGTTAAAGAATGAAAGAGCACACGTATTTCACAACTATTGTTTTCGCTTGTTTTGTATTCTTGGAAATGGGTACAAATTTCTCAAACCCTTTGGTTTCTGAGCTTGAATCACACCCACAGAATCCTAAGACTATAAAGAGTCAACTTTAGTTCTATCCTTCCTGGAGCCCTTATCTGCATTTACTGTGTAATATTTTTTAAGTATTTCAGATGTTTATTAATAAACATCTTAAAACCATCAGAAACATTGTTGATTATGTCTATACTTATGATTAATAAGATTGTATAATATTGGCTGTTTTAAAAATTGTGGAACTCTATAAGCTACATCAGAAAACTAAAAAGTATATCATAAATGCATCTGTGCTATTTGCAACTATAAAACATACCTACATATAGGCATAGGAAAAGAATTTAGAAGGAATTGTGCAAAATGTTGAAAGTGTTTATGCAAGGGTGATGGGGTAATAGGCAATTTTAATTTTTAATTAATTTTAATTTTCTTCATATTTTTCAGTATTTCCAATTTCTATAAAATATGCATGCACTGTTTTTTTACAGTAAAAACAAATATCCAGAAAGCCACTGAACAATGGGAAAATAAATTGCCTTTAATTGCAAGATAAAGCTGCAGAGAGTACAGTGATTAATTTCTTTCATAACTACTTATTTAAAGTTGTATATGTTCCTATAACTGTTGAAAGATGTGTCAGGTTTTCAAAAAGAAATGAAATCTAGTTCCTACCCTTAACTATATAAGTCGTGTTTAAAATGAAATGAAATATAATTAAAAATGGAATGTTGTAAATTACTATAAAGAATGTGAGATGGAGGGATGGGAAAGTTGGGAAAGAATCTGAGAGGAGATTAGAAAGTGTTTCATGGGAATGATCATCAAGACCCACAGGCATGTTGAGTGTGAGAGGAAGACAGATCAGGAGAACAACATCCAGAAAGGGGACCAGGTTGACAGACATGGAACTCTTTTGGGAAAGAGAAGTAGACAGATTTGTGTGGAATAGGAGGTATTTTTAAAAGAGTTCAATAAGCGAAATACATGGAAAGATCCATGGGCCTTACTTATGGAGTCGCTAGAAGAGTCACCAAGGGAGGAAACCTAGGGACATTGAAGAATTTTCATATAGTAGAAAATGACCAGTTAGAAAGGGCATGCCATGAGTTGGGGAGGTAATACATGTACTTTTTAAAAAGCTGGGTTTGAGTATCTTTGAATTTCAGTTGATACATGTGCTTTAAATTGTAAAAGAGATGAGTATGAAGAAAAGAGATTTGGGCTGCACATAAAATGTATGAGTTATCTTCACAGAACTAGAAATTTGTACGGAACTACAAAAGCCCTTGAATAGTCAAAGAAATTTGAAAAAGAAATTTGAAAAAGAAAAACAAAGAAAACAAAGAAAAACAAAACTGGAGGTATCGCAATTCCAGACCTCAAGTTATATTACAAAGTAGTAGTAAGTAAAACAATATGGTACTGGCATAAAACAACAGGATGGAATAGAAAACCCAGAAATAAACCCATGATTTTATCGTTGGTTACTCTTTGACAAAGGAGGAATGAATATTCAATGGGAAAAAGACAGTTTCTTCAACAAATGGTGTTGGGAAAACTGGACAATTGCATGCCAAAGAATGAAACTGGACCACTTTCTTTCACCACATGCAAAAATAAACTCAAAATAGATCAATACATAAATGTGAGACATCATTCCATAAAGATCCTTTAAGAGAGTACAGGCAGCAACTTCTCTGACATCAGCTACAGCAATATTTTTCTAGATGTCTCCTGAGACAAGGGAGATAAAGCAAAAATAAATTGTTGGGGCGACATCAAAATAAAAGTTTCTGCACTGTAAAGGAAAAAATCAACAAAACTAAAAAATGGGAGAAGATATTTGCAAATGACATATCTAATAAAGGATTAGTATCCAAAATATATATAAAGAACTTCTAAAACTCAACACCCAAAAGGCAAATAATCCAATTAAAAAATGGAAGAAGACATGAATAGACATTTCTCCAAAGAAGACTTACAGATGGCCAACAGACACATGAAAAGATCGCTTATCACCAGGGCAATGCAAATCAAAACTACAATGAGATATAAACTCACACTTGTCAGAATGGCTGGAATCAAAAACACAAGAGACAACAGATGTTGGTGAGCATGTGGAGAAAAAGTAATCCTCTTGCAATGTTAGTGGGAATGAAAACTGATGTAACCACTGTGGAAAAATGGTGGTTCCTCAAAAAGTTAAAAATAGAACTACTCTATGATCCAGGAATCACACTAATGGGTATTCACCCCAAAAATACAAAAACATTAATTCAAAAGGATATATGAACCTCTATGTTCATTGCAGCATTATTTACAATAACCAAACTATGGAAGCAGGCCAAGTGTCTATTGATAGACCAATGGATAAAGATGTGATATTATACATATACCTTATACATATGCATATGGTATTATATACATTATACATATTACACATATATATGATTTTATACATATATACACACATATATAATGGAATAGTATTCAGCCATTAAAAGAATGAACTCTTGCCATTTGCAATGACATGGATGGAGCTAGGAGTATAATGATAAGTGTAATAAGTCAGTCAGAAAAAGACAAATACTATATGACCTCACTCATGTGGAATTTAAGAAACAAAACAAATGAGCAAAGAAAAGAAAAAGAGAAAGACAAACCAAGAAACAGATTCTTAACTATAGAGAACAAACTGATGGTTACCACAGGGGAGGTGGGTAGGGTGATGAGAATTAAAGAGTACATGTATCATGATGAAAAAATAAAATAATAAAAAAACTTAGAAAATATAAAGAGTGGCTGAAAATTTAGGTACTAGGTCATTACAATTATATTTTTGTATTAGAACACAAGAATACCCTATGTTTAATATATTTTCAAAGAATTTTTATCTTTGGTTACATTATTTTAAGCAAGAGTACAGACACATTACACTAGTGTTCTGCAACTAGGTTTCATCTAATTATATTTTTCACTCATCTAATTATATTTTTATATTGTGTTTATATCAAATATTCACGGTCCTTTATAAATTTTTCTTTTCTTTTTCCTTACTTTTCTAGATGCCAAGGATTAGTCTATAAAACCTAGACAAAGTACTTTAAACATGTTTCTCTGTCAAGACATCTGGAATACCGAATATATATTTCAAGGCATTTCTTTTTCAAGATTCATCTTATAAGACGTAGGCAGTTCAACTTTGGTAGAAAGTTATAACTGTATGGAGCCCTTTATGGACACAGACATTCATATGTATGTGTATGTATGTGTGTGTATTTATCACATTTGCTAACCATACTGAAATACTATTGAAGGGCTTATGTAACTCTCTTCTATCAATATGTTTTGCATATGTTATTTCATATTGATAGTTGGCATTTGGAAGAAGCTGTACATGTCTACATTACAGGAAAATTTCTAGAACATAAACTATAAATTGTAATTTTCTTTCTCTGACAGGTTTTATAAAAGATTTCATTTATTTTGAGAGAGAGAGCACAAGCAGGGAGGGGGCTCAGAGAGAGAGTATCTCAAACCAACCCCCTGCTGAGCACACAGCCCAATGCAGGGCTCAATCACATAACTGACCCTGAGATCACGACCTGAGCCAAAATCAAGAGTTGGTCCTTTCATCGACTGAGCCACCTAGAAGACCCTTTCTGATAAGTTTATAATAATCTTGAGTGAAAATGAGATATTGGAAAAAGGGAAAGTTTTTATTCTTAACAGGGTATGTGCCATACGTAGTGACATTTCTTTTTTGTTTTTTCGATGAATAGTACCAATCAATTTATAATTGTTTAAGAAAGTAGAAGATGAAGTATACCCATTATATTCAAGCCTTAAACCTAAAACAAAAGAAAAAAATGTGTGTTGTCTCTGTAAAGATAGTGATTGAAATCACTGGAATGGGTGAGATTGTCTGTATAGTCAATTTAGAGCAAGGACTGTGGCTTTAGTAGCCTGGGTATTTTAATAGCCAAATACGGAAAGTGGAGAAAGGAGAACTGGTCAGGAGGCTCCAGTGAAAGTTAGGGCAAGTGCCAATGACAGATGTGGCATCATGACAGAAGAAATGGGAAGGAACAGAAAAATATTAGGGACCTCTATTTTTGTGTTTTGTGTTTTATGTTTGTTTTGACATCAAACATGATTAGCTAATACAAGCAGTATTGTTTTATATAGGCCAGAGATGTCCAAACCTGGGCACATGTCAGAATCATTGACAGAGCTGTCTAATAATTTAATATACACGATATACATAAACTGAGTAAATGAATAAATTTGTGCCTAACATACACCTTAAATCATCATTACTGATACACTCTTCATTAATTTTAACATATGGCATTAAGAGAACAAAAAAATTGACATTATGTTACCAGAATCCAGTGTGCATTATCGTCCATAATTAACGTATTTCATGTGAATTTAACATTCAAAAAGGTAGAATGATATTTTAACGTATCAGTAGTTAGATTAAAAATGTACCAAATTCATACTATTCAAGGTTCTTAATGTCACTTATTTGGCACTCTCCTTTCCTGTGCTGGCCAAGCAACTTTTTGGTGGCTGTGAAAAGACTCATAATATATCCATGATGTCATAGTCAATTAAATATTGACTCAAATTTAACTCATTTTATATTTCCCTGATTTTACACCTAGACTTGGATTTTTCACCATACAAAATGCAAAAGCATAATGCCTCTTTGTCTTTCTAAATAAAGGTACTAGCAACAAACGAACTGAGTTTTTTTTTTCATCACTAAAAGTCATTGAATCCCCCTTTCATTCCTTCGCACTGAATTTAAAAATTAATGTTTACTTAAAGGAGGAAAAAAACAATCACTCATCCTGCACCCCTGCAAAAAAAAAAAAAAAAAAAAGATATCCCCAGAGCCCAAATGTTCATGATTGTTCTTTCTAATTAAATGAAAAAAAAATGTTTCTTTGAAATAAATTAGGAAGACTGTGCCAATAACTAATAAAAATTCATCAAGCTCAACATCTGTACATGTTTCCATAAGCATAATCATTCTTAAAATAAATCATTGCAGAGATACTGTCAGATGGCTAACTCTAAAATCAGAAATATTAAATTGTAATTTAATTGTATTTAATTATAATATTAAATACTGAAATTTTTACCATGACATAAATATACTTTGATATATAATTGGTAATGGCTAGAATCATTGCTCCATATTTGCCGCCAGTATCCAATTACATTTTTCCCCCTTTCATACTAATTTTCAATTATACTATTGTGCTCTTATGATATGATTGTTATTAGAATTTTATTCTGCTCCCAAAGGGTATACTTTACATGTTTTAATATCATGGAATTGTTATCAAATCCTTAGGAGAGGGGCTTTAAAATTGGCAAGGAGATCCTCAAAGAGAAGAATTTTAAAGTCAAGGCACTTCTTCCATCATGTCTTATCGTCCTCACATTTATCCTTTTTCTCTTTCCTTATCAGCTCTCTTGGTGTGGGTTTAATTTTGAAGAATCCCAAAATTTTGGAATCTGAAGGAACTTCAGAGAGTATTTAAATCAAGCCCTTTAGCCTATTTGTGTATAATTCTCTTCTGCAAAGTTGCTGCAAACAGTAACTGGGGTGGGATTTGACTCCATCTTCTAATAGTATATTTTATTGCTTGGCAATCCTGAATTGTCAAGAAGTGGTTTCCCATAAGCGGACAAAATATCTTCTCCTGTATCTTCCCATCACTGGTTTTAATTATACCCTCCAGAGTCATGTGAAATAAGATAAAGAATAAGATAAAGTGTATCTGATTTAACCAATTTTGACATATTTTATACAATTCAAATGGCACACACACACACACTCACACACCATAAGGATTGGTGTGTCTTAGGCTTATCTATGATTTATCAGCTGTTTTGTATTGCTGGAAATTTTTGAAGTAGTTATAATTCCTCATATTCTGGCACATAATAAAAATTCATGCTCTGAGTGTATGAATCTATGTCAGAAGTTGTAGTATAGAAGTATAGAAGTAGTATAGAAGTATATGTAGAATTTTGTCATTAATATTTTGTGTTTTTGCAAAGTGATGCTGTGAAATCAGTGGTTTTTGTGAGAAAACAGAGGGGCATTTTTTTTGTGGGGCAAAGAGCTCCATTTGGAAGATTAGGGATAGGAGTGAGGTTGGAATAAACTTTCTAGGTGCTGTGGTTTCTTTAGTGAGGAAGATAATTGGTCTTAGAACCAGATGGTTGATACCAAAACTAGACTATTTCTGCTGCCATTTATCTAGACAAACTTCAGCAAGTTGAACTCCTTGCCTGCAGCTATAGTCATACACTCCATGTAAAACTACCATGGATACTATAAATGAGGTGACTTCATCATAGCATCAAACAGTGTCCCT
Organism: Nasua narica; assembly: GCA_028533885.1. Classification (NCBI taxonomy): domain Eukaryota; kingdom Metazoa; phylum Chordata; class Mammalia; order Carnivora; family Procyonidae; genus Nasua; species Nasua narica. Next base: position 43,192,426 of record CM052802.1, on the reverse strand, counting down.
GGCACATAGCCCGAGCAATGTAGTGATTAAAAGCAGTCTATGAACCAAAGTTGGATTCCAAGTGTAGCTTTTCATTGACTACTCATGGTCAAGTTATTTAACCTCTCAGAGTTTTGGTTTTCTCATTTGTAAAATAAGAAACATGGGCTTCATAATTGGTTTCCAAATTTTTATGAAAAATTTTAAATATACATAAAATTTATGATAGTATAATAAATCTATATATTCCTATCACCTAAATTCAACAAGATTTTACTACACTTGTTATCCTTTTTTTCATTTATCATTGTTATCTTTATGAGGAATAAAAAAGATTAAATGTATGTAGTGCTTGGTGTAGCTCCTGGTACAGAGTAAATACACAATCATTTTATTATATGCAGTTTCCCTTTAAAGTTATTCACCCATAAAATGAGGATATTATTACCTAATAGGAGTATTCTTTGAAAGATCAAATTCTGAAAAAGTGAAGTGATAGTTCTTTGTAAGCTGAGAAATGAAATAAAATTGTAAAGGCAATTTATATGGCCAAAGGGGATCACTATTACTTGCAGAAAAGGAGAAGCAAGTATTACTCTACCCAGATGCCTACAAAAACCAAGGGGATGCTCTATCACTAATGCACAGAGGGGTAAAAAAGAAAGAAACATAACACAAAAGCTTAGAAGTCCCCAAAGACAAATTACCCACAGCCTGTTATTGAGTAAGATTGATCCTAAGAGACAATTTGCTGTGTCCCAGCTACTAGGCCAGGTAAACGCTATTAGGATACCACTGGGAAATATATGTAGGACACAAGGTTTGACTTGGACTTTTCTGCCCCTTTCCCTTTATTCTACTACCTGGAGAAGGTCAGCCTTTCATATTTCACCCTCCTTTCATAGTTCACTTTCATATTTCATATTTGCCTTTCATATTTCACCTTCCTCAAGTTCTGTGTAGAACTTTACACTGCTGATTTTATCTATCTATCTATAATCTATCTATCTATAATCTATCTATCTATCTATCTATCTATCTATCTATCTATCATTTATCTATCATCTACCATCATCTGTCTATATAACTATCCATCTATCTACCTACTTACCAAAATTTTGAATTATATATTAGAGATTAGGAGACTGAGAAAGTTTCTTAGTCAGTTTCATTAAGTGAGGAAACTATACACCTTGCTTAAGTCTCTACAATGGAGGGCTCAGAATTTGGGTTTAGGGCTATCAGATTGCAAACTAAATGTATCAATATACCATGCTTCAGTTTTTTTCATCTTTGCCTATGAAAATTTCATGACAAATCTTCCCTTTTATAAATTAAAAAGTAACTTCTATTTTTGAAAAAAAATAATAAATATAATGATGTGACAAAGGAAACAGTAGTTGATTGCATTTTAATGGAAACATGCCATTTAGTTATCTTTAATAGTTAACATGGCATTTAATAGTTAACATGGCATCTTAGTTAACATGGCATTTGCATGTTTAAATGAAACAGATCTGCAGAAAATATGTGAATCTGGTTCAACTGAAAAAGATGATGACATAGTAAGAATGTATTAGCCTAAGCGTTATTTATTCCCCCCTGTGACAATTATGACCTTGGCATATCTACTTGCTGTTTACAAAGATCCATCCAAGATCCTTAGAACAAGTAGTAGAACCAGCCGGGAGAATGAAACACATGTCAGTAATCAGGCACTAATGGGAAAGATGCTTGATAGGGAAGGAAGAACAAATGCAACTGAATCACCACTCTCCAAAATGCCTCCTTGCAAAAAGAAACCAGTAGGCAGTGAAAATAATGGTTAGGGGTGGTAGTGGTTGGTAGAGGAGGTGGTGGGAGTGAAGGATGTGGCTGGGTGGTGGGAGGTTGAGAAGGTTGGTAGAGAACGGGGAAGGAGGGTAGAAAGAGATGATGGAAATTAGGGTAGAAAAAGGGGTTCCCAACGAAAAGGAGATTATGGAGGGAGGGAAATTATGGGAGAAAAGGGAGTTATTAGGAAAAGGGAAGTTATGGAGATCTTTATGGAGAAGGTAGTAGTAGATGTAGGAGATGTTTAAAACTATAAAAATTAGGTAACAATGTTTATTGTTTATTTCTTGGTAGGTACATTATGCATAGTATTCTAAATAACATATTTGACTATTATCTTTGAAGTAAAGATCATGTTAAGCCCTTTGATTATATCATTCTTGAACTAGTTAATAGATAAGAACACCGATTTATATTACCATTTGATCTCTTAGAAGTGATTTTTCCCTTATAATCTGTGTTCCCTGAAACACATTGTGTCTTTTAAATGACAAAAAATGAAAACAAAGGATTTTTAAAGGTAAGTATTTGTTACCATAAGAAAACAGCAAGTATTTAAATTTTTTAGTACAGATTTTGTGTTTATGAGACATAGTATATACTATATATGTGAATGAATAAATTAATATTTTTACTTTTATTTGGTAAATTATGAATCTAATGACCAATCAATAATTATAATACAGAATCCCAAAGTATAAAATATAACTATTTTTATATCTTGATTATCATCTTAAAATATCAATTCCATAATTTGTTATTTTAAGTGATCCATAAGAATATTGGATAGTCCTCTTGTGCTTTATCCTGATGCTGAATGGGACAAAAGATCTTGGTCTTGTCTTCTTGGGTTACGTTTCTCAGATTCAGCAAATAAAATGTCAGATGAAGTTAATTTGGAATTTCAGATAAACTATTTATTTTTCATATAAATGTATTCCAAACATTTCATAGGACACACTTATACTAAAAATAATTTGTTTTTTATCTAAAATTCAAATTTAACTTGATGTCCTGTATTTTATTGGGAAATATTATTTTAAGCGTGTAATCTGCATTTCGTAAGACCCCCCCATAAGAGTAGTGTAAGATTTTCTTTTCTTTTTTTTTTTAAAGATTTTATTTATTTATTTGAGAGAGAGATAATTAGAACAAGCGAGCATGAGAGGGGGATGGTCAGAGGGAGAAGCAGACCCCCTGCTGAGCAGGAACCCGGATGCAGGGCTCAATCCCCGGACTTCAGAATCATGACCTAAGCTGAAGGAAGTTGCTGAACCAACTGAGCCATCCAGGGACCCAGATTTTCTATACATTGGTCAGAGGCCCAATATACTTTTTTTTTTCCTATGAACACATACCAAAAAAAAAAAAAAAAGATAAGGGATACTTATTTAAGAATTTCAACTCAAAAAAAGGCTGACATTCAGGTGCTCTCTGGCTCAGGGCTTGACCTCATTGAATATTCCAAGATCTCTTCTTACAAGTCATATAATATGAATTTAGAAACCTCAATTCTGTTTGAAAGATGAACCCTTAAGTATATGTTACCTTAAGTCAGTGTTAGAGTATTTTAATTAATAATACATGGCATTTATTATTATCTATAAAAAACTAAGTACTTAAAATACATTAGTTAATTTAAGCCTTGCAACAATCTTATGTATTAAGTACTATATTTTACTACTAATTTGTAGGCAAGAAAATATAGAAACAGAGGAATTGAGTAGCTAATCAATGGTCACTCAGCTAATGAGAAGTAGAGCTGGAATTTGAACTCAGACTGATTCAATTTTTTTCTCTTGATAACTATTCTATTCTACTTCTGAGCCTTGAGATAAAAATCACATAGACTTTTCATTAAATGTATCTACACAAAATAGGCCTGAAAGCCACAGGTGGCTTTACATTTCGAATAAATTACAGAGATTTTCTTAAAAGGACAGAAAAAGGGGAAGAAACAATGTAACCATCAGCTAGGTCAACAGACGGTTGAAGCTCAGTATTTCCTCCTTCTCCTTCACCCTCCCTGTTCCCGGACCTTTGAAAGCAATTAAGGAACTACAAAGATCACAAAAGGACCTTCAGCTCTTCTCATGCTATGGGTTTGAAATACGGCCTCCGAAGCTTTGGTTAAAAGCAGTAAGTGCTAACTAAGGTCATTTTACTTGAACTGACATTCACTGGTTGACACAAGAGTCAGCACAAGGCTTGTCTCCTTTCAGTTCCTTTCAGACCGAGACCGTGACTTCCCGTCCCAGCCAGTGTCCAGCTCAGTCAGCTCCTGGGGGAGTGCCATTTCTCCACCAGTTTCACTGTCAAACAAAATTATAGATCCGCAGAGGAAACGACAAAATACCCTTTCTTTGCACAGGAGATACTAGGAGATATACAAACAGTTTCATGTTGCCTGGCTACTTTATGAAAAATACAACTATTTCTCTAGGTAGATCTTGGTCAAAGGTTACACAGACTCATAAAAAGCAACATCTCTGTTTAAGAAAAGAATACATGTTATCAGATAAACTGTTGCAGGTTTGTGATTCAGCCCTTTCTTTGCTCCAGTTGGAATGAACTGTTGGACAGTATATTTTGCAAAGCAGGAACAGGCCGACCTCTCTACTTGGTAGCATTCAGAACAAGAACTAGGCTTTCCTATTTGCATTAAAATAATAATCAAAAGAAATTTAAACCTTGTGTTAAACCTTTTTGCTAAAATATTACTTTTAGCATGCTCGAGCAATACCTAGTTTACATACCTAGTAGATTTCATAGTTTATAAATCTCAAATTGCAGGATTAAAATGATGAATCTTTTTCAATTCCTTTTCTTAAGAAAGTGACTTATTTCTCCAGTATACCCTATAATTATACCTTCCTCCTGGAGTTGCTGAGTATGCAGAGTGATTATTTATAATACAAAAGTGAGAGAACAATTACAGAGATTATCATAGAACATTTTTATTCAGTATTTCCCACAGGTTCGTGAAGGTAAGAAAAAGCCTGAGAAATAGTTGAGAATGACATCTTGATTAATTTTCACAGAAACCTTTTAAGAAGAACAAGTGTTGTATCCTCAAAAGGCTTTAGAGAAATAGTTCCCACTTTACTCAGCACCGTCTAATATGATTATTATTTTTTATTTTTTTGTTTTTATTTTTTAAAGATTTTATTTATTTATTTGAGAGACAGAGAAAGTGAGAGAGAGCATGAGAAGAGAGAAAGTTAGAGGAAGAAGCAGACTCCCCGTGGAGCTGGGAGCCCGATGCGGGACTCGATCCCGGAACTCAAGGATCATGACCTGAACTGAAGGCAGTTGCTCAACCAACTGAGCCACCCAGGCGCCCAAACATCCTTTTTTTTTTTTTTTTATTTATTTAACAGAGAGAGAGAGAGATCACAAGTAGGCAGAGGGGGGAAGCAGGCTCCCTGCTGAGCAGAGAGCCGGATGCAGGGCTTGATCCCAGGACTCTGAGATCATGACCTGAGTTGAAGGCAGAGGCTTTAACCCACTGAGCCACCCAGGCATCCTTGTCTGATATGATTATTGAGGACATGTAGCAACAGCCATCTATAAATAGAGTTCTACTTTAAGAATCATGATATCCAAATACTCAGTGGCTTAAAATGGAACCTAAAAATTATAACTAACTTAAACAAGTAGCTTCGAATAATGTATCAATTTGTTTGTGTACCTTATATATATCAAGCACTGCCCTAGATGATGTATATAAGTCACATCTAATCTTCAAAGCAACTCTTCCAGATTATCTCCATTTTACATGTGGGAAAACTTAGGCTCATTGAGTTGAGAACTTGTTCAAGGCCCCTTGATACAAGTGGCATAAATAGAATTTAAAACTCAGACCTGTCTCATTTCAAGCACCTTCTAGAAATGATTATTGTTATAAAAATATGAGTCGAACGTACAATTTAAATAAATTTAATTTACATTCAGAGAGGTTGGGAAAAGTATGGTTTGCAAATAGCCTTTCCAAAACTCAGAGATATATTATAAAAACTCCCAAAAATTTTTGAGGAAAATATTCTCATTGTTGAGACTAGGGAAGAGTGTAGCCTCAGTAAACAAATTTGAAAGACAGTTCTCCAGATCTAATGCTATTTCGATAAACTGAAATAAGACCCTGAGAGTTAATGCCTAATATTTTTCTTCTAAGGGGTAATTAAAATAAAAAAGCCTATGGGTTTCCATTAATGTAGCTTAATGTGAGTGTCAGAGCTCTGATGGGTACAACATCAGAAAACTGGAAAATGGTTCATTTAGAGCTCTTTCATTACTGCTTGTCAGTATTCCAGAGCTAAAGCCAAAGAGCTGGATGGAAAGTTATCTTGAACTTGGCTTTCTAGGGGCCCAGTTTATTTCCCCTACTGAAGGAAGTCCTCGACCTGGAAAAATTAGGCATGGGTACCTGAGAAAAGAAAAGGAGGAGGAGGAGAAGGGAGGATGGAAAGAAGTAAGGGAAGGAGGAAGGAAGGAGACAAAAATTCAAGGAATAAATTTTTGCAACTGATTTTATCGGCAACTGTAGTAGCCACACCAAACAGAAATCTTTTTTTCTCCCTGACTTTACCTCAGAGTTATTAGTTTACTCTAGACAAAGAATGATGCCCAAGGGTCACCCTCACCATTGAGAAAGGACATATTCCATCTTCAGTAAAACTAACTCTTGAAAAAGAGTGTGCAACAAATACAGCCAGAAACCACACCGAAATTAACTTCCTAAATGGCAAATGATCATAGACTTGGCGTTTTCTCAACCCTCCTCAGGTACCTGAATGGCTAAATAGATAATATTGCTATCAAATTTTAAAGAAAGAAATAAAACATTGCCTGTGTACATGGAGGGAACTAATTCAAGCAGAATGTGCCCACCTTATTTTGAAGCCAATTGGAGGTACAAAAGGGATTAACATCCAAATTCAGCACCTAACATTAAGAAAATATAGCATAAAAAAAGAAAAAGAAAAAAAAGAAAATATAGCATAAGAAAACTACTGGCAAGCATATTTTGGAAGAATTTTTTACCAAGAAAATAGAAGAATTATATACATGTATTTATATATATGCATTTATGCATGTACACATATACAGTTATATGTGAAGAAGAGAGAGTGAGAGGGAGAGAACACATATATAGTTTGAAAAAGAAGGATAAAAAACAGCCTCAGGCTTCTTGTTACTGATGGAAAAACAAAGCCACAGAGGTTTGTTTACTACAAGGTAATCTTGTCTTATTATAATTTGTCATTTCCTTTTTTTGTTTTTGTTAAGATTTTATTTTTAAGTAATCTCTACATCCAATGTGGGGCTCAAAATCACAACCAAAAATCAAGAGTCACATGCTCTACTGACTGAGCTGGCCAGGTGCCCCCCTACAGCTAGTCATTTCTTGAGCAAGAGATATGTGGTGGGGATTTTTATCTAAATAAAAGTAAGGAAGTATCTAATGACTTTGAGATTTATTGTGGTAAAGGAATGAAGAAGGGATAAAGGTTAAAAAAAGCCAAAAAATCATGGGCAACACTATCTCCAAAGGGGACCTGGAGAAGGCAAAGAAAGGAGTCAGGGGAAACTAGAGGGCTGCCCTGCTCATGCAACTGCAAATTCAGGTGTGCAAAAATATATTTACCTTCTCTTTTTTCTTTAACTTAGTTGAATCTTTACCTTGAGCTATTATTATATTTGACATAGAAAACTTAATTTTTTGAACTCTAGGTAGATTTACTTAACCAAGAGTATCATCAATCATTTTGGGCTTAAGTTCACTTAACTTCAGATTTCATTTTCCCTGTGTCTTATTCTTAGGGGAACATTCTAAGGGCCTCCATATAATGGCACAGGGCAGAAACTGGCTTTACCATGGTCATCTTCTATCCCAATAGCATCTACTGAGCTGTAACTTATCCTATCCAGCCCTTGGGTGTGGTCTTCATCCAAACTTCGGTCAAAAGGCCTGTGTTCCCATGGGTGTGGGGCGGGCATCTGCATCTTGCCCAGCTGGCTATGAAGCCCCTCCATGTTGCTTTCTCATGGCACTCCAGGGTCATGGAGAGTTAGTGGGGCTTCTCTGGGTCTTTTCTGCCCAAGACATTCCATGACCATCTTCTCTCTCTAACCCTACCATGATAGTAGACACTTTCTTGAGAATGTTATTTCCCAAATCCTGTTGGGAAGAGAACACAGTTTCTATTTTCAGAACCACTAACATTTATCTAGAGTTGTTTTCACTGCCCCTCCCTTCAAACTCACTTCGGGATAGGAGAGAGATTATAGGATCTCTTTCTCAGAAATTTACCCAAATTTGAATCTTCCTCCAGTTGTCCCCAATGTTCTGTATTTATCAGAGTTGGCCATGCCAGAGTCGATATGCTTCAAATGCCTCAATTGTATAGTTTGGTTTTCATGGAGAAGAGGCCATGTGATTAAAAAAGGGAAAGGGTATAACTTTGAACCAAAAAAAAAATTAGTGATTATATCAAAACGTAATTTTATGTCCTACAGCTTTAACTGTCTTTTTCTCAACTCAGTGTCTTTTCTGCAGTGTTATTGACATGGGTTCCAAAGACTTCCCTGAATTCCTTTCCTTTTTTGTTTTCTTTTCTTCTTTCTGTGTCTCTGTCTCTCTTCCTTTTTTTTCTTTCTTTCAGAAAGAGAATTATTTGCAGTTTGAATTGTACATTGTAACATAGGCAGTATGTGGAAAATATTATCTCTATACAACTTTTACTTTTTATAATGAAACATCTCTGCTAGAGTTTTCTTATGTATTTTATGCTTTCAGTGGTAAGCTGTTGTATGGTTTATGAATGATATCTTGACTGATTATTTGTTTGATTGATTTATTTATTCATTCATTCATTTATACATCCGCTCATTCAAGAAGTGTTTGTTAAATGCCAAGCACTATGACTGACATTATGACCACATTTGGTGGGAACTTGATAGATCACTGCTCTCTGTGCTTATAGCCTCTACTGATAGTAGGGTAGAGGTGGAGGGAATGATAGACATGAAATAAAATAATTGCATAATTAATTTTATGTATCATAGTAGTAAGTTCTATGAAATAATAAAGCAGGGTACTCTGAGGGCCTCTGTCAGGAGATTTTTTTTTGAAGAAATGACTTTTTAACTTAAATCTGAATGGTAGACTTTGTTGCGTGTGCATCTCAAAATTTAAGAGTAACTTTTAAAAAGTCTAGGAATAGAATGTATAACATCTAAATCAGGAAAGCAAAGATAAATTTTTATTAAAAATAGATGGAAAAGAGAAAAGCAAAACAGGAGTGGGAAGCTAGTGAGGAGGTTTAAGTGCATTAGTGACAATCCCATTTGCATTTTTCAAAGCTCACTCAGATTGCAACGAGGCGTATGGGCAGTAGATGTGCAAAAATGTATACTGGGAGGTTTCTGACATGCTAACAGTTGTATACTGGGCTGATATCTGAGGAGACAAAGGGAAATAGCAGTAGTGAGACAGACTTCATAGAGAAGCATATGGAGGGTGAGGGAGAGGGAGGTGTCAAGGCTAACTACCAAGGATTGTATTGCAGAAAGACTTCCATGATCCTATGCTAATTCAGAGAGCAAACTAGGAGATGAATAAAATTGGACAGCACCTTCTACCACATATCTATATTATATGATACCAGCAGAATTCCACTTAAAACACTAAGATACATGTGATATATGCTGTGTCCACTGTAGAGCAAAGAAAGCACTTCAAATTTTTTTGCATCATTCAAATAATGTCATGATATTGCTCTTAATATAAAGTGTAACTTGAAACTGTAACTGAGTTGGTTCAACTGTTTCCTGGAGAAGGGCCTGGCACAGTGTTTGAATTCTCAAGCAGAAAGATACCTTCTAGAACGCCAAGTTGGAATTGATTGCCAAGGCTCTGCTGTATGCTTTGATGAACATAAACCACCACTTCTCACCAGTGAAAACTCAGATCATGGTGCTAAAAGTATGTTTTGTCACAAAATGCCAAGTGGTTCAGCAGCAGCAGTTACTGCCCATTTGTGAACCAGTTTATCACAGAATACACAATGTACATATTGATGAAAATGTCTTTGCCGTAATTATGCCGTAATTTGTAATTGCTAAGAGTCATGATGTTCTACAACTCTTTCTATCTAATGCTGTACAAGTTGTGTGAATGATATGTTTTTTTATAATCTTAATTTTTTACCCTGATTATAGTTTAAACTCTTAATTATTGACTTATTTACATGGAATTTTGCCTAGGTGCTTATAGCTACATGATAGCTACCAATCTTAAAAAGAAATCCTCAACTACTGTAAATTCTGAGAGGATGTTGTCTTCTTAGCAAGACCTACCCTGTCTAACCTTTTTAAAATTGCAGCCCTCCATTTGATACTCTGATTTTCCTTATTTTTCACATCACTTATCACTTTCTAATATACCATATACATTGCTTATCATATTTATTAATTGTCTATTTCCCTCCACTAAGGTAAGAACAGAGATCTCATTTTTGTTCACTAACGTATCCCAAATATCTGACACCTAGCTGGTGCTTATTAATATCTGTTGAATTAGCAAATTTGCTGGGAGACATCCTCCCAGATAAAGTTGCAGGATTAATTGTGGAGCACAATTACATCATTCCCTCTTTGAAAAATACTTGATGATATCTCATTACCCCTGAAATTTTGTTCAACTCTTTAGTTTTATTATTGAGGCTTAAACTGTGTCTTTGAATTCCAGTTTTTCTCTTATAGTCACCCAGTGCCTAATTATAGCAAAGGAATAGCCATGATCTTCACACAGTATTCCCCCTACGGAGCAGGACTTTCCCTTTGAATTCCCATTCAGCTATGAGGCAGTAATAAGGCATAACAAGATTTGCCTTAAAAACCAGTGCAGCGGCTTAAAGCAACATACAAGTTTTACTTTTCATCTTATGCATTGTGTAGAACACCTCTGTTTCAGGTGAGGTCTGGCTTGGGTCTGCTGGTCTTAGTTGCAGGCTATAGGCTGGCATTAAATCTGGTCTATGTGTTTCTTCATTTTCCTTGGACCAGCAGCTATCTATAGTATGTTATTTTTCTGGCAGATAAGTGAATACAAGTGTCCACACTAGATCATACTAGCACATTTAAGGACTCTGCATACATCATGACCACTAACTTCCTCTGGTTAAGACAATACACATGATTAATCCCAATATCAATATGGTGCAGAGATATGCTCCATCCAGAAGGAGTGATGTAGAACAGTGAATATTTTCTGATCAACACTCCTGTCTGTCATACTCTTTCTTGCTGAACTATCCATCAAAACCAATCACAAATGTTTACCTCTCCTAATTCAGTAGGTAGTTAGTTTTTCCTGTTTCTGTGATCTAGGGGTACTCCACTAATACCTACATCATTATAATGTTTACATGTCTGATTCCCTTACTAGACTTTATGCTTCTAAAGACAAGAGACAATCTATGAAGATTTCTATTACCAATATCTACCATAGAACCTCACAAATTATAAGCTTAATAGATATTATTTTCATATAAGTGGAGAGGATGATCCCATTTAAAAAAATCTATTTAGATGCCATCAATGTCAGTTTTCTGTCCTCTTGGGATGGGCTCCTAGGTTCATACCATTCTTTTTGCACTACATGCAGCAGATCTAGGACTGTTCCTATTTAAAACTGACTAGAGATAGATGAGCTGAAATTAAATTTCATTATGAAAACATCATATTGCTAAGGTGTTCAATATAATTATCCAAGGGTTTTCTACAGGAAGTGAGGAAAATATTCTTGGCCAAGGATTTATATTGAATATTTAGGACACTGACAGAAAAGAATTCTTAACAGTTAAGAGGATAGAACATTCTTAGTTTGTTCACAAATTTCTACTACAAAAATCTCAGTTTTTTCAATGACATATATAATGTTAATTGATAAATGTCTGCATTTGTTCTAGATGTTTAATTACTCCATCCACCCATCTACTCATCCATCCATCCATCTCCTTATTCATATGATTTTATGCTTCTGAGCCAATTAAGCCTCATCTTATTTAACTTCACTCATACTCCAGTTTAGAATTCAGGATTTATCATTTCAGTTATATGCTTGCCAATATCCTAAATGCTGTTTTCCTTGGTCTTTATGTTATACTCACTTGAATGGAGACAGAATAAAATTAAGTACTCATTTCTATTCTACTTCCTTGAGCCACTAAACATCACTTCGTTGAACTAAAAGAGTCAACTCCCATCCCACCTATCTCCATAGCTAATACACTACTGACTTTCAAGATTTATATGTCCAATATCCAATTAGTTTTAAAACTATGGTTGCTAAGTCGGTTTTATATATGGAAAAGTCATTTGACTTTGGGATTATAATTGATTACATTGGTAATATTCCACTTAACTTTACCAATTGAATACCTAAAAATTATAAAATGAATTTTTTTCTGGGTCATCAGATTTGCTAATTATTATGACAAAATTTAAGATTTCTTCCCTCTATGAGAATCAGGCATGTAAATAGGAGTTATCAGCTTATAAAATGATAAGAAATGAATCACTTTTTGATGCAGGGGATGCCAAGAAAATTTATAATACAGGAATTACAATTCAAATGTCTTCAGAGCCAGGAGGAAGTCATGTAGACAGAGTGTTAAAAAACAACAACAACAAAACAAACAAACAATAATGATAGAAACTGAATAACTAAAGTGTTCCCATCTCACTTAAAGTCATTCCAGTTTAATAGATTAAATCAGCCAAATAAAGCAGCCCAGAATGCCCATTATGAGGCTCCTGGTCCAGAGATTTGGACTCTGAAGTAAGGGAGAACTAGACAACAGAAAATCTCTTGGAAGAGTGTGCAAACATATGATATGTGGTGTGAAGCAAGTCCTCTCACACCAGGGTATACCTTTAGATTTCCCACATTGGAGATTCATTTGCTTAAGGCTTAATGTCTTATACAAATATAAATAATATTGAACAACAAAATTCGTAATGATTCCCTAAATTGTAGGAGATCCAATTAAAATTCCCATAAAAAAATAAAAAAATATTTTTTTTTGTCTTATAGACTCTTTAGGAATTCACAGAACAAAAAATTAAAAGAATAGAAAAAAGACTTTCAAACAGCCCCAGGGAGTGGAATTGGGGATTCAGTGCTATCAGGATATTTCCTCTTTTGCTCTCCACCCACTCCCCTGTTTTGTTTCTATGCATTTATCTCTCATTTTATTTGAATGTTGTCTCATGCTTTTATGCAGACTGGTCTTCTCAACCTCTAGTAACCTCAGCCAGCAACACTCATGAAAGAGAGTGATTTGTTTTCTTTTATTCAGATATTAATCCCAGGGAAGTAATATAATTTACTTGATTTGAGTCACATACACTCTCCATGGGCCAATATCTATTATATGGATTATGTTTTACCGTTATTGACCAAGATGATTAGACATAGATCTTATGGTCAATAGACTGACCCAAGGACAGGGTTCATAACAAGAGGAAGAGAGAGAGCATAAACAGCAGGAGACTCAGACTATATATTATTTAAATCTGTTGATGCTGAAGTCAGATTTCTTATACTGGAATTGCAGGGTTACATGTACTAGATTATGTGATCTTGAGCAACTTCTTTAAACTTCCTAAAGCTCTGTTTCCCCTTCTTTGAAATGTGCATAATCTTTAAAATCTGTATGTCTTTACTGTAAAAATGTAATATCAGGATTCTTGGCACTTAGCACAACATAGGTACTCAATAAACCTTGGATAAATAATTGAATAAATGCATGGATAAACAAAGAATACTTAAATCATAAGATTATTTTAGAGTTTGTGCTTAGCACAGAGCTAGGCATGTGTCAGACTCTCAATAAACAGTACTCATAGAGCTCTAATGCTTTGATAAGTGAAAGGAGAAGGAAAGGAAATCCCACCAGAAGGCCAGGGCAAAGGAAATAGAATGCCAAGCCTTGATGGTCAAAGGATGGGCTCTGTGATATTATTCCTTTAAAGTTAAATATGATGGCCATGGCACTTAATCTTTTGTTTATCTACATTTTTAATCATCTGCATAATTAGAGTATAGCCCATAAATTCAAAGACCTAGAAAATTACAAAATGGAAAAAGAAAAGTTGTATTTGCTCTTAGCTACATACTGCCATCCAAGCTTTAAGTCCCATATGTTAGCTGTGTTGGTGTCACTGAAACATAGTGATGAAAGTTAAAAAATATTCAGAGAACTGCTGGATATTCCCAAACATCTGGTTATTTGTCATCATGGAGGCAAAACATCCATATATTCTCATCAAAAAGCTTTGAGATTAAGTAGCAATCTATAATGAATATCTAAAAGGAATTTTGGTTTTAATTTCTCTCTTGTGATCATATGGTTTCAGTTTAGCGGAATCCAAAAAGTTTGTTTTGCCGTTGGACATAAAGATATCATTTGTTGTGAATATACACCATAAAGAGTTCCATAAAGTTGGGATTAATTTATGTTGCTCTATCCAAGTGCCTCTGCGGTGAAGAGTGTACATTTCAAAATGGCACCCATGGAGGAACAGTGAGGCTACCAACTGGCAAAAACAAGGATTGCTACTGTGGCAGGAGCTCTATAAAAATCAAGTTTTAATACCCAATTTAACAGTAGTTGAGATAAATATATTATCTTAAGGAGCCATATAAAGATGAATGCGTTCATAAATACAATAGTTTTGCTGGCCTTGGATATTCTTCCTTGTGATAAAACTCAATATTAAATTTTCCTGCTAAGATTTTATAGTTCTCATTTAACATTAAAGTTCTTAAAAATACATTTTTTATAAGAACATGCCCACTTCAGCATGGATAAACAATTAAGTTTTGAATAAATACATTTGATTGTTTTATCCATATGAAAAATAATTTTTGCCACTCCTGTTCTTCCTCCCTTTCAGATCCATTCTCTGCCTTTCTCTGCTAAGCTCTGTGTCATAGAATGCTACAAACTGTGCCTCCCAGCCTCCTGATGCAGCTAACTTTTCTTGTGTTGGCCCAACAGAAGTTACTGGTGGAAGATTGACAGATGGCAGAGAAGGAGAAACTAAGGTATTTCTTCTCTTACCTTCCTGTCTCAGGCAGCATTTCCAAAAGCTATATTTTCTTTGTGACTTCAGCTACTATTGGACAAAAAAGGTTTATCACTATTCCAACTTCTTTTGGGTAATTCCAGCTCCTGGACTTCAGTAAAATCTCTTTTATTTCTTCTAGTCTATAGGAGTGGGGGTTTCTTGTTAATGCTAATCTCTGTGTTGCCTCACAAACTGACATTAGTTCTTCTGTATCAATTAGCTACATTAAATTCTTTTTGTTTTAAATGGTTTATACTTTCCTGACTGGACCTAGACCAAAGCACCATTATCATCATTGGCCTAGTTGTTAAGTAGAGAATATGCCATTTCTAAACAAGAAACTATAAACATTCAGAGTAGTCACTGATCATTAAAAATAATGACTTATATCAACCTAGTGAGATGAAAATGGGGAAACGTAGTTTCTAATGCCAGCATATGGCCTGCAGTCATAATAATCGCCCCACTAAATGATTCTGCTCCCTGGATTTAACTAAGATGCACTGGAATGAAAATGGTACTGTGTGTAAATGTATAAAGGAGATGAAGTGTGGTCTTGTGAATACCAAGGACACTTTCACCCACATCCTCAGGGATGAATAAACCATACAATGGCCTAATGAAATACAAAGGGATGTTCTTTTCTGGGGATTTTGCACAAATAAGTAAAGGACACAGAAAGGTTTAACTGGAAAACTCCCAAAAAAGAAATGCAATGATAAAGAAACAAAACGCAAAAACTTCGAACTCACTTCAATTACTTCAATTTCTTCAATATCTCCTTAAATGGGCAGTAAGTAAGGATACATCTAGATTGGCATTTTCTACTTAAATCTGCTTAATTGTGCCACTTTAACCTCCTTTCCCTCTGGTACTTTGGAGTGTTGACCTGACAACTGATACTTTCTCTTTTCTATAGAGAAATTGTTATTCTAGCAATATCTGGAAAATATTCTTCAGAAGATTCCTAGCTAAATTGATGCAGAGAATAAACCAGGAGACAGCTCTAGGCTAACTTATGGCTTAGAAAATTTAGCCTCTGTTATGTCCTTGATAAGCCACAAGTGCAATAAATAATTCTTCTCAGGAAAATGCAGACATGGACAATTCAAATATGTGGGCACACTTGCTAAAAACCAACTGGTCAACACACACACACACACACACACACACACATACATGCATGCACATATACACTCCCAAAACCCTTCTAAGCTAGGGATATAATTACTAGTAAATGATACTTGTTAACATTATTAAAAAGATATATTTATATTTATCTAATCTGTCTTACATAATGATTCTGAGTATGTATCTTTAGAGCAGAAGGTCATGCATGTGGAGCACAGGAAATAAAAACAAAGAGAGATATGGAATGAAATAAAGATTTAGGGAGGGACCAGGTTTTATTTGGCTTATAGCTCATCATAAGACTTCAGTTTTATTCTAAGGGATTTGCAAGCTGACTGGAGTATTTTAAGGAAGATAATAGTATGATACAACTTTTATTTATTTATTTATTTATTTATTTATTTTTATTTATTTTAGAGAGAGAATGAGAGAGAGAGAGAGCATGAGAAGGGGGGAGGGTCGGAGGGAGAAGCAGACTCCCCGCTGAGCAGGGAGTCTGACGCAGAACTTGATCCCAGGACTCCAGGATCATGACCTGAGCCTAAGGCTCAACTCAACTGAACCACCCAGGCGCCTGATATAATTTTTATTTTTAAAAGATCACTTGGAAAACCCTGTGGTAACTGGATTATGGAGAAAACATGAAAGCATTGACTAGGCATTTGCCATCATCCAGGTGAGAAATGATAGTGACTGTGGACTAGAATGCCAGCAGAGGATAGGGCGAGAAGTGGTTAGATTGTTTTATTAGCCAAACATTTGTGTAAAACTTGCAGCAGAGTACTTGGAACAATAATAGTGAGGACAATAATAGAAATTTTAATAATAATTAATACTAATGATAATACTTAGCAAACATTATAGCCTTTAGAATTTGGGTTTTTATACTTTATCTCTCCCTTTCAATTTATGCACAATGAATATTTGAACTGTATCTCATTAATATCCTTTTTTAGGTCATTAATAAAGTTTTTAACTTCTAATTTAAGAGAAAATACTTTTATCCCCTATCCCTAGGTACTCATCAAAATAATGTTAAATACATAGTCTTACATTATGGGACTATAGTGATATAATCTTACCACCATAAATATAATAGAAAGTGGAATATCAGCTGAGCAAGGTTTCTAAACACCACTGGAAGATGGAAAACAGATGGGCCGGTGAACCCAGAGGGGGCTGAAGCCAAGGAAGAGATAAAGCTGCTGCTGACAACAAGACAAGTAACTTCAGAGGGCTGGAAGGAGGAGACTGAAAGAGAAAGAATGATTGAGTTCCTACCTATATCTGCAATCATCCTCCTCTATCCCTCACCCAGAAGCCAGCTGGTAACACCCCAAGCCAATGCACACAACAAAATAAACAAAGGACATTTATTATCTAAGCAAATTTATCTGCCCAGAGAGAAATGGAGAAACTGGTGTCTTTTGGCATTGTAGAGAAGTCCGAACACAATGACTGACACCCAGTTCTGTTTACTATTTGGCAAATCTGTTTGTTAATAAAACACATTTTTGAATGGAGTGGTATCAGCCAACCATTGTACTGCATCATTTTGAAATATGAAAAGAAACAGAGATAAGGCAAGAAATGGAAAGGTAATTTATCCTTAGAAGATATATGTTTATGTGTGTATTATATCTACACATATATCATTCATAAGATATATCTTTATGTGTGTATTATATCTACACATATATCATTCATAAAATAAAATGGTATCATGAGTCGTCAAAGTAAGGATCACAGGAAAAGAAATAATCATTCGAGGTTTAAAATACTTCTGTAAAAGATAAGGAAGATAAATTCAGAAAAAGATAAAGTCAAAGAAATTCCTCAAGCATATATTAAAAATCATAACCATGGGAAATATGAGAGAAAAGATAATTATACAGTATCTATTTGAAATCGTATTGAACTAATTAGAGTTCTGAGAAGGAAACACAAAGGAAGTTTGGGGAGAAATTATTTTTAAAAAATGCTAGATTATTTCCAGAGCTAAGGGAGATGTGTTCAAACTAAAAGAGCTTGACAAATATTGAGCAAAATTAATAACAATTTTAAAAATATTTTTTAAATCTACCACAGTAAAATTTTAGCAAGTATGAATGTTCTATGCATCTAATGGTGCATGATAAACCACCTCGAAACTTAGTAGCTTTGAACAACTGCAACACTGATTTACTCACAAATCTGAGTCTAGGCAGGGCTTAGCTCATCTCTGTTCTACCTACCTATGGGAGCTGCTCAAAGACCAGAACTGTACTCATTTGAAAGGTCACCCACTCACATGTCCAAATAATGGGGAAGACAAACATCTGGGCTGACATAGTTGGGTCTCCTGGGCCATCTCTCTTCATGTCTATCTTTCCCCTTTATCCTTCCAGCAGAGTGGCTTTCGGATGATTAGGTTTCCATGGTAGTGCAGGGTTCCCAAGGCCTGTCCTGAGAAAGAGAGGCTGAAACTCTATTGCTTTCTTTCCAATGAATGTTTTATTCCAGTATGTAGATTTACACAAAAGTTGCAAAGATAGTAAGAAAAGCCCCATAAAACCTGCAGCCGGTCTCCCATATTGTTGACATCTTGCATCAATCTGTTACATTTGTCATTAACTCATCAAACAATATTGACATATTATGATCAACAAAACTCCATACTTTATTCAGATTTCATTCATTTTCCTTAATATCTTTTGAGGATTACTGGCCAAGAATGACCTTTAAATTAAATTTGGCTGATGTTTTTCTCACCGTAGGACTGGGATTATGTTTGTTGGAGGTGGAAGATGATTGAGATGAAGTGCCATTCTCAATACAACATAGCAAGGGAACGTGACTTGTCACTGATGAGGTTAGCCTCATTCACCTGGCTAAGGTACTGTGTGTCCAGTTGCTCTACTGTAAGCGTATTGGGAATGGCCAGCAATCCTTGTACTGACAGATGAAAGATTACTCTAAACTTTGCTGTGAAAGAGAGGGGAAGGCCAGGGGGTAAACGCTCAGAGACAAAGACCTTTTGCTTTTCTTTGCTCCCACTTTTATTGGTCCTTCAGGATAATCACAAATCCTTACACTGTTTCTCAAGCGCCTGATGTGTAACAAGGGGTCTTATGAAACTAGGAATATCTGTTTATCAGGAAGACACTATATGCTAATCTGCGAGGTCTATGAGTTCTGGTAAACATAGCCTAAAGGACAATGCATTCATCTCTTAGATCACAGCGTGGCTGTTTGGGCTAAGAAAGCTTCAGGGAAGGCAACTGCTGGCACATTCCAACTGCAGAGTGGCCACCAAGGCTTTGCCATTCTTCGCCACAACCTTCTCAAAAAACTTCCATTGCCCCCAGGGACCTCTGTATTAGATTTTAGCAAATCAGATATTATGGCTGAGTTACATTAACCCATTAACCCCTACATAAGTGTATTTTACTTCCCTCCTTTCTATATTATTTGGAAGCAAATTACTAAACACAGTCCATACATGAAGGATGAGAAGTTATGCTCTAACTCTTGAGGGAAAAGTAACTATATAAATTATTTGGAATTCTTCTGTGTGGAAGATTTGTCTCTTCTTTCCCAGGTAATTTTCAATCATTTCAGTCTGAACTCATGAATATTTATTTTATACTTTGGGTTATAATTCATATAATTCATGCATTATTTATTTTATTGCTCCAACTGTTTCAGCTTTGACTATCAGGAGTACTTTCAGTTGGTTCCACATTCCTTCTTCTGGTACTACAGGATGCTCTAGGCTCATCTTAAATTTCCTGCCTCAGTCCTAGAATCAGCAATTTCTCAAAAGAGCCTTGCTTACTTTCCTTGGTGAATGGGGTTAGAAACTAAGATCTGGACTCTGGGGATGCTCATTGCTTTTAGGTCCTCTCAGCAACTAGAGCGAAGAACTACATGTATGTATACTAATACATGCACGTATACATATCTTGATGTGTTCATATATCCATCTGTGTTTCTACTAAGCTGACCTTGAGTTCAAAGTGGTACCTCTAATTGTAGTTAAGTATGTCATGATTCATTCTAGCCTTCCCCTTTTGCTTATCTGTAACTTTCCACCCCCTCCTCTTGAGAATCCTACCATCTACCGACTATTTACTTACTGAGTATACATGTGCAATACTTTCAGAGATGTTAACCTGTACTCCCTTGAGAAATACTTTTACCAACCAGAGTACAACACTTACATGTAGTTCCTTTGTCTTTAGTCTTATGTTGTCCAGTCATTTCCCACGTTATTTAGATCAAGACTCCTTTTTCTCCACCCATTTTAGAGAGGTTATATCATATATTTGTATTAGATTCTTTTGTCCCATTCTGCATTCAATTCTGAGTTCCCTTGCCTTCCTGGTTGAATTTTTTTAAATTTCCATATATTTAATATTTACTCCTTATGCTGTAAAGTTCTATAGGATTTGACAAATGAATAGCATCCAACATTCTCACGAGAATAGTTTCTCAGCTCTAAAACATCTTGGGTCCTTTACCTAGTCCTAGTCACACAGTGCACCTGCACTCCCAACTCTGAGCCCTGGAACCATGGGTCTATTTTCCACCGATAGAGGTTTTCATTTTCCAGAATGTCATATGATGCAATCACGCAGCAGGCAGTCTTGTAAGACTGATTTCTTTCACTTAGGAATTTGCGTTTAAGATTCATCCATGTTGTTGTGTGGATTCATATCTTGTTTCTTTTAATCACTGAATAATACTCTGTAGTATCAATGTGTTTATTCATTATCCTACTGAAGAACATCTTGGATGCTTCCAGTTTGGGGCATTTATCACTTTTCTCAACCTAGCCTAAGAAGTCATACAGTATATATATATATATATCCTATCCATTAAAAGTAAGTCATCAGCCATATTCAAGTGGAGAGAATTAAACTACACATTTTGTAGGAGCGTAACAGTGTGTATGGGCATGTTGTAAAACTACCTCAAAATGATACCAAAAAACTGTCCTTGGGGATTTATTGACTCTCATAATTCAGTTGATAGATGTATCCATTCTCTATTGCCATCTAACAAATTATCACAAATTTAGCTGCTTAAAACAATAGCAACTTATTAGCTCAGCATTTATTATCTCACAGTCAGTTCAGAAGTCTGGCACCTATGAATGGGCTCTCTGCCCAAGGTCTCAAAAGGCTGAAAGCCAAGTGTCAGGTGTTGGCAAGACTAAGTTTTTATCTGAAGGACTTGGGAAAGAATCCGTTTCTAAGCTCATTCAGGACTTTGGTTGGATTTGTTCCCTGTGCCTATAGGACTGAGGTCATATCACCTTGCTAGCTGTCAGAGGGGACTACTGTCAATTCCTACAGCATATCCTCCCTGCTCCCACCATTAGCATTTCACAATGTAGCTGTTTCCTTTTTTCCAAGTCAGCAGGACTGCATGTCTCTGACTTCATGCTCTGCTTCTTCTGTATCTGAAATTAGTACCAGATTTGAAGGGCTCATGTGAGAAAGTTAGGTTTACACAAGTAATTTCCCTTTCTTAAAGTCAAGTGTCATATAACATAATCTATTCACAGGACTAGAATCCATCATATTCATACTATGGGGATTTTGTAAGATCTGTACACCAGGATATGAAGATATGGGGGGGTCATCATAAAATTTTGCCTACTACACTCATGGACTAAATTTAAAATAAGTGACATATTTGACCAGGTGTTGGGGTGTGGTAAGAGAATCCATTTGAGTATGCTTTCTTGAATAGCAGAGTAGAAATCTACTTGAACTATTGAGATATGCATGGAGCACTATGCACAAGATCATAGCAATATGAAAACTTTGATTTTCAATTTTTAGGCTCAATTCACAGATAAAAGATTGAAGCTAAATTCTAAATTCACTAAATTCTATTCCTGAAACCAATCTTAACCCTATATGTTAACTAACTAGAATTCAACTATAAATTTTAAACAATTAATTAATTAATTAATTAATTAATTAATTAAAATTTTAAAAAATGGCAATTTGGATTTGGTCTACAGACCAAAGTGTGTCAATCCCTGGTTTATAGTATATTCCTTAAAAACATGAAGAGAAAAGTAGTGTTATAATTATTAAGAGGTGAGAATGAAGGAGATTTTTAAGTAAGCTAAATTTTCAAAGTCATGATATTACTTCTTATTTTGTTTTATCAAGAGTAGGTAATAAATAATGCTTACTCTTGATAAATCAAGAAATAGTAATATTAACATATCATTTAGAGAAAATATTA
This sequence comes from Nasua narica, assembly GCA_028533885.1. NCBI lineage: Eukaryota > Metazoa > Chordata > Mammalia > Carnivora > Procyonidae > Nasua > Nasua narica. The sequence continues at coordinate 43,170,097 of CM052802.1, read as the reverse complement.
ACTTATACATTTAGAGTAATATTAACATATCATTTAGAGGAGGTAACTAAGTTTATCTAAGCATAGAAATCACTAATGATTGCTTCTGTAGGTGTAACTGGGGTGAGAAAAGAGAAGGTAATGGCCATGCCTTTTAAGCATACAGTACTCTGTACTATGAAATTTTAAAATATTTTCATATTACTTTCATAAAAGTTAAAAAATAAACTAGTGAATGAAGCAGATTTGAAGACACATCCTTTGCTAAATTGACTCATTAACATTATTATTATAACTTAAATCTATATTAATGTTCCCAACTGCATTATTATTAGGAATATAATATTTTATAATATTCAAAAGCTATAGCTAGAATTCTTAAATTCCATGCTAAACTTTAGAGATAATATGAAACAATAGTGATAGAATTTCCCTGAATGACCAGCTTTTATCTTATTTTAAAAACAGAAAAAAAAAAACTGGTAAGCAATGACTTGCCTTTCAGGAAAATACATAGATTTTTCTTTCAAGAACTCAGCAACCATTCTCTGAATGCAACATTATAAAACATATCAATGTTTTATTTCAATTTCATGGAGAAAAATTCTTATTGTAATTGCTAGTCTTCAAGACTTATTGTGATTTTCTTGTTCTATAGTTTCCTTAGCTGGACCACTGCTAAGAATCTCTATCTCACCAGTGAATTTCCCTGAGACTTTGGTAATTTACCATGACACCCTTTGTCCTGGTCAAAGACTACATTGAAATCCAACAACCTGTTTTCTTTTAATATACTTGTTGTTTAGAACTTCCATTCCTTTTTATTAATGCTTACTGTTCCACTTTTTAAAATGAAGACAATTCTTCTTCATATAGGAAATAGAATGAAAATATGAGAAAAGTAGTTTCATTTTGTCTTTGACATTTATTAATATGATCGACTGTAGGCAATGGATCAAAACTTCTTTTTTGTACACCCAAACATATATGAAGCATGAATCCCACAAAACTATTTTGTTGAATTTGAGGGTATCACATAATTTCAAATCATTATTTTTATAAAATTATGGACTATGAGTTACTATCCATTGGGGAGTATTTTATTAAAAACCATTAATAATAAAATCAGCGCATCATCAAATTAACAATTTTTATGAGTGCCATTAATTTGGTTAACACTCAAATTGTTCTTTCTATGACCATATGATTATGAGGAATAAAAACATAATAAACGTACTCATGGGAATTATAAAACTGGTTCGAATTAACCTATTACAGCTTTGTTTTTACAAGTGTTTTCACTCTTTGGAGAAGTATAATATGTCACTCATTTTAAGCTAACCCAAACCAATGTTAATCTCCAAATGAAAATGTAAAGTTCTCTTTCTTAAGGATGCCAGTTTAAACAATATCTAAAACAGTAAACTTAAGTTTCCCTATTTATTTGACTTGAAATGCACAGTAATATTTGTGATAGTAATTGTAACAAAACTATCATAAATGGCATGCCTACCATTTTTCAGGCACTATACTAAGTGCTTTATATAAGTTGTGTTTCCTTTAATTGACTCAACATCCGATGAATAGGTGTTATTCTTTGAAAATGCAGCAGGAAACTTGGGTCTGAGGTATTAAATATTATACCATACAGGATAAATGTTTGAACAAAAATCAGACTCAGCACTGATTAAATTTGAAGTTAAAAGTTTGTGCATAGTCCTGTGGGTAAAGACATTGAGGAGCAGAGAGAAAAGACTTATTCCTGAAAGAAATATGTAGAAAAACAGGCAGGCAAGGGGAAAATGTTTGGAGGAAGCCTCTACTTGTTGAGATAAAGAAAAGAGGTCTGATAGTGTTATTTGTAGCTGAGTGTTTGAATATTGGAGGTCAAGAGATGTTTATTCTCTTAATTAATATTGAATTATTAAGAAAGGAGAATCACAAGAAATCTGGAAAAGAGGAATTTGAAACTAATTGAAAGAGTTTAGATATTAGACTTGGCAGTAATGAAAATGGCTGATAAGAAATAGGTTAAACAACAGAGTGATGTGGGGGATTGGAAAAAATAAGAACTTTACCATACACAGGTGGTTCTGTGTTACTATATGTATAGGCTATCACAGATGAAATAATGAGGAAATGCCTCTTGGGATGGGATATATTTACCTTGGAGCTTTCAATCTATCAAAACCATATACACTGTAGAAAACAAAAAAGAAACAGAAATCATGAAACCACTGAACCACATTTTAATATAAAGTCAAGTGTTATTCCTACATCCTCCAAAATAAGTGTGTGCATGCATACACACTCATACCCAAATGCTTCTAGATCTGTATCCTGTCTGTAACAATGCCACCATGTATCCAGTTGCCCAACAAATAAATCTAAGAGTCATTTCATCCCGCCATTCCCCTTTCTTTTCTGCCCTCACAAGCAATCCCAAGCCCTTTCAATTCAACCTTCTAAACATCTCTAACATCTGACTCTTGGATAACTGGAGTATCTTTGGATATGACTCACCCTGCACATTGTCTTTTCACCTCCACAGCTCTGTACTGATTCTAAGGTGACATTTCTAAAACACATATATACTTACACAAACTGATGGAGTAATTTCTATGTTCACAGTTCTTCAGGAACTATTTATCACCTATGGGATCAATCCTTTGAAATGCAATGCTTTTCAGGATCTGGTGTCATTTCCAACATTTCCAGACTAATTTCACACCACCACCACATCCTCCCATAGTTGTATTTTTTAATTTCAACCGAGTTTCCCTAATTCCAGTTGTTTATATATACATTGCTTTTTCCTACCTTTACAAATTGCTATTTCATTTGCCTGCAATATTTTTCTCACTTTTACATGGACTTGTCCACCTGAAGATCTCCTGGAAGTTATAATCACTTGTTCCTCCTTAGAACTTTGACCTGAGGGAGGTTCCTGTGCTTACCCACTGTGCTTTCTCCATTGCTCATCTCTTGCAGCCATATGAGTTATAATTTGTTTTCTTATATATCCACTTTCTCTGCTATACCTTGATCCCCTTGAAAGCAGAACTAAGTCTTGAAATTTTGTAGTTCCTATGTTAGCATAGTGCCTGGGTTTTAACAATCATTTTATAAACAAAACATTTATGAGTATTAAATAAATGAAAGTGAAATGAAATGAAATGAAATGAATGAAAGTGAAATGAAATGAAAGTAACTCATTTTAAATTAAACCTACTTTCCTCTAGTGATGATCTCTAGCTCGGGGCCTAAGTATCTGATACTTTTTGTATGTGCACAGTTTGGAGTTGTTAGTTGCTTTCTATTCTAAATTTATTTGAAAATATTTCTAGTGAAAATGACTGCATTCACTTTTCTCCCAGCACCTGAAATAAAACATGCTTTGCAAGATACATTTTTATCTTGCTCCTGGAAACATATAAAAAGCTATAGGGAAATACAAACAGAATCTGTACCTGATACTGTGGGGAATGGAAGCTAGAGGCAGTGCTGAAAGGATGATTTCTTCATATCATAGATGCTTTTTCTAAAGTGAAAATATTTTAGGCTGAAAACAATGCATCTCCTTATGGCACCTAAAACAATGCTTTAATATGGAAGGTAGTGTTCCTGATATTCCACCTTTTCTAATATTTTTAAGTGGCCATTAAACAGAAGGAAATGTCTTTAATACTTTTTAACAAATCAGTGTAAATTGAGCCATTAAATAAACTTGTTATCAGGTAAATATTATAGGGATATATATCCTAAAATAGTATTGTTCTTTGCAGATTACATTTTTTGCAATAGAAAAAAAAGCAATTCAAGGGATTATGGAAATTGAAACAATCTTGGAAAAATACAACCCTTTTAGCAAATATTCAATTCAATAATTTTTGAGTATACACTTATTAAATACTTCTTTCTAAAAGAAAAAATATATGACACATCCATATTCTGAGTGTTAATTATGCAACAGGTAGTATAGAAGTTAACATCATAGGAAGCATAATGCTAAATACATGAAACAAATGAGAAGAGGAATTGAAGTTAGAATAATTTGTTTTTTTACATGTTAATTTATTAATTATTTTTATTATTATGTTAAATTAGCCAGCATATAGTATATCATTAGTTTTTGATGTAGTGTTCAATGATTCATTAGTTGCATATAACACCCAGTGCTCATCACAACATGTGCCCTCCTTAATACCCATCACTCGGTTACCCCATCTCCCCAGCACCTCTGTTCTGTAACCTCAGTTTGTTTCCCAGAGTCCAGAGCCTCTCATGACTTGTCTCCCTCTCTGATTTCTTCCCATTCAGGTTCCCCTCCCTTCCTCTGTCGTCCTCTGTTAAAGTTTCTGTATGTTAGACATTATATGTCACCATGACTGTGTTTGTGTGCCTGGCACTAGAGATAATGGAACTCTTGGTGGCCTAACAGTGAAGATGAGTAGAGTTAGTGTCTCTCCTTTGGAGAGGAGCAGGGACCTCTCTCCTTCTCTGGACAAGTCTAGCCATAGATTTCTTTTAAAATATAGCTGATTAAGTCGAAGTGGAAGAAGGTTGAATGTTATAGTTGGAGGGATCTGTGGAAGAGGAGAGAAAAAGGAATCCCCAAAAGTATAATTGGTTCTTAAAAATATATTCTGTTATTGAAACGATTGTATAGAATTTTCCTATTTCTAGTCTTCTAAAAGAAAACATGGTCCCTGAAAAGAACATGTGGTTAGAATTTAAAATGTGCACCCACGTGAGCAGTGCCTTTAAGAATGTTTGTGTTACTGAGCTATGTATCACAAAAATCATCTGTGAACTGAATAAGTGGGATTTTCAAAGGCAAGTTTTAAAGAGATATGTAGAAAAAGAAAGGGATCTAACTCAAGAAAAGGTTGAAGCAGTTTAAAACCCAGCCTATATGCCATTCATAATATGGGAATTTCAAAGCTTTGGAAGAATATTTGTCTGAAGGAATTTGAATCTCAAAACAAAATTTTTAATTATTAACTGAATTAGCATTTTATTTGTAAGGTGCTATAGAGATAATCAATTTTATTTATTTATTTATTTATTTATTTATTCCAAAATCTTTTTTTTAAAGATTTTATTTATTTATTTGAAGGAGAGGGAGAAGTAGGCTCCCTACTGATCAAGGATCCTGATGTGAGACTTCATCCCAGGACCCTGGGATCATGACTTGAGCTAAAGGCAGCCACTTAACCGACTGAGTCACCTAGGAGCCCTGAGATGATCAATTTTAATTCTTTTCTACATAATATTTACTGATTTAGAATTGCCTCTAAAAGTATTTATAAATATTTCAAATGTAAAACAATTATATTAAACATTAATATAATTTTTTCGAATCTGTGTATTGGATGTCAGAAAAATAATCATTTTGAATCATTTCATCTAAGACAAAATGAGATTGTGATTTTCTTTTATTTGATACAATTAGATAGAAAAGCTTAACTACATTTCATTCCTGAATTTCTTACCTCATGTTCTTTAACCACATGGAATATGATACAAAAATTACCCATTTTTGTCAATAAACCTCGGTTACACTACCAGTAGATGTACTAAGTGGGAATATTATAATTATTATTAACAATATACTTTAAAAATCAAATACTATAAATATATCAAAGCATTCACTGGAGATGCACCAAAGTCTGTATTATAGGAACTGATTAGGTGTCCCACCTTTTGTGAAATCAGACTGGTCATTCCAGCAGCAGGACACCATGGTCATCTCCCAGCTGAGCTATCAATGAAGATAGCTGGAGTGTATATGGGTTTTCTTTATATATAAGAAATGTTTTATAGTAGATCCTAGAATCATCACAACTCATGTTTGCAGCCTCTTTTTTTTTTTTTTTTATCCAAGTCTGAAAGGGACTGGCAAACACTTTAAGACAGCATGTTCTGAAACATACAGCTATGCAATGAAAACTTACCCGGATTTCTCTTCACTTCTCTCTCCAAGTAGATAGTTTTCAATTTAATCACATTGAATGCATAGAATGTCTCTGCAAAAATACATCCCCGCAGCTTGACTAATAGGAAGAGGCCAGTGGGAAACCTACTGTCCAATTCTTGTGGCAGAAATTAGTTCATTACTCAATAAAAGTTTTTCCTTTCCTTCTGGGAACACATGAAACTATATTCCCCAGCCTTCCATTCTGTTAAGTCTGGTCATGTTACTGGGTAATGGCAATGGGCAGACATGTTGAATGCCCTTAAAAAATCTCCCTGCTGCCATTTACTTTCTTATTCCTAATCTACCAGCTATATGTCTATGGTTAGTGCTGTTTTGGAGTCCACATCTTAACTTCAACAACAATGCATAAAATAGAGTCTAGTCTTTAATCTATTTGACAGTTTAAGGATATGGGGAGACCAGCATTCAGTATGGTCAAATGTCCTACACAATTAAACTGGGTACTTCCAATTTTGCACTCAAGTGAGGACCACCTTCATATTATTATTCCTGTTTTACAGTAGAGGAAACTGACAAAGTCACAGATCCAAAATGCACCTTTTCTGATGATCAATTTTAGTGGCTCCTTTGAGGTATGGATAGGTTCAAGACCGCATGTTTCTCTTCTTGCATACCTTTTTTAGGATTTGATGAAATTCATTCATCCAACAAATATTTGTTGAATAGCCATTATGTCCCATACACTATTCTAGGTCCTTGAAATGCGCAGTTAAAATATATGACCAAAGAATTCTGCCTCACACAGTAAACTTCCAGACTGTAAATTTCTGGTAGGAAGAGAACTTACTAATTACAATGCAATTCATTAGGCAAACAGTTTTAAGCTCTGATAATCTTACTCTTCTGTTGCACATTCAGGAAGAAACTATGGTATTTGAGATAAATAGTACAGGCTTTGGAAATATAAAATACAAAGTCCTATCTCTAAGGAACTTGCAGTTTCTATAGGCAGATAAATTACATATACACATAACTTGTATTAGATACCATTAAGAATCACTTTAGATCCCCTGAGTATCAACTGTTTCTAGGGCTTGTGTTTGCCTCTGATTCCCAGCTGCCACTGGGTTGGCCAACTCTGAATAGGCTCAGACCAATCTCATGTGAAGAGAACTTGACAGCTGCTTTGCTCCCTGTCCTCACTGCTCTTCTCTTACCCGTCACCCCAGAATTTTGCTGTCCATGCTGAGGCTTAAGTTGCAGGGAGGATAGCTCAAGTACAACTGGGAAGAGAGGGGAAGTTAACTTGCCAGAGAATAAAGTTTTATCAATGAAAACAGAAGCCGGCAGAAAACTATTTCTTCCTTCTTCACTCTGGACAGGTTGTCCTGAAACGCAGGTGTTCATATGGACTCCATGAAGATGATTCTCTAGGATGACCAATTAGTTGTACTTGATACCAAGCAGTATATATGTCAAGAATTCACCCTCTTGAACTTAATTTCTTTTCTCCCTCCATGGCTTGCTCTCTTCTCCCTTTACTTCTGCTTCTTTGTGATCACACTCTGTAATTAATCATTAGCATATAAAGTTTTGTTTCAGTCTCCATTTTCTGGAACACTTTAATATTATACATAGAAAAATGTGGCAATGAGTGCAAGAAGGTTGTGAATGATGTGATATGAAGACATAGAAAAGGAGAATTTTTTCCCTCTACATGTGGTTACTAAGCATGTCAGGAAAGTAACAAGAAAAAAGTAAAGGTTTTGTGTTTTATTTTGAAAAATGAATATAATTCCAACAGATGAAGATAGATACCACTGGTGTTCCAAGTCAAGTAATGATAAACAGAAGTGTGTCCAAGAGCAGTAATCTAAGAAATATTCTTTGGGAGAAAGCTGGAGGTAAGGCTAACAAATCAGGTAATTGAAAATCTTAAATACTATAGACACTCAATTCTGAAGATTGTATACTTTTTTGCCATTGCCACATTTGATGCCATTTATCAAGAGGAAGCCAGAACTTCAAGGAAAGAAGAGCATTCTGGACCCTATTCTTAGATATTCTGATTCAGTAGGTCTGAAGTCTTCATTTCTGCTGGTCCCCAGATATTGTGATACATCTGTTCAGAGGCCACACTTTGAGTGGCACTGGTTTAGACAAGATTTGTCCTTTCTATATACCATTCCTAAACAGAGGCAGCTTGGACCTGTGTATTTCTAAACATGGAATATGACCTTTTTAGCCATCCTTTAAGTGCTTTCTGGGTACGTTTGCATTTTAAGTGGGTTAAAACATTTATTATAAGCAATTTATGAATGTGCTGGATTTGTGCACAACTCTGTGGCTGATGGTGATATAAAAACATTGCCAGCTAAGTCTGAAATTTAACTTTTCTAATTAACTCAACACCAATACTCTTTCTGCAGAGAAGATCAGGTTCTTGCTGGGATAGGGCACAGAAAAGGAAGTTTTGATGGATGAGAAATACCTAGATTCTCAAGAGAAAGATCATACTATGAGTAACTAATGAGGGCCTCAAATAAAGTTTAAGAAAGGTAAGGCTTCAGAGATAATCTCATCTCCCTGTTATAATTTTCCTTCTCTGTCACTAGCTATTATTTAGCCAAGACTGCGATCAGTCTTTGAGTAGATTTCAAATATAAACAGGAGGCAGGGCATAGGGCATGTAATCCAAAAATTTGTACGCTGATATTACAGTTTCCTGAGTCTCCTGCTGAATGCCACACCTCCAGAGGAAACAGGATGAGATAAAGCAAGCCATGTAGTATGAAATAACATTGAGATTACTGGGGATGCTTGCCTTGAAAAAGAGATGCCTTGTGCTAATGGTTGTTGAATATGACAAATTTCATTGTCCCAAAAGCTGCCATATAAAATACTGGGAGAAAGATCAACAAAAGAAGGGTGATGAATGGAAGTTAGAATGAAACAATCTAGATTCAACGTTATAAAATCTGTCCAATGGAATGTGCAGCCTGGAGAACTTTCCTCTATGATTGGAGCTGTTCAAAGTTAAGTCAGGTTAGCAGACTATTGGTTAGAAAAGCATTTTATAAAGGGTTGGAAAAATTCCTTGCCATTAACTCTAAAATGACAGAGAGAAAAAACTATATATATAATCTAACTGAATAAATTATATAACATATACAATTTATATATATTATTTTTTCCTAACTGAATATTTGCATGAATTTTATAAGACCTGCACTTGTAGATGAGTGTTTCATTTTGTTCATAGTATTAGAGACCCCACAGATCAGTGATCTAAAAGCTAATACGGAAACAAAAAGGGCATCCTCCCAATAGGGTACTGGATTTACATTAAACACAGCAAGGGCCTGTGAACACTTAAAGCCCTCAGTGGGAAGTGATCATCTCATTGCTCTCTAGGTTTGATTGAAATTATTGGGTCCTTTCCATGCTGTGTCCTGGAGTGTAAAGAGAAATTAACCGATCTTCTAATAAGCGAGAACTGAAAAAGAGGTCTTCTCTGCTGCGCTCAGTTAAGAATAGACTTTTATTTTCTTGTAGAGTCCATTAAATTATATTCATAAAGAGCACTGTAAAGTTTTTTTAGAATGTAAACTATTTAGAAAGACTATAGTTGGTGACCTCAGTAGAGTAAAATCATTTTATCTTGTTGCTATTGAGAATTTTTCACATAGTATTCTTCAGTAGCATAAATTTTAGTAAAGATTACTTTACTAAGGAATTATGGCAACTAGTATAGAAAGGGAGAAACTAATTGCACAGTCTTATTTACATCTTCATTTTTGAGAGGCAGAGAGAGAAAGGGAGGGGAAGGAAAAAGAAAGGAGGGAGAAAACAAATTTTAACACTTAGCAAAAAATGGGGCACATAAAATAACAATCATGAAAGAACAATGGAGTTCTCTTTAAAATGTCTCTTATTGGGGTGGCTGGGTGGCTAGTTTGGTTAAGCACATGCCTTCACCTCAGATCATGATCTCAGGGTTCTGGTGTTGAGCTTTTGGGCTCAGCAGGGAGACTGTTTCTCCCTCTCCTGCTGCCACTCTTTCTTTCTCAAATCAATCAGTCAATAAATCAATCAATCAATCTTAATTTTTTTTAAAGTCTCTTACTGACTTTTTAATGTGAATTTTGAAAGTATGCATGTAGAAGCAGAGACATAATATGTAGTAAAGTATGGGGCTCATTTCTTTTCAGTTATAAAAGGAATAAATGTCTTATCCCCCATTTAAGTATTACTTATTTATCACACTGAGATTCAGATCTCAGAGAACATCAAACAAAATAAATACAAAAAACTCTATGCCTAGGCATATCTTCAGAAAGTCCAAGAAGAGGAAATCTTGAAAGAAGATAAATAAAAAAGCAAACCTTACCTATAAAGAAACTTGTCTTCAGAAATCATGCAAGCAAGGAGTAAAGAGAAATATTTGAAATGTTGAAAGAAAAAATCTACCAACCCAGAGTCCTGCATATACAGTGAAATGATTTTTCAAAAGTACAAAAGCAATAAAGACTTTCTTAGTCAAACAAAAATTGAGGGATTTGTTGCTAGGAGACCTGCCTTGTAAAAAATGTTTAAAAAAATTTCTTCAGAAGCTCCAAATCATGTGCCTGAGGTCATGTTCTAACAAAGATAAGCATTTGGAATGAAAACTACAAGTGTGGTTACTATAGGAATAGTTTGCTTCATAGGAAGCTTTGGAGTTGAAATCAGCTTTTAGAGATGCCCTAAGCGGGCTAAGTCTTTACTGTCCTGCATCAGTTATTGCCCCAGAAAGGGGTTTGATCTGGTGTGAGGTGACTCTATTCACTGAGGCTGTCCTAGAAGAGGCTAATATCAAGACTGCCTTCAGACAAGAGGAGGCTCATACCCAAGGACAGAGAGTCAGGAAAATTACCAGGGAGATGAAATTATCTCTGATATCTTACCTCTCTTAAGCTTTATTTGAAGCCTTCATTACTTACTCATAACATGACCTTTCTCATGAGAATCTGGATATTTCTCATCCATCAAAACTAAGGATAGGGTCCAGAATGCTCTCCCTTTCTCTTGCTAACATGAAATTTTGTTATGCTACTATGTTAAAAAAAAAATACATAGGAATGGAAACCAAGGATTAAAAGTGAGAGTGGCCCACTTGGAGGAATTTGTACATAGAGATAATGGGCTCTATTAGTTTAAAAACTCCAGTGCCCAAAGAAGGAAACAGAACTGTCAGTGATAAGGGTCTGGATCATGTAACTAGATAAGCCACTGAGCCCAGACATCCTAGCTGAAGAGTGAGACTCTAGAATGTATAGTGAAGAAGTGATATAATGAGTATCAGTCCTGGCCCTGAGATGCTATATTAGTGAGAACTATTTTTTCTTTTTATCCTTCTTTTATGTTTAGCCTCAGGAAGAGATATCCAGAAGAAGATAACCAGAATCTTCTAGAACAGCTCCAGAACATGTGTGAAGAAGTGAGTGAGAGTGGCATAATGGGTGGACTGTGGTGGGTGCTGTAATGGGCTGTCCAGATTCTTTTTCAATGAACATTTCTTTGTCCCAGCTTTTGGGAATACTGTTGGCAAATAGCCTTCGTATGTCAACCATTTCAAGAATTGACTGCTGAAGATGGCTTCCTCAACCAAGATTCTACTCCTTAAGGCTATCCACATCAATAGTAAGATCAATAGACTGATCAACAGTAAGAGGACAAAATCCTGGATATCTTGGTTCAACTCAAACTATTCTAGATCCAAAGCTCCCCACAGGCTCTTCCAAGACTAGTTGAGACTGGATCCTTGTTTAACATCTCCCTCTTTCCAATCCATATATCCTCCCTTTCCCACAGCAGTTAATCTTAAGAGAAGTGTCTATTCAACAATCTACATACTAAATTCTGCTTCTGAGTCAGTTTATTTTAAAACATATATCTCTTAAAAACATTGTGATTAAAATTGTTATATACTTATGTAGTGAATTTTTATTTATGTCTACCCATGTGTTTACCTTTTTACTTGCTTTTTATTCTTTCCTGTATTTCCACATTTCTTTCTGACATTAATTTTTTTCTTTTTTTTTTAAAGAATATCTTTAAGTATATCTTTTAATGGAAGTGTTTTGAGATGTGTTTTTTTTTTTTTCAGAATTTTGTTTGTTTGTTTTTTGAAAAGCCATTGCTACAACTTCATTTTAGGATATTCTCACAGAATACAGACTTCTTGAGCAGTGGTTTTTTTTTCTTTCTTGCTGCTGTAACTTTCTGAATACAATCCCATGGTATTTTAACTTACAATTTTCCATTGAGAGGCCAGCTGTCAAACTAACTGAACTTCTGAATATAACCTTTCCATTGTCTAAGATTTTAAGGAATTTTACTATAAAAACATTAGATCTTGAATCAATAGCTTAATTTCTTTCATCAACTTTAGAAGTCCTCTGCCATTATCTCATTGAATATTGCTTCTCCCCAGTTCTATCTCTCTCCTTTCCTTCTCCTGGGATTTTCAATACACATATGCGAGTCCTTCTATTCGTTTTATCTTTTGTTCTTTCTTCACTTGTCTCTCTCAACTTCATTTTGGGTATTCACTTTTAAGTCTTCCCATTCACTAATTATTTCCTGCATCTGTCTAATCAGGTAGCAAGCCCTTCCATTTAATTCCTGATTATTGTTGTATTTTTTAAATTCTCTCAAATTCTGTTGGTTCTTTTATATATATTTTTGAAGTTTCCTTTTAGATTTTGTGTTCTGTTTTTTTTATTTTTTGACCATGCCATGCATGTTTATTTTAACATTTGTATCTGACAACCTCATTACCTATGTACTTCATGGGTTTGTTTCTACTATGTTTTTCTCCATAAACTTGCAATCATATTGTCTTATTTCCTTTTGTGTCAGGTAATTTCTGAATAATTACCAGAAGCTGTATATAAAATTGTAGATTTACTTGAGATCTATGATAATGTCTTCTTCCAGAAAGAAAAAAATGTTTTATGCAGACAGGTAGAAGCATTAGCTGTCTTTAGTTAAATTTCAGGGATTGAGCTTATTACCTAGACCTCATTCCTTTTGGCGACTGTTTACTTTTGTTTATCCTTAATTCCAGAGTTTATTCTTTTAGGATCTCAACCATCTTGGGTAAGTTATTAGCATCTTCACTGTGACTCAGGAATCCTATTTTTGTTGCCTTAACCCCAGAAGACTGTTAAAGCTCTGATTTAATCCAGAGTGGGCAGATGTCCCTAGAGAAAAAGCATCCCCCAGTGCTGGTCTCAACCCTCTGGGATTTCTTCTTATTATATATCTTGACCCAAAGTCTTCATTGCCTTGTCAGCAGCTTGGTTATCTCAAGCAGATTTTTAAAAATGTTTTATCCAGCTTCTCTATTTGCTCTCAGTAACAGATTTGGTCTGAATTACCTAATTTCCCATTACCAACAGCAAAAGTCCAGTGATGATCATTTCTTAAGTAGCCTTTCAAAAATTTTCCAAGATGCACTAGACCTGAAAACTCTATTATGTTCATTCATGTTTGCATTGATTTACATTTATTTTATCCTTTTAACTCTATTTCCTCCTATCTAAGTGCCTAGCCACAACTAATGACACAGTTAGGAGAATATAGATCATTTCCTGACACATTAGCTGCTACAATTTAATTAGAAGGCAGACATTCCTAACTCAAACTGCCCCTCCCCCTTTTTATAAAAACGAGTGAAAATTTAGACGGACATAAAGGACATTTCTGATTTGGTGGAGATCTTAAAGGAAAAATAGCCAGTCAAATGATCCATGTTCTGATCTTAAAAGTACTAAGGTCTTATACTTAGGCAAAAATGAAACATTGATTTATTTAGATGCTATTCCTAGCTTATATGCATTTTATATACATAGCCCAGTATCTTAGTTGAGGTTTCCAAAGTTAGACACTGGGATGAAGAATAATGTGGAAGTAAAAATAAAAAAGTGTTCTGAGGAAAAACCAGTAAAGGATTGGGGAATTCAGACAGGGAAAGGAAGGAAACCACCCTGAAGTATGAAATCCAGCAAAGTCCCATGGATAATTCTGATTCAGTTTTCCAGGAAATTCTTGAGAGTGGAAGTCATATGTGAGTCATACCCATCAAAGTGGAACTTTCACGTGGGGTAGCTGAATGCAGGAGAAAGAAGCACAATGGGAGGAGGAACACATATAGGGAAAGAGGTCAGAACACATTCCAAACAAACCTTATTACACTACTATATGATTTGATAAAGACCTTTAAGTGCCATTGAAAACAAGTGCCGTTGAAAGTAAGTTCTTCTTAAGGTATCAGATGAATGTAACAAATTATTGGTTCCTAGTTTTAGGTTGGAGACATTTCTATTATTTCATCCTTCTGGACATTTCTCTCTTTGTTTTTGAACATTCTCTAATTTGTTGATCTACAAATAATCTACATTGGTTTTCTGGATTATTTTCTTAATAACACATTAACAACTAAAAATTGTGCGGTCTTCTGAGCAGCAAAGTTATTGTAGTACTATGGTAGCAATGATACTATATGGGTTTTATACTTACGTGATTTTCAAGATAGGGCCAAAGTTGGAGCACTTATACAGATGTCTATAAGTAAGTTCAAAGTCCCCTGAAGTGATGTCTATTACTTTGTTCCCATTCAATAATAAACAAACAAAGAAAAATGGATATCTGATTGCAAAGTCAATTTAATCAATAAATATATTATTAGGAACTTACCATGTTCATGTAACTTTGTTAGGAGTTGCAGGGTATATAAAGAACTTTAAGTTTTTGTTAATGGATGTTTAGTTATATGAGTGTCAAGAAACAATAAATATTACATATCTTTACCCCCTACAATTCCAGCCAAAAATTTAAAATTAAATGTGGTAACCAAATAAATGTATTACCTTTAATTCTGATAAGACTATCCTGGAGAATCTGTTTTAGATGTAAGGAAACAATCTGATATCCCCACCCTAAGACCCACGCCATCTAGAACTTGAGATAATCCACTTGAGAGAGAATTTGTGTCTGCAGAGCAGAAAATTGATCCAGAATTCCTGGCTCATATGCAAGGAGCCCAGGCAGCTGAACAGAGTGGGATGTCCTCCAGATCTGTCTCTGAAAGGCATACCTAGAGCAGAGAACCAAACACCCTGCTGACAAGAAGGGTTAAGTAGAACAGGTTCCCCACCTCCTGAATTAGGTTTCTCTTCTTTGGTGGGGGTGGGGGCCTGGGGAGGAGTGAGATTTAAGAAAAAACATGGATACTCACTTTATATTTCTAATTGATGTGCTTCCCTGTTTTACAGGCCAAGATAGGAGAGTAGAGAATAGTACTCCCTTTATTAAGTGTCAGCTGCCTCCTATAAACTTGGGATCTCCTGAGAGGAAGGGCCCTTGCAAAGTCTCTACAAAGAACATTTCCAAGAACAATAGCCCAAGAGGAATCTCCTTGGGGACAGAGGTCTTGTCTTACAGAGCTTTGAGCCGCTCATAGTGCTTTGGGCAAAGAGGATGCTCAATAAGAAATTGTGAATTTCATTTTATTTTACTTTGCTCAATTTTGATTAGGATCACAGGATTTAAATTTAAATCACTGCAGATTTAACTACAGTGGAAAAGAAGGGAATCGGAAAACCACTTTAGTTTACAATCTCAAAATAAATGCCAGTGCAGTAAATGTACCATGAGAAATCCATTGGTAGCACAATGGAGTTAGGCAACTCTTTAGCAAATTTAACAATCAATTGATATCCGTCTGAAAATTCAAGGCAGCAATTTCCTTTGGTGGCATAATATGTAGATAAGATTCTAAATGAAACCTCTACTGGAACTATTGGTAATCATAACACGTGCACAATTAATTTCAAAGTACCATATGTCATTTTGTGGGCTAAATTACATGTCTCACCTACTTGCACATGCACACACATACACATTCTCAGAATAAATGCCAATGTACATATTCCTGCACTTTGTAACTATTCATCAGTCTCACCAAGGCTACCTTAGCTTACATAAAAATAGGACCAATTTTAAGAGTAAATTTGTAAAAGTATATGAATAGAAAGAAATGTGCTTTGATTTTATGTGTTTTATTGCAAATACTACTGCAGAGACAAAAATACCTATCCATGCACATATGAATGAAGTTTATTCTGCTTTTAAAAATGCATAAACATTAAATACACTGTAATACTTTTTTTCTGCTAAGAGTAGTCAAATTGTTAGTTTGGGGTCATATTTTTCTGTTCTCTAAGTTTATATTTACAGCTTCACAGAAACCTTAATTTTAACTTATTTTTTGATTTTAGTAATAGGGTGATGGATAGACTTATATGTTAAGATATAGTACATGTATGTGCTTCAGTGTTTGTTTTGCCTACTTAATCCTAAAATTATTAGATAGCAAAGTAATCCATATTAAAAAACAAATAGCAAAATATTGGTAAAAACCACATACACTTTTATGTTAGGCTGGCAGGCCCAGGGACGCAGAGAGTGAACAAGATGGGCACTGAGTTTCACAAGATGGTGGCTCGGGACTTTCCACCATGGGACTTCCTGTCTCAGAGACTTTCCAGATCACCCCACAACAACGAGGAACAATATGACTGGTCAACCTTGTATTCCTTTTTCTGTATAATGAGCTGACAATTGATTGGTGTATTTTGTATCCCTTATATACGTAAACTGCAGACAATCAGATACCCAACAAACCCTCCACACCCTAAGGCCTCTAATCAAAAACCCCTCAGCCTTATCCCTGGGCGTGACTTCCTTGGCCCTGTCCTAACCCCTAACCCGGACCAAGCAACCTTGCCAGAGAGTGCCTCCATTAAAGCTCGCTTGAACCACTTGCTATGTCTGGGTCTCTTCATTATCTTTCCTTTTTTCCATTGCTGAGACCTTACATTTTAGACATTGACAATATTAGAATATAACTAAAAAAAAAGTTCGACACGAGGCTAAAAACAGTCCCTATAATACCTCTCACTCTCTCCATATTACATTTGTTGAATAATTCTAGCAAAATAGGGATGCATATTTTTGGCTATACCCTGGAAAACATGCAATATCAAAGGCTCTTAATGTATTTTTTTCTCAGAGAAGAGAGAAAAACACACTTATTGCTCATGATTTTAATTTATGAATATCTGCCCTGTGGGTGTGAGGAAGATGATATGGGACAATATTTTTTAAAATGGCTACACAATAGAAAATCACCTTAAGTGAAATGAATATTTAACCTGCCATTGATTTTTAAAAAATAACCCCACTGCCATCATGCTTAAGGGTCAAAATCATCTCTCTGCTTCTGAGTTTGCGGTGCCAACTATGTCACATAGGGCTGGGAGCATGTGGTCCCGAAGCACATCATTCTGACATATTCCCGCAAGCCTCAGGTAAATCAGACATCCCCACCAATCGCATTTCCTTTGACATTTCTGGCTATATTCTTCAGCTCTCTTCCTCTTTCTCCCACTTTGACTGAAAACTACTATTTATTTTATGTCCCTTTTATGCTTTCTTATGATATTGTATTTTATTTATATTAAAAACAAATGTTGTATGTAAGAGGTCCCAAATAAACAACAAAAATCTTGGAAGGTAGTCTAAAGATTTAAAAAGGTAGTTTGTTTGGTCTTAAGATTTGAAGTGTAGACTATTCTTTTCTTTTATTATATTATTAAAACGGATGTTCATCAAGGACTAGAAGTAAATTCAATGATAATTGTTTTTCTAGATATAATTAGTTATTATTATTAAGCTTTTAATAATTATAAGACTTTTCCACTCAATACAGTAGTATCACTTTTTCCTCAAAGTAGAGTGATTTATTTTATCAAGCAAATGGAATTTGAATTCTTGAGAGACTGTGTCCTATGTTGGAAGTTTCATTCAAATTAAAATTCCCGGGGTGCCTGGGTGGTTCAGTGGGTTAAAGCCTCTGCCTTCGGCTCAGGTCATGATTTCGGGGTCCTGGGGTCGAGCCCCACATTGGGCTCTCTGCTTAGCGGGGAGCCTGCTTCCCCCTCTCTCTCTGCCTGCCTCTCTGCCTACTTGTGGTCTCTTTCTCTCTTTCAAATAAATAAACAAAATCTTTAAAAAATATTAAAATTCCCTTGAACTTAAGGATGGAATCACTCTTGGCAAAATACTATTAAACTTTACTGGGCAACAACACAACCTATGGCATTACAGAAAACACAGAAGAATGCACATATTACCTTTAATTGGAACTTACTGAAATTGCTGACACCTAACTTCTCCCTAAGTTTTGAAGTTACTTCACTACCCAAACCATCTGTCATTTTACTCATGTGTGCTGAAATAAATTTAATGCATCAGGCAAATCATTGCCCTTTAGATGACGCTAGTCTAAGCACAGGTGGCACCTGTACAGGTATTAGAGCATATCCCCAACTGGCAGTTAGAGCACATTCCTACCTCCAGGGTGGTCAATATAGGCATGCTGGTATCGTCCAACTGCAGATAAACTCTTTCAGGCCTTTAATTTCCTGCCTGAACAACCACACATTTATTGAATGTTTTTGTGACCTTTTCTAAAGGGAGTGAGTCATTTAAAAAAAAATGTGTTCCATGTTGTATTCTCTGTTTTCTCTTGTGTCCTATTCTTCTAAAAATATCTGTGTTTTTGCTCTTAATTTTGCATCTCTTAAAATAAAATCCACAGAAGCATTCAACATAAGTCTACCATCCAGAGTACTACTTTACTAAAATGTATTCTCCATTCTTACAACATAAAATCTTCCCAAGAAATGAATAGCTAAATAAAGTGAGGCTAAAACTTTAGCTACCTCAAGAGACAACAGAATGCCATGACATTGTAAATCACTGTTGTTGTTGGCCTTTCTGCTCACCTCCTGATGGCAAGAACTGATGGCCTCTACATATGTTTGACAAATCCCCAGTGGGTCAATTTCCCAGAGACATTATAGCACTCTGTGTCTTAGGAAGTAGATATTTGATTACTCTTTGAGGAAATGTCTATGTCCTCATGGAGAATGAGCAGTGGGGCTGAAGTAGGGGGTGTTCTAATTTTCTCTGCAGTTGCCTGTCCTGAAAAATCAACTGTTGCAAAGAAAGTATATTGTTTTCAGTCTTTTTTCATTGTTACTTAAACAAAAAATAAGTTCTTTCAGATTTCTTCGCAAAATCCTTTTGCTATTCAAGAAGGTCTTGAAACGGCAGGACTTTCCAAGGATTCCAGATGACAGGCATCTGCCTGGTTCCTCTCTTACCTGACACATTGAAGTTAAATGCTCCTGTGGATAGGTCAGATGCTATGTTTCCTCCCTTTTAGAGAGGTGTTTTAAAAGAACAGGAGATCTGAGTTTCCCAAGCTAAAAATTCTGACTGGGTCTTAACCATAGAGCAGAAGTACCCTCTGAATATCTGAATCCATATAAATACAATGATTTTGTGTTCCTGACAGAACGTAAGCCTCATTGCTGTGGTATTAACCGGGACACTACAGCAACCATAAACTAGTAACTATAACTCTCTCTGAAAACAGCTGCCATGGAGCTGTAGAATATTTTCCTTAGACTTCAAAGCCTTGACATTTCAAGGAGAACCTGGCATTCTTGGCACAGTAGAGCTTACTCAACTAAAATGTCTTATATAAACTATTTGCACACATGAAAACTTCTATAAATGCAAAGAAATGTATTATTGTAAATGACTCATACCTTCAAAAATGATATAATTTTTATGATTCATATTACATAATGAAGATTATGGTAACTATAATGGACCAGTACCTTATGTGAAATATTTAAAATTTATGATATAAAGCTAATTGGCCATAATCATATCTGTTGGGGTCATTCAGCCAAAAGTATCCAGGAAAGAATACTAGGCTTGGAATCTGGATCACTGGAACATGGTGCTGACTCTGATTTAACAACTACATCATTTTGGGATGATCCAACTGGAAAGCTGCTTTTCAGGATAGGTGGGATTCCACTGTGGATGCTCATGTTCCAAATTGGAGACTCTTCATTCAAATGTCTCAGAAAGGGCAGCTTACCTGCCTACTCTACTGGAGTTACACACAGTTAGCTCTGAGGGACATTCAGTGAATGTTTATTGGAATGGTAATTGAGGAAAAAATTTAATACCTAATATTCATAGAACTATGTGAGATGATATTTAATTCATACAATAATTGAAACTCTGTATAATTCCATGAGGTCAGGAGTTTTTTTAATTAAAAAGAAACATGATGATTGACACAAAACTTTCAAAGGTCTGGAAATAAAACTGAGAAGGCTGTTCAGACAAATAGCTAAAGAGATAAAAATGGTTAAAAATTTAAAAGACACAAAGGATCAATACAGTAGGTGCAATATTCAACAAATAGGAAGGTGAGGGGAAAAAAGATAATGAAAGGGAATAGCACATCTAAATAAAGAAGAAATACGTGAATAGTTAGCAAAAATTAATAAAGATATAGTCATTAGATTTATTCTACTAATTATCAATAGGATAAATGAAGAAAGATCCCCTAGCTAGATGTACTCTCATAAAATTTCATAAAGTATAATAAGAAGATTCTTGAACTTTTTAGTTGGAAAAAAAATAGGTCATCTACAAAGAAAAGTATCAGAAGGCCACTGGGCTTCTCATAGCAATGTCTTAATGGTAGAATACAATAAAACAATGTCTTAAAGTTCAAAAAGAAAGCTATTTTGAACCTTCAGTTATATACACAGCTAAACTATGATTAAGCTCAAAGACCAAATAACACTTTCAGACACACAAGCACTAACAAAGTTTACTTGATATGTACTGTTTCTGAACTTGTTACTGTCATATCGAGGCAAAATATAGGCTCTAAGAAAAGTAAACTCAAAAGCTCAGTGAAAGGAATTCTTAAGATGACAGTTGGTCAGTAGGTCTAGAACATCTTATCTACACATTGAAACAAGATTTGCTAAACTTTGAATACAGATCAATTCAGCTTTTAACTTCTGTTCAATTTAAGCATTGGGTCTATATTTTATATCTAAAACTATAAATAAAAAGAAATCTACTTAAAGCCCCTATTCATAACCGTTTAAAGAATAGCAATTGACATTTTACTTTAAATACATAGCCAAGATGAAATTTTTAGGGGTAAGTCCTGCTGGTGTGGTTACTGAATTACTGCAGATGTTCTGAATGTGATATTACATCCCAACTAAGTAATTTACTCAACTCAATTGTCAACTGTACATTGAAACCCAGAATAAATTGATAAATGGGTTTTTATCTAAGTGCTGTAGTTAAGAAGTATGTATAGTAATTGACTAAGCATTGCACCTTCATAAGGAAGTAATTGACAAACATGCCAAAATTAAAGAATTTTTATTGTAGTATTCAATATATTTATTCAAGAAATACTTGAGGCATTTATTATTTTGAAAAGTAAAAGAAAGAAAGGAAACAATAGAAATACATAAAAACAAGTCACAGGATAAAGAAAATTATAGTCGTACATTTTGTCGCTATGATTGATTATGGCATAGAAATATATTTGCTAAAAATGAAAGGTCTCCTAATAAATGTTTAAAGGAGAAAAACAACTTATAAAATGTTATATGATCCCTTTTACATAGGTAGATAAAAGAATGATTTGTTGATAAATAGAGAAAATATCTCCTTCCTGGTTATCTATAGTTTTTCTATCCTTCTGGATTTGTCCTTCTTTTGAGACCATCTTCCTCCAAGATCTAATTTTTTGTTTTCTAACCCTTCCTCAAGGGTGCCCTTCCCCGAACACATTTTGGATAAAGGCATTTACCACATGATTCTGTCCATATCATTCTTTACTGCACCTTCATCCCATGCCTCTGCTGGATCCCTCAGGCTTTGCCTCATTTGCTACCATTTTAGTACTATCATCCCTTCCTTCTCTAAAGAGCATTAACATTAAACTTTTATATGCAATGGGCTTTTAATCAAAGATCTGTGAATAATGGAGGGTAATTAAAGTTGAGGAAACAAACTATTTCAAATGTGACAGCTCCCTGGTACCTAGAAATTTACTGTACATTCTTTTCCATAAGGAACTTTTTTCCTATTATGTTCTCCTGTGGGTATTATTCCATAGTGCTGTTATTTAGAATCATCTTTCCTTAAAGCAGGTTGTCTAAAAAATTCTTTTTAAATATTTTTAACAGTCTGGTGAAGGTTGTGAACCCTTTCTTAGAATAGATTTTTTTAATGCATAGTAAAAATACATAAGATTTCAAAGGAAACCAATTATAGTGAAATAGTTTTAATTAGGGACCTCTTGATTGTAAAGTCAATTAGACCCTTCTATTTCCTCTTCCTAATCCATTCAATTTTTCCAGTTGACAGAAACAATGCCAAAATTACTGCTAAATATATATATATATATATATATATATATATATATAAAATAACCAATTATGTTTACTAAATGCTACCAATCTAGACTGAAGTCAGATGCCTCTCATTTTTCACAGACAAAAAGCAAGTTAAGGAACTTTTGTAAAAAATATACAATGCTTTCCCTAAGGGGAATGCATTTCCAGGCCAACTGCCCCAAATTTCTCCTATTTCTTCTTTATGTACATATATTATAGTTTTTTCCCTGTCTCCATCTTTCTCTTGGAAAGGCAGATAAATATATTTTTAACAGTGAGGATGATAATAAAAATCATAATTTTATTCTCTTCTTTTTACTTTATAAAAAGTAAGATGTCTTTATGTTGAACAAATACTGATTATAAAATAAAATAAGGAAAAGAGAAAAATAAACAAGTTCCACAACTACCTCTGTATGAGACTTTTATTACTTGTGATCATTAGTTTTGTTTGGGAAACTTTCGCATAGTGCTAACAACCACGGCCTAAAACTATGGAAGAATACTGTTGGATTCTGAAGGCTCAGGGTGTCTACCACTGTAGATTCTGAAGTATATTGTGTACTGCTGCATACTATTTTCAATAAATACATTTTTATATCACTATATTTGGAGGCTAGATGATGAGACCAATTACAACGGACCCTAGTCATTTAAAACTAGATGTGGACGAAATACTCAGGAGAAATTGATGGAAGATTCACAATTCATTCATGTGAGTCAATCCTGTATGTAAGAAAATATTTTTGCTATTTGGTGAGATAGATATCACATTGTCTTGGCCTTGGTGTAGGTAGCACATCTGGGAACGGTTCACATGGAACCACTGACTAACAGCTGTACAGCTTTGTCTGGGATGGGTTCTGATAATGAGAATTAAAAGTAGAATATTTTGAGTCCATTTACTCGGCATAATTGGCCGAAAGCATCCAGCTGGGCCATGGATGAGCTTGAGAACCTTTGGCCAAAATTCACATTGAATATTTATATACATTTTGGGAAAAAATTTTCTTGAGACAGTGCTGTGGAATAATTTGCTATTTCAAGCTCTATTCACCATGCAAAAAAGAGACACATTATTATTTCTTATTCTGATTCAATGAAAATTCTGAAAAATTTGAGAACAAGAACATTTTCTGCTCTGTCACTGTTGAGCTTCAGCACCATTAAGACAATGTGCACTATTAAGGAAGCCATGGAATCAATTTTGAAAATTAATCATAAAGATATGGCAGGTTTCTTATAAAAAGGTGTTTTGTTTTGTTTTGTTTTTCCTGGAGACAAAATATTACATGTGGATGCAATTCATTTTATGTTTGAAAGAACTGCTTATATTTTTGTTTAAATAAATAAAGCTATTAAAATTCATGTCTACATACTTTATCACCCATTTCCCCCTTAATCCACCACCCTCAGGCCATCATAATCACTGCACCATTGAACTTACTCAAGTTAAGATCATCAACAACTTCATCACTGTAAAACCAATACTCAATTTTCTGTCTTCATTGTAGCTGCCCCTTTTAGGTCATCTGATAGACAAACACTTCCTCCTTGAAGCTTGACTTGAAAATCAGCTTCTTCACGTGATTTCCAAGATAGCACATGTTGACTTCTCAGTCTAATCTGTTGGCTTCTACTGTTCCAGAGCTCTGAATATGCTAGCACTCCAAGTGCACTCTTAGAGCCTATTCTCTACCTACACTCTCTTCCTGGGGAGTCTGATAAATTCATGACATCAAGTTGAATATATGTTAATAACTCCCAGATTTATATTTCTAGATTGAATCTCTTCCCTGAATTCCAATCTCATTAATCCAATTTTTCAATAATACCTCCTCCGGGGTGACAAATTATCATCTCAAATTTAATGTCTATTAAATTAGAATTATAGCTAAAACCCCAATTCTTTGCCATTTTGCCTACAACAATCCATTCTTCCACAAAATGCTTATTTCCAAATACTCCCTCTGTCAGAAAATGTCACCCTTATTCATCCTATTTCTCAAGCCAAAAACGTATGAGTTATGGTTGATTCCTCATTTTTCCTCATCTTCATATAGTGTGAGGTCGGCATTTTCCATCTATTCTAATCTGACTGACCATCTTTAATCATTTCTACATGTCCATCCTAGGTCAAACAAACAATCATGAACTATTCATAGGCTCCTGAAGCCATTTAAAGGCTCTTGTTCTAGTCCTGCTTTTAAGACAAAATGCCACAGAGATTCCAGAATGTTTATCTTAAAATATAGATATATCAAATTTACTAAAGATTCTAGTGCTTTGTTCTTAGTCTTAAAAAACAGAATTGAAAGTTTTACCTTGTCTAAGGAGACCCTAAAAACTCTACATGATCTGACTTTAGCCTACATCTCAGACCTCATCTTTTACTGTTTTCAGTTTCTGGATTCTAGGATTACTGACTTATTTCTGCTTCAACTTCTGAGTTCATTTTATATACACTCTGCTCCCTTCGCTTGCAACACTATTCCCCTGTGCATTTGAATTATGAAGTTTGTCCTGCAGTTAGGGTCCTGCAAAACTTTCCTAGGCATACAGGATAAAGTGTCCTTCATTTCTTTCTAGGACACTGCATTTTTCTCAGAACACTTTTCTGTCTGCAGTTACCTACTTCCTTATTTGCCATTATGTTTATTTTTGCACTGGGCAGCTTTCTCTCTCTCTCTTATGCTTTTTTTTCTTCTTTGACATCGCTCTGCCTCTTCACTTCAGAAGAAAGCTAAATTCCTCCTAGTTTGCTAAAGCAGAGTGATTTTGACTTGGAATTCCTAAAACCTTATAATTACCCCTTATATGGGGCCTGTCCTTTCTTCCAGCACTGTGCTAATTGTTTTACCTATTTTCTCCTTTGATTATCACAACTATTCCAACATTAATACTATTATAATCATATTACAGATGGGAAACCGAGGCTTGGATTGGGACAGTAACTTCGCTATGGTCACAAAGCTAGCAGGTGGCAGAGCAAGTATTCATCCCTTCCCACTCCCCTTTTACTGGACTGCCTGCACTCCTCCCTCATCACGTACCTGTTCCTCAATCTGCTTAATTTCTTTAACTCTCTGGTTTATCTGGAAGGAAAGTATCTTATCATCTGATTAGGAGAGATTATTGTCAAAAATAAATAAATGCTTAGGCTTAGCCCTTCACACGAATATTTTAATTTTAAGTAGCATATCCTTCAACAAGGAGATTGTCCTTTGCCCACTCCATTCTGACTCCCAAGAGTCTCACACAGAATACTTTCATTCAGACCTACTCCCAGCACAAAAAGAATTAGAGTGAACAAATTGACACCCAACTCTGAAAGGCTCAAGTTCTTGAATTGTGTTATCTGTTCCTCCAGTAAATCCATATTAAGCCAGTTCTTACCCTACAAGCTTTGGAGAAGGTTAAATACATAATAAACATTGTTTAATTTTGCATAGAACCACCATAGTGTATGTCCATGCCTAATTTTTGAAGAATCATTCCTGATTCAAATTCTAAATCTATGATATTTCTGGGTTTTTTTTTTTTACCTTTTACATAATCCTATGTCATACACTGTATTTAATGCTTGAAAGTTAATTACTATACCCACTTGAGATGAGAGCACTTAGTATTTCTCAGAACTATTTTGATGTTCTATTAATTAAGTCTCAGGTCCATATGGAAACAAAATGGTTTTCTAACATATTTATTCCTTCTATTTAAAATTTATTAAACAGAATATGCATTAAGCAGTTTAATAGTTCTTATTAGTAATATTCAGATGCAAAAATTTAAATAAGGTATAACTCATGTTTCATTTATTTTTTAAATAGTTTCACCAATGGGTCCAAAATATTTGCTGAATGAATACATAAATGGTGTAGTTATCTCTGAGTGCTTACTTTCCCTGATTTAATTCATTGTAGATAGAAATCCTCTCCTTATTCAATACTAGCAATTCTCATACTCCGTCTTGTTTAAAACAGGGGCATAACAGGTATCATTGCTTGTACTAAAATGATAATTTTTGAATACATTTAGGTCAAATTTTTTAACAGTTGCTTAAATGATTCTTTCAACAAAAGTGAAAAAATTCTTTGTTTTCTATAAACAAATTTGACAAAAAAATTCTTCCCTGACTCCCTGCACTAGTCATACATAAATGTGACTGTTTTCCCTTCTTCCCCCCCAAACCCACATCGGTTTCCTCTTCTGTGACACCAACTTACTTTACTTTGATCTCAGCTTGGAGCTGAGAGATATCGTCAAAGGCCAGCAGGGGTTGTTCCATTGATGTTGATGATGGCAGAAATGACCTGAAATGCATCAGGGCTCTGGATTATATCCCAAGAAAGACTCTGAATGAAGACTAGATAGGGTCTCCTATTGTCAAATAGGAGCCAGGCTTATTTCTAAAAATTTGCAATAACTCTAACTGCACTGGATCACTGCCTTCCAGTATGACAAATTATGATGGATGAAAGATGATGACTATATACATCTGACGAGAGTCACCAACAATGGATTCTGAGTCAAAATAGCCTGGGAAAAGACCTGGGATGTCCGGATTCCCCTGTATTCATGATACTTTCAAATATATTTAGCACACTGCTTAGAATATGGTAGGCATTCAAAAAATGTTTCTCAACTGATTTAGAAACCTATTTGTGTGACTCCTTTGATTATCAAAGCAGCAAACTGTCAGTACAGAATATTAAGAATGGAGAAAAAGGAATGAGAACAGAAGATAGAAATAGTGATCAGTCTAGGAAAGATGTTTATTCTTCACCATATTTAGCTAAATTCTTCACACATCAGATGATTTAGTTTTTGATTTTTTTGTTTGTTTGTTTTTGGCACGAAAGGACACAAATCTGGACACATCTTCAAAATCAACATGGTGGTCTTTAGTGCCTCTACTTGTCCAGTCATTTGGTGGTGGCCTGAAATCTGAGCACCTTCAAAGTCACCTGCCCTGAAAAATGCCGGTGGTCTCATACACAGAGTCAACGGTTGGCATCAGACTTAGGTTGCATTCAGAACCCAGAGAGAAGTTCTATAGAAATCTCAATTGAGAATTCCCAGAAGCATTTTTAAGGCAAAGAAGAGCTATTTTAATGGAGACATCTATTAAATTGATAGGCTTAAAAAAATAAAAGGTTGAATTATAGATTACAAATGAATTTTGCTCCTGACCTTGCCCTCATATCCCTTTATTACTTTGATCAAGACCCTTAACTCAAGGGTGCCTCAGTTTCCTCATCACTACACTCAGGTGACTAAACTAAATTATCTCTCAAGGTTCCTTCCACTTCCATTGTATGATTTATCCTAAAAATCAGGTTTCAAAGCTTCTAATAGACTGGGTTTTTCTAGAGACTAAAAAGACTCTCTTATGGCTCCACAGCTGTGCAGTATAAAAATTACTGTCTGAGTCTTTTTCTGTTAGATGGTCTAGTTTGACCCCATCAGAAAATACCTTTTAAAATAGACCTCTCTAATGTTGAGAAAGACTTGGACTTATTTCTGTTTTTCTTTTTAATTTTAATACACTTTTTCTCTAACACTCAGTTTGTTAAGTGGATTATATTATAATACCTAATCTAAAAGATAATATGGTGTTTCTAATATTTGTCTCAATTTCTCGTTCTCCTTCCATTTTACTGATTGAGTTTTCTGATCTGGCTGTTTGAGAGTCTGATGGTGATGTAATTAAGAATGATTTTTCTGATTTTTCAAAAATGGGTAATTAAAGCCTTTAAAAGGAAATAGATATTACTGAAACAGCAGCAGAAAATAAGATTAATACCCAATCATATGCAAACTGATATTGTTCAGAAAATGGAGATGAAGGAAGAATTTTTTGTTTAAATTTCCTGTTACTTAAATTTATTATTTGTTACTTGGCATTTTCAGGCAGCTCTAATTCTACCATTTTAGAAATAGTTACAGGTATTTGATGGGTGCTTGTGGTTATCTTTGACTTTGACATGATAAACAATAAGTACCACTTTTAGTCATGTAAGTCCTATAGTAAAAGAGACTCCAAGAAATAATTTTAGAATGAAAATTGCCATAGAGGGACACCTGGGTGGCTCAGTTGGTTAAATATCTACCTTCGGGGCACCTGGGTGGCTCAGTTGATTGAGCAACTGCCTTCGGCTCAGGTCATGATCCTTGAGTTCCAGGATCAAGTCCACATCGGGCTCCCAGCTCCACGGGGAGTCTGCTTCTTCCTCTAACCTTCTTTCCTCTCATGCTCTCTCTCACGTTCTCTGTCTCTCAAATAAATAAATAAAATCTTTAAAAAAAAAAAATCCACCTTCGGCTCAGGTCATGATCCCAGGGTCGCGGGATCAAGTCCCACATTGGGCTCTCTGTTCCCTTTGCCTGTTGCTCCCTCTGCCTGCCACTCCTCACCCCTGCTTGTTCTCACTCTCTCTCTCATACACAAATAAATAAATAAAATCTTTTAAAAAAATAAAGACCTATCTCCAAAAACAGTCACATTCTGAGGTACTGGAAGTTAGGACTTCAACATACAATTTTGGGAAATGCAATTCAGTCTATAACACCCTATTAATAAATAATTATATTATTTCCAAGGTTTTGTTTTAAAAAAAATCCTCAGGAAATTAAAAAGAGAGCTAACCTATGACCCTGCAATTGCACTACTTGGTGTTTACCCCAAAGAAGCAGATGCAGTACAAAGAAGGGCCACATGTACCCCAATGGTCAGAGCCACAATGGCCACAATAGCCAAACTGTGGAAAGAACCAAAATGCCCTTCAACAGATGAGTGGATAAGGAAGATGTGGTATATATATACAATGGAATATTATGCCTCCATCAGAAAGGATGAATACCCAACTTTTGTATCAACATGGACAGGACTAGAAGAGATTATGCGGAGTGAAATAAGTCAAGCGGAGAGAGTCAATTATCTTTTGATCTCACTTACGTGTGGAGTATAAAGAAAATCATGGAGGACATTGTGAGAAGGAAGGGAAGGATGAATGGGGGAAATCAGAGGGGGTGATGAACCAGGAGAGACTGTGGACTCTGAGCAACAAACTGAGGGTTTTGGAGGGGAGGGGGTGGGGAGAGTGGGTGAGCCTGGTGGTGGATATTGAGACGGGCACATATTGCATGAAGCACTGGGTATGGTGCATGAACAATCAATCTTGTAACACTGAAAAATTAAAATAAACATATTTGGGGAGAAAAAAATTTAAAAATCTTATATATATTTTTTAAAGACCCTACCCATTTATTTGAGAGAGAGAGAGAGAGAGAGGTCAGATGGAGAAGCAGACTCCCCAGTGAGGTGGGAGCCTGATGCAGGACTCGACCCTGGGACCCCAGGACCATGGCCCGAGCCGAAGGCAGTTGCCCAACAACTGAGCCACCCAGGCACCCTTAAAAAATCATATTGTAATAAAATCCTTGTGAAGGTTTTCTTATGGTCACAGATTTAGGGTATATATCTAGAGGTGGGATTATTATTTTTTTTAAGATTTTATTTATTTCTTATGTCAGAGAGAGAGAGAGCACAATCAGGGAGAGCAACAGGCAGAGAGAGAAGCAGGTTCCCCACTGAGCAGGGAGCCTGATACAGGACTCCATCCTAGGACCCTAAGACCAGGACCTGAGCCAAAGTCGGATGCTTAATGAACTGAGCCACCCAGGTGTCCCTGGAGATGAATCTTTAAAGAGGTAATTAAGTTTAAATGAGGTCATTGAAAGTGGGCCCTAATTCGGTCTGAGTAGTCCTTATAAGAAGCAGACATGAACAGTTACAGGAACATGAATATTACTGCTCAGCAAGCATGAGAAAACCATTCTTTTTTAGATGACAACAGAGATCGAGTGGGAAACCTGGACTTCTGGCCCCACCTGGTAGTACCAAGGTGGTGCTGTTACCCATTCCCTGCAGAGTGGGATCAGAGGATGCCAACAGAAACAAGTTTCAGTAACTTCCAGAGTCACAAACTGTCCACACTTCAGTTGAAAATCACTTGTCATACCACAAATGAATGAATTACAGAAGATAATCAATAGATGATGGAGATGTTAGAATTAATGGATAAGATTTTAAAGCAGTCATTATCAAATGCTTCAGTGACTAATTATCTGGAAATCATTCTGGAAATAAATGAAAAAATAGAAAGTCTCAGGAAAGAGAAAATTTAAAAAAATGGACATTTTAGAACAGAAAAATATAATATCATAAAAACAAAACAGGAACATCCAGATATAGGCTAAATAGCAGAATGGAGGTGACACAGGAAGAGTTTGGTTAACTCATGAAATATTAAAGACTGTGTCATTCTCTTAGTTTCTTTAAAAGGCAAAAATATATATACTGAATTTCAGATATTGTGTTTAAAAATTGTACAGGCTCTGGCTTTGAATTATGTTCCTTCAGAATTATTTATTTATTTATTTATTTTGGACAGCAGCAGTTAGGGTACAGATCATTTGAATCCATCAAAGATTGAAATTTCAGACTGGTGCTGTGTTGCAAGTTCTGTGAAGGTCGACTTATTTCTGATTTGTGCTTTTCTCCTACATCACAATCTTTCAGGGGTCTTAACTGAAAGCCTGGAGTATTTACCAAAATTTCTTCTTCTTGGACACCCAAACAACATTTTTTCCCCCACAGTCCTATAAAATGTCAAGGACTCTGCTTGGCTTTCTGGTCTCACTAGTCATTTCTAGTTGGTGTCTTCCCTTCTCTTCCCTTTGAAGCTTGGGCTTAGGCAAATGTGTTGATGAAAAAAAGACATACTAATTATGAGGCTCTTTTTCCTGTGGTTTCCTTATCTGTGGGATCTGCCTGCTTTGGTAGCTCTTCATTGTATTTTTTGTTTCCACAACTCTGTGGGATTGCTAAAAACTCCAGACTGTTACTTTCTTGGAGAGAAAGAGGGGGTAGAGAATGGCCCCCATGCATCTCAATATATTTTCCTTCTCATAGTGATGTTGACCCCTCAGGTCACGGCTGTCTTGTTTGATTGCCAATGACTGCAGCTACCTGGGACATTTATGTTGCCATTTTTCTTACTGTTTTACTGACATTTATATGTTTTCTTGGCCAGTGGGCTGGTTTGATACAAACTAAAATCAGAAATCCTACAGCCAATATTTACACTAAAAATATCGATAAATATTATAGCAGGCTGATTTACAAAATATATATGAAAGAGGCCAATGGATTTTATTTGACTACAAACAATAACCAAAATGTTAGAGTCAGAGAAGATAATGTATCTGTTAGGCTCAGAAACTAAAAAATGAAGTTTTCAAACCTCTCACAAAGATGATGAGAGACCTATAAAATTATATAACAGAAGAAATATCCGAATGCCTAGAGCATGTTTGTCTGGGATAGGAATAATTAGAGGTAAATGTTAAGAGTGGAATTAAAGAAAGCTTGATTTGAAAGTTGTAATGAGGAAGGTGTAGAAATGATCTGAGTTTGTCTGTATACCTAGAAAATTCAGGAGAGCAGATTTTACTTACACTGAACATTGAAATTTCTAGCTCATAGGGCTAACCAACAAAGCCCTAGGCCCTTCCAGAAAGCAAGTCCCTTACTATTCAAGCTTATATTAGATGACCACAGACAAAATGTTACAGAGAACATTTTTTTCCATTAGGTGAGTTGCATTAGAATAGAAAAGTAACAACAAAAATAATCATTGTTTTATTGAGAGCAAATGATATGCCTCGTGCTCCGTAAGCACCTTACATCAAATATGCATTTAATGCCTTATTATTTTCACTTTACAAATGAGGAAATTGAGACATAGAGTATCAATCAATGGCTTAGGGTCAAACAGCTAGCAAGAAACTGAGACAGGATCTAATTCCAGACAACCTGTCTCCAGAGACCACACTCTGATGCATCAAACTATTCTGTCAAAGTGAAGATATTTTTGATTTCTTGCTTTAAAATGGTTCATAAATAGCTGGGGTGTAAACAACTCACAACAATATGAACAATGTGTATTTTATTTGTTTACCGTCAGGATAATCTTGCAAATGACATGGTTAACATAGTCATGGGTTCCAGGTTATTTGCTATGTGCTTTATTTACTGAATCAGTATAAGAAGCAAGGCGTATGCTCTGACAGAGTTGATTGTTCAAACAACACACTCACAAGAAGATATACCATACTATAGTGGTATATAAAATTTGCCTCTGTGTGTGTGTGTGTGTGTGTGTGTGTGTGTGTGTATGAAAGTATGTGTGTATATGAAATAAATTGACCAGACATGTAGCAGTTTTATGTCTTTGGGTAGCATTATATAAATATCATAGTAGTGGACTCGATGGAACTTTGAAATGTCATTTAATACCACTTTAATGCTTACTTTGACTATATTGGTAGATTTATTACAAAAGTCTTAAAATGCATGCTTTTGGAACTTGCCAGGCAAAAGATTCTAAGGTCCTTTTTGTTATCCAAATGATCGTTTTCATAACCTTTGTCATAATGTTCTGCCTTATTTAGAATTGGAACCTTTCTATGGAAACCACTGCTATATACCTCTACTGCTATCCCAAATGCAGGTAGGTTTCATCCATTACACGTGTGGACCCATTTGATGCTAGCCAGCTACCAAAAATGGATCATTTCCTAATGCCGTTTTGTTATGATTTTTTGTGTACAGTTTTTCATGTTGAAGAATCAATCATTAATTTTGCTCCTTATGCTTAATGTGAGGATCCACATAAAAACTATTTTAACCAAAAGTAAGCATTAGACTTACTATTTTTGAAAGGTTATAAAAATAACATTAAGAAGTGCCATCCTACCTCAGTGCAATTATGACAGCTGACCCCCTTACTTAACTCTGTAACTACATTTCATATTTTCTCATGTGCCTTTAACACAAATGTTCCAGGGTTTGCTTTAAAGTCTATTTTTTTTCTCTTTTACTTTTAAAGTCTTCAAAGGAGTCTGGAATTTCAGAAAACTGTCAAAATGTGTTGAAACATATTTAAAAGAATGCATGTTTTTGTGGATTGGCATAGTTTGGACATGCTACTTTCCAGGTTTTCAGCTCATATAAACTAGGAAAGGGTTCCATGGGGGGGGGAAATACCATAGTTGTCACAGGGCAGAGGGGACTCTCCAGTGTCTTTGACTTTTTTCCAGGAGAAATTAAGAGAAGAATTCATCAAATGTAAACGTTAAGAACTCAGAAACTGGAATGTTTGTCCAGAGCCCCAGGCCTCAGAGCAAATGCTCTTATGCTGCTGGGCTCCAGGGGAAGACCGAAGCCAAAGTCAACATGAGCAGAAACTCCATCTGACTGATGCTGTGGAAACAGCTGTGAGCACTTAGCTGGAAAACCACCTCAGATTCCTCTCCCAGAAAACACTGATGATATGGGAGATGGGGAGCAGGAAAGCTCTGTCAGGGTCTCTCTTCAGCTGTGGTCAGAAAAAAATTCTTTCTTTCCCTGAAAACTGTAAATAGATAGGTTCAGCCTTGATCATAATAAACCACCAAAAAGAAAAAAAAAAATTTTTTCCCTTAAATTAGCTCATGTTTCTTACTTTCTTTGTATATTAATCGATATTTGGCTTAAGTCATCTTTTATGTGGATTTTTTGGGTAAAAACCCATTTGATCTTGTGTTCATCTTCTACATGAATTTGGATAGTATTCAGAATAGTATTAAAGACCAACTTGGCTAGTTGAATGTTTAATTTTAATAAGTTTTCAATTTGTAACAATAGCCATAATTCTTTTGGTTGAGATTTTATTTTCCTCTTATTATTCTCCCTGGTGGCTTTCATTAACTGTTTAGCAGGAAATAGAAAATATTACATAAAATAATGAATAGATTTTGATCCAGCCTGGAAAAGTGATTTTCTTTCCTTGTGATCACAGCTTTAAAAACTAGCATGGTCTTCTAAAGAAGGGCTATGGGTAGGGGCGCCTGGGTGGCTCAGTTGGTTGAGCAACTGCCTTTGGCTCAGGTCATGATCCTTGAGTTCCAGGATCGAGTCCCACATCGGGCTCCCAGCTCCACGGGAAGTCTGCTTCTTTCTCTAACCTTCTCTCCTCTCATGCTCTCTCTCACTTTCTCTGTCTCTCAAATAAATAAATAAAATCTTTAAAAAAAAAAAGATTTAAAGAAGGGCTATGGGTAAAGTGGGTAAAAAAAATAAATAGCAACAACTAAGGAAAAAAGAGAAGTGGAGATAGCATTATTGCACTTCTGAACATTCTCTATACTATAAAATGGCACATAGCCAAAGTATGAAATATTGACTATAAGGTAGCTGGACTGGATAAAAATAAGTGTTATTTATAAATATACATCAAAAATTAATGTAAAATAAAATATACATCAAAATTTAATTTACCTTTCCATTTAGATACCTATTTAATGATTTAAATTTCGTATTTTTATGATAAATTTAATTCTGGGCTAAAGTGTCAGTATATAACATAGATTATTAAAATAAGTGATAAGTTTTAAGTATGATTTTTAAAGTGACTTGCATTATTGAGCACCGTACTTATAAAGTAACTAGTATCATTCTAAAATGATGATATCTCAAAAATAAGGTGAACTCCATTCATGTGTTCAACAAATATTTGTTGCAAATAGACACTATTCTAGGCTTACAATATAGCAGTAGACACAGCAGAGTCCTTTCCCTCATGGAGATTTTATTGTAGTAGCAAGGCAATATGCAATTAAGGAAATGAATATATTTTAGGTCATGTTTAGATAACTTCTGTGGTGAAAATAAAATAAGTAAAGGCAGAATAAGGCACATTGAGGTTGGCAGTTGCTAATTTATATGAGGTGCTCAGGAATGGCCCCTCTAAAACAAGTTACTTATAAGCAAAGACACGAAGTAAGATGGAGAATTATGTCATATGTCTATTGGTCAGAAAAATGTCTGAGGCAAAGAGCAAAACAAGTGCAAAGCTCCTGAGGTATAAAGATGCTTGGGTTATTTGAGAAAGTGCAGGTGACCAGTTTGGCTAGACAAACAGAATGGAGGGAGACTGATGGGGCATTGAGTAGCGGGAATCAGAGCAAGGAGAGCCTTGTGGACGTCTGGGTTTTGGTCTGAGATGGAAGCCACTGGAGAGCTTTGAGTAGAAGACAGGCCCAGCTTAACAGAAGTTTCAGGATACCTCTGACCTCTGTGTGGATAATAGAATAGGGAGGAGAGGGTAGAAGGAGAGGAATCAGAGGTAGAAGGGAGGAGAGGCTTGAAACAGAGGCATAGCAATGATAAAAAGTTAGAAGTGTTTGTATCTTGAAATTATGTTGAAAGTAGAACCCATAGAATGCGCTCATGATTTAAAGAGGATTCAGAGTTGACTCCGAACATTTTGATCTGAGCAAGTGGAAAACTAGCTGGAAGGCTTTTGAGGAACTGAATTGCTTTGGAAACATTAGGAGATCCCTCAAATGTCTCAAATGGCTGAGAAACTGCAGACGAGAGAAGTAGATGCAAGTTGATTTTCGGGGGAGGTATAAAGCTTCCATTTCCGGGTGAGAGGGATAAAGTAGAAATAGCTAATGATTGACTCTATATAGGAATTACTTCAAGGTACTGAGCCAAGAAATGAGAAAAAATTGCTAGAAAAGGAATAGTGTATTAGGAACTTTCCCAGGACTAGAATGATAGATTTTCCAAGGCTAGGCTATCTTCTGAAAGCCAGAGTATTTACTTAAAGATGTGAAGACAACTGATAGGGTATGGAGGGTTCCAGCAAAAGACATCCACTTACTAATCTCCTAGTCAACGGTGGAATGTAGCTCCTCAGAGACATACAGGATAACACTGTGCTGTGATCAAGGGCTCTGGCAACATGCAGATGAAAATCCTGGCTTCGCCACTTATAATTTGTATGACCTTGGGCAAGATATGTGACTTTTCCGAGTTCCTTCATCTTTAAAATAGTGGTCTGAGAATTAAATGAGATAATGACTATAAAATTCACAGCACAGTGCTTGTCATAGAATAAATTCCAATGAATGTTATCTGTATTCCCACCAGCCCTCAAAGATGCATCTGAGCGGGAGTGAGATTTCAATGATCAGGGCCCCAGGAGGCTAGATAGAGCAGAGAGCATGCAAATGTCTCTTTATCAGCATGAAAAAGAACAGCTGCTTCCCATATGGAAATAAGATGTTTGGAATTTTTCATGTTATTGCTTTTTTTTATGTCTCCTGAGTTGTCACCCAAAAAAGCTAAAACACCTCAGATGTAAACGTCATGGCTTTTCACTTCTTGGAAGAATTTGAAATGAATGTGTGTTAAAAGAATTGCCTTAAAACAATAGAAATGTAGTTATAATTTTCTTATCAAAGCAGTTATTGGAGTATGAATTTTATAATTACAATTAAGAAGAAATATGAATGCAGACAGGAAGGTAAAATGAAAAGTGGCAAGAATTATAGTGTTTGTGGAATTATGATTTTTTATCTCAAAAAGCTATATTATACCGTATTTTGTATTATATATTTTATTACCTGTGGTCTTTATAGGTTTATAATTTATATGTTATAATGCATATGTACTTATATATGTAATCATGTGCATAGTAAAATGCCCAAGTGATTATATATATCAAAATATGAGAGTGGTTATGCCTTGATGGTTATGGATTATTTTTCATTTAATTATATTTTCAAAAATTTCTATAGATTTTTGTAACATAATTTTACCAAAATTAACAGCTCTGTTCAGAGCTAGTCAGAATAAGATGCATGCTTATGCCCAATCTTATTAATAAATAGCAAAATATTGATCTCCCAATCAAACATCCATAGATGAAGCTTTATTCCTCAGAGGAAGACAATTTAGGTCTTTTTTCAAGGTTCTTCATGAAAAAATATTCTAAAGGCTACTAATTAAGTACTGAATTTATTAAATACTCTTTCAGTCATTTAATTACAGTAAATAGGAGTCAAAAGTCATCTTAAATATAAGTAAATGAGATGAGAGTATTAAATAAGACATAATTGACTAAGTAAATGTTGACCTATTTGGTACAGTTGAGTGATTCTGTTTCTTAGATCCTCTCATCTAACTTCCTTACAAAAATTAATTTTAGGGGCATGTGGGTGGCTCAGTGAGTTGGAGCCTCTGCCTTCAGCTCAGGTCATGATCTCAGGGTCCTGGGATCGAGCCCCGCATCGGGCTCTCTGCTCGGCAGGGAGCCTGCTTCTCCCTCTCTCTCTGCCTGGCCCTCTGCCTGCTTGTGGTTTCTCTCTCTCTCTGTCAAATAAATGAATAAAAATCTTTAAAAATTTTTAATTTAATAATAACTAAATATTAAATTATCTGAACAAGTCAATGTTATCCCTAGTATTCTTAAAGAACTAAAAAATATTCACTTATTCCTATAAAACTTGCTCTCTTTTCCATCTATAGATTATTAAGCGATCTAGCCAATCTCTTAAGCACCATCTGGCAATTTCCAGGTAGGGATAATTGATGGGAAATAGAGATCTATTGTGGTTCATGGATGCTCTGTGCATCTCCTGAAGCTGTCTGCAAAGATACTGTTTCCATATAAACCTCAAAAAGCCTCAGAGCACATCAAATTTCAGATAGTGGTGACTATCTGAAAGACCTTACCCTGTTTAGTATTTTTGCTAAGTAAAGTTACTTAGCCTTTAGCAACTGGCATCTGCTATAAATGTCTGTGAAAACATACATAAAAATTTTCCAATGTTCTCATATTTCCCCCTAGCTAGCAAGAAAACTTCTCATTTAATAATCTCTGTAAGTTTCATGGAAACTAGTTGTTCAATATATCTAGAGAAAATATCATACCACCCTAAGAAGCCTTAGGAATAAGATGCTATCAAGGTTCTACATGCAGGTCTGGACATATTAAAGTGCTTTGTGGATGCTAGTGAGCATGACGTGAGATAACAAAAAAAAGCAGGTAACTTTATGTCCAAGGAAAGTTTATCCTCATAAATTTTAGTGAGAGTCATGGCTGCTAATTAAGGCCAACTCTCAAGGCCAAATGTAGTTGGCCTTCATCAATCCACCTGATTCAGTACAGCTGTTTCCTAAGGGAAACTGGAGACCCGTAATTTGTTCTCACAGGATTTGTATACTGTCTTATTTATTTATGATAGATCTTTGGGTTTAGAGGTTACATAACCATATGTTTATAATACCATTAATTGACCACATAATTTATCTATTACTGACCATGCAAGTAATTCTTAGGGACCATATCAATAAAAAAATTGAAAAGACCTCTTAATGATATAAAATGTGAGTGCTCCAAATGCCTTAAATTGGATCATGTAGGAAACTACAGAAATCATATTGTTTTGCATTTCTGGATCTGGAGACAAGCCACAATTTGAGAACACTCAGGAAGAATTAGCAATGCTGACTCTGCCATGAACAACACAATTCAAAGAGTGCTTTCCTGAGACTTTAAAATTTGTTTGGCAAGGAGAAGGGGAGGATGGTGAAGAATATGATTCAGAAGGTGACCTAGCTGAGACAGGTGAGAAATACACTTGAAAGAAAAGTGGGAACTTTTGGTATTGAGCCTAGGAATAGTGTGATAGATGATGCAGGCTTATGGGAGGTCTTATCTTACAAATAACATGTTTTGGTTCCAGGATGATATAAAGTTTGAATAATAGCAGCCAGATTCCATTATTATTAAAACTACTCTCTTTCCACAGTTGGATTGGAGCCCAAAATTCCAGAGCAGTGGGTCTTAGGAGAAATAGTATGTAGAAATGGAGCATTGCCTGCTTAAGAAAACAATAAAAAGGGACACAAGCATAAGTTTATATAAAATTTCACATTCCAGCAACTTCTTCATTTTACCCTCCTGCTATCCTCTGCAGAGATCCAAAAAATTTCAGAGTTTTGATTCAGCGCCCATTAAAAAATAATATTTTAAAACTTTTTTCCCCAACATTTTAACAAAAAGAATTGCCCTTATAGCTGTCAAATGTGGGGGCTACACATATATTCTAATGAATACAACTCAATAGCACTTAAAATATTCTTAGAGACTACTTTTCAGAATTTCATTCTGGATCCGTCTTAACAATTAAAACAGGATCTGTATTTCAAAATAGAGAAACTGTATTTTGCTCTCTTTGCTATAACACTGAAATAGTCTTTCAACGCATACTTTTATTTAAATGAATTTTGACTCCTTCCAAAAATTAATTCTCTTCCTTCAAGACATCAGCGTTCACCACTAAGGAGAATTAAAAGAAGAAAAACAAAGAAGTGTGTTTTGGACATCAAAGGAAATCTATAAGAGTGGTGGGGGTATTAAAATGGTGATCACATCCCCACCAAGTTGTTACAAAACTGAATAGAAGAGAACTCATTTGGAGCTGTGTTAAAAAGTTAATTTAATTATTTTATAGTCCAACTTCATAAATCTAGAGATTAAGAACCTAATAATTCTTTTGTCTGATCATCTGATCATGGAAGTTTTGCTCACTAAAGGAAATCAGACACAAGTAATCCTCTTGCTTTGTGTTTATGATAGTTGTCATTTTTTAATAAGAAAATAGCATATTTAGAAAGAGATTAGTACAAAGAAAAACAGAATTCTGCATAAAATAAGCAGGAAGATTATTGTTGGATGACCAGTCAAGCCACACGGATGATTATGGTTAGTGGGGGATGATTATGATTACTCTGGTTAGCTGGCTTTAGAGTTAGTGAAGGGCAAGTTCTAGAGGGTTTCAGTTCCAGCCCTTTGGCTTCCTAGCTAAATGATCTGGAATAGGTCCCTCACATTCTCTGCACCTTAGTTTTTCCATCTCTAAAGTGGGGATAATAATAATAAGACCTAATAGAGTTGTGAAGGCTCTCATGAGATAATACATGTGAAGACCTCACAACAGTGTTGAGGATTCATGTGTACTCTACACATATTACCTTCTATATGACTGCTATTATATATGAACAGCAGATTATGCTTTCTTGGTCAAGGGCAAAGAGATGTAAGAAATAGTAGAAATAGAAAGGAGTTGAAAAATATAGCAAAGAATTTTTTTCCAGCAATTTCAAGTAAAATCTGTCAATAGTAAGGATCAGTCTTAGCTCTGGGTCTCAAAAGTTTTTCTTTTTTTTTTTTAAGATTTTATTTCTTTATTTGTTTGAGAGAGAAAAAGAGTGGGGGAGGGAGCTGAGGGAGAGGGAGAAAGAGAATCCCAAGCAAACTCCACACTGAGAGCAGAGCCTGACATGGGGCTCAATTTCATGACACTGAGATCATGACCTGAGCCCAAATCAAGAGTCAGACACAACCTACTGAGCCACCCAGGCACCCCTCAAAAGTTTCTTTTTTTTCTTAATTAGCACTTTCTAAATGAGAACAAATGTTTCTTGAAAATAAGTGAAAGAAAAATACAGAAACTATATATTCATGCTGAATAACACAGAGTAGAATAATAGCACTTATGTATCTTTAGTATCTGAACATATTTTATGATTAAGTCTTCTCCGTGGTGAATTTTACTTAGTTCATAAAGATACTAACTTAGATTTTCAATATTCAAGTGTTTTGGTATTTGTAGAACTCAAGT
Organism: Nasua narica; assembly: GCA_028533885.1. Lineage (NCBI taxonomy): Eukaryota > Metazoa > Chordata > Mammalia > Carnivora > Procyonidae > Nasua > Nasua narica. The sequence goes on along the minus strand of CM052802.1, from coordinate 43,129,180 downwards.
ATTTGATGAATGCTAGTACCTGAAAGGTATAAAAAGTTTCAAAGTAGAACTGTAATTCATATATACAATGACAATGATGATAATTAATTAAGGGCCTATAAAATGCCAGACAATATTTTTTGCACTTAAAATGAAATAGCTTATTTAGTCTTCTTCACAACCCTATGAGCTAGATACCATTTTTTATTCTATAAGTTAAGAAGGCTTTGGCACAGAGAAACTAGGTAATTGTCCAACATGACAAGGACATGACAGAGCTAGGATGTGAAACAGAGTGAAATTCCCCAAGCAGGTATTTCCAAATCCTCCTGAAATAGGGTTCTATACACCATACACTCTTCTTTCCCGAGTGCCCTGCCTATTGAAGTTTATGGAGAGAAATCAATCTATGGTACGACGATAGGCTGATAGCCTTTAGGGAACTGATGGGCACCTCTGGCCCAGAAAGTTGCAGCAGGGACATCAGTCATTATTACTATAAAGACACAGATGCCTGGGGCAGAAGCAATTGCTTCCTGAAGTAAGAATCCTCCTTGCATATTCATTACACACACTTACACATTAGTCTCAGCCAATCCTGAACAGGGACATTCTCCTACTCTGTGGTCTTTCTTGTAGCTTCCCAGGGTTCTTTCCTAAATTGAAGGAATGCCTCCAAGCATCAGCTTTGGAATTGCCATGGTTAATTGTCTAGGAGATTTTTGTATTCAAGCAAACACTAGGACTGACATCCTAAAACAGAACATTATAACTTTCGTTGGCTGATTCCCCCGGAGATGATTAATGGAGACATGACTAAATATACTCACTGACTATAAAAGCAAATTAGGAAGAAAAAAAAATAAAAGGCCATTGGACAGGGATACCAGCAAACCTTCCAGGGCAACCTGCTTTATGACTTGCTAAGAAAGGCATTGATGTCTTTCCTCAAACACTCACAGATGATTTAGAAAATCACCTCATGGTAGTTTTATCATTTTGGAAATAAATTTTTATTAAGTACTTACAGAAGACTCTCAGTCTTGTTAATATACTTTTAGTATATAATCTGATCCTTGATTAATCCTTTTTGAGATGAGGACAAACACATGACAGGGTGCATGGATAAAATTATCATATCTACTGAAATATGTGACTGCATATCACGTGAGTGATAAGGGATACAGTCTTACTAAAGAACGTTGCTGGGTTCTTAGGTATTGGCAATAGGTTATGTTGTTGCTGCCACTTTTTTTAGCTAGAACAATTTTCAAAATATAAAACAGAAATAGAAAGCATGTGTATACGTTTATACTGAATGCAGTCATTGGGTCTTAATGTAGAAGACTGGCATATTTATTTTTAACAGTATAGAGAAATTAATGAAATGAAACTTTACCCTTATGGCCAAAAGAAATACACCTCAAAAAGGAAACATACTACTTCACATTATTTTTTATGACACTATACAAGTTTAGGTCCTAACATTTAGGACATGTTATTGTGAGTGGTTTAAGATTTAAGTTTAGTTCTTTCATTTGTAAATTTGAGATAATTTTTGTGAAGTCATGAAATGTGAGGATATAAGTAAAATATTTAGGAGAGTGTAAAAGACTTTATATGTACTGAATAAATGTTACCTATTATGTTTCTATATTAATATGATTCTTTTCTAGAAAGGTGTCATCATTAAATTTTGCTGAAATAACTGAATATCACTACTGATAAGAATTAATTAGATTAGTTCTCTGTATTATTAAAGACAAATATTTCAAATAGAAAAAGATTTAGGGAAAATCTAGAAGCAACTGGAATAACACGTTTGTCCCTATTGGGAAGGATAGATAAATTACATAAAGAAAGGAAAAATATAATTAAAGACAATATGACCAGATTTCAATATATATAACTTTTGTTATATCATTATTTTGATTAGCTGATAGAAGGTAGGCTTACAAATTTGTAACAGCATACATGAAACAGAAGAGCACACATATTAAGTGAAAAAATTAGGGCAAAAATATAGCTTGACAGCCACTATGGTGTACCCAATCCAACAAGATAGAATTTAAGTGAATGGGCTATAGAATGGAATTTTGGGCAAATTTATTTTGAATGAATTTACTTTAGGGGAAATGCTTAATAAGAATAAATATATCATCTTACATTTGAATTTGATGTTGCTGTCATTAATAGTAGGATGGATCAATCTGGTACATCAGCTAGAATGAGTTGGATAACAAATTCCAATTCATTCCACTTGAGAGGGAAAAATTATCCTACCTATCAATAAGTCCCAGAGGAGGATGGCTTTCAATGTGGTTAATTCTGTGGGTGAAAATCATCAAGAACCAGTATTCCCATGGCACATGCATAAAATGGAGTATTACTCAGCAATAAAAAGAAATATATTACTGTTTATGTAATGACATAGATGAATCTCAAATCCATTATGCTAAGTGAAAAAAGCCAGAGTCAAAGGTTATATACTGCAGGATTCTATTTATATGACCTTCTGGGAAAGACAAAACTATGACAGAGAAGAAAACAATAGTTACCAAGTGCCAGAAGTAGAGGAAGGTGATTGACTACAAAGATGCATGAGAACTCTCTGGGGGTGACAAAACTATTCCATATCTTGACTGTGGGATTGTTACATGACTATACATATTTGTCAAAATTCATCAATTTTTACCTCTATTTTCACTGCATTCAAATTTACCTTGATAAATTTTAAAATAAACAAAAAAGAACTACTTTTTCATCTTCTGTGTGTCTGCCTGACCGGTGACTAACTCACCTCATGCTTGCACGTACGTTGCTTTATTCCTAGGTATCACAGGCAGGTCAGATAATGTTCAGAAGGGAAGCTATCCCTTTATGTGCTCTCCTTTTCCTTGTAGGAAATTATTTTTCAGAAACCTTCCTACTCCCTCACAATAAACTTTCCACACATCTCATGGACTACACCTGGGTCACATGTCCATCCATTCCTTAATCAATTCTGGCAAGGAAAACTAATTAATCATAATTAATGTAGATTTAAAATTTAATCTTAAGCTTGAGATAAAGATACCTTTCCTGAGGCTAGTTACCCTAACACATTAGAAAATCACCTGGTAAGGATAAACCATATTTGTTGTGAACATAACTAGTAGTATGAACAATGAATAGTGTCTTTCCAATTGGCTAACAACCTGTGATTTTATTCAATGATAAACTTTGGTACAGGTCAACAGGAATGAGATAAGACAAAAACACAAAACAAAACAGTCAAGCTAATGCTTGACCTTATTTGCATACTTACTTCATACTCTAATACTTGCATCTGGTAACAGACACATTTTTCTATAATTGGAAATGTAATACCCTTCAATGTAATACTCTTGAGAAAGTTGCTTGATGAGAGATTGATTTGGAAACTATGTCATTTGAGGAATTACTGGAAGAAATAGAACTGGTATGTGCACCAGCATGTGGAAGGCACATCAAATTAAAACTCTATGTGGTTGAAGACTAAAGAGTGAACCATAAGCAGAAAGCACAGTGTGATTGTAGGGGAGAAATTTCAAATATGTTTAGAGCTATCCAAAGACTTCCAATGATGGCAAATCACCACTGTGAATATTCAAAGCTGACCTAGACAATGCCTCTATATATGTAGTAGAAGAGGATTCTATTATTGGATGGATCAGTGGACTGGACATTCTAAGACTCTGCAATATTGATATGATGCTAAAACTTTTCCTTAAGTACACAAGGAAATGCATATGTACATGTGATTTTGTGCATGCAAGATACTCAAATACACATATATTGAATATGACTAAAAAGATCTTATTAATTAAAAGACTAGGAGGTAATATATAATAAAATAAAATGTGTTATATAAGGCAGTAAGAGTATGGATGAATTAGAAAGAAGATCTAAGGGAAATCTAGATTAGAAGTGGAAAATTTCAGCTTAGTATAATACTGGGGAGTCTCTAATATGAGTGGGCTCCATTCACCAGGCAACTCTAACAACACCCCTGTCTTTGAAATGTGTCTTCTTTTAGAGAGACTCAAAGCTGACACCAGCTCTGGGAGCCTATCCTGGTCCTACTCCTGGTCCTACATGGTCCTACATGTGATTTTTGAAAAAACATAATTGAAAACACTCGCTGACATAGAGATTTTTATGAATTTTCATAAACTATAGGAAAATATATGATTGCCAGCTTATCTATAAAAGGGAGAAAAATGCTGAGCCAAAGGAAGAGTTTTACATTTCAGAAGTTACTGTAATTATTATTTTTGCTAATCATGGAAAAATGGTGCTAACTTGAAATCATTCAAATGCATCAGACAAATTTGGGAAACAATTTAGCTATCAACGCTTAAGTGGAAACACAGTATAGCTTACAGTCTATAGTATAAAGGATCACTTAACGGCAAAAAGTGCTTAGGTTATTTTTAGCTGCCTACAAAACTCAAAATTAAATAGCAAAGAAATTGCATGTAAAGCTCTTTCTTCATGGTCTAGTTATACCTATTAACCTTTCTCTTATGTTAAGTGAATTTGTTCTCAAGTTATTTAGGAGCCCCATTATCTTATATATAACTTTAGAAATGCATCCTGAACCAAGAAGCTTGCTGTATGGGTTGTGCTCAGCCAACGTAAAGAAAACAAAAAGACCTTAATTAGGAGAAAGGCTATAAGAACCCAGATGCAAGAAAACAAAAGGACAATAATAGAAAAACAAAAAAGAAGGACTAACTGAACGTAATAAAAAAATGAAAACAAAAACAAAAAAAAAGGACCATAAACTTGTTGTGTTGTTGTGTTTGTTCATTTTACACATGCACTTAATACAGTAGTCCCTCTTATCTGTGGGGGATATATTCCAAGACCCCCCAGTAACAAATAAAATATTACAAACCAAAACTGTGTTTTTTTTCTCTACATACATACCTATGATAAAGTTTAATATATAAAGAGGCACAATAAGAGATTAATAATAGTGAATAAAATAGAACAATTATAACAATATATTTAATAAAAATTACACATGATCTCTCTTTCAAAATATCATATTGTACTGTACTCACCCTCCTTCTTAGGATGATGAGATATAGAAGGCTTATATGATGAACGAGGAAAATGACAGAGACATCATGACTTAGCATTAGGCTACTGCTGACCATGTATCAGAGGGGATCATCTGCTTCCAGACCTTGGTTGACTGCTGGTAACTGAAACCATGAAAATCAAAACCTCAGATAAGAGGGGACTATTGTACCCACAGTCTACAAAGCTCTATTTTGGGCATTTCATGATGACATGATGTATAAAACCATTTCATTTTCTGCCTCAATGAGTTCAATACTGTTATATAGAAGAAAAGTGACCCTTATGATATGCATTTCCTTTAACATTAGTGTAATACTAAGTTAAATTATTTTCCATGGGTTGTGGAATTCTTATACTCTTTTTATAAGAAAACATTTTCAGAAAAAATTTACACCTCTTTTTGGGATGTAAACAAGAAGAACAGACAGAGAATTTCCAGAAAGTTATAAGCTCTTCCTACTTGATTAAGGGTTTCTCTCTACTTTGCTGGTTAGGTCAAAAACGAATTATTTTGTTTTTGAAAGTCATAAAGTGGTTATTTATTCAGTCACTAATACATAGATTGAATGCTTTTGTGACACTCATTTTGCAGGTGTATAGAACAGTTTAACAAACACTCAAAAGATAAAAGCTTGCCAATTTCAATAGCGCTATACACTTAGCCCATCTAATTTCCCATAGCCTCAGCATAGCAGAGCCCCCCCGTATCTTCTCTACTCATGGGAATGTTTTATACTTCTGCACTTTTTATTTATTCTGACTCCCCAACCTGAAAATTTCTCTCCTCTCTCAACATTTATTCAGATCCTGCTTAATCCTCAAAGTCCAACAAAATCCTTGCCTCCTTCATGGAGCCTTACTGCAGCAAATGACAATGCATTTCCCTCTCTCTCTGTTACTTATTATGCTTATCTGAGAGGAGGGGTGTTCAGTGCTACTGTTTGTTTCCATTTGTTCTTTGGGTATCAACCTTATCTATACATTAGATTCATTAAAGGTGCTTAAAAAAAGTAATACTTAGGTCTCACCCCATAATAACTGAATTATAATTTCTGAGGATAAAGCCTGAGCATTGTTAGTTGAGAAAATCTTCCCAGGTGATTTTGACCCATAGTGAAAATTGAGAAACCAATTGGTTTAAGGTAGTTTTAACCCAAAGTTACTCACAAAGGGCTATAATTTAAGACCTTTTTCCCCTCCTCTCTTTTTCATTATTTTCGTGCCATACAGAAAAATCTAGAACATATCACACATATTTTTGGATTCATAAATTCAAATGTCAAAGCTCATTCTGGCCCCAAGTAGTAGATTGGTTTCACCTCACACGCAAGTTCCAATCAATTGATAGTTACTTCTAGTACATCACTTTGAGGAGGATTCTGAGGACATTCTGGCTTCTGCAATCATCAAAGCCTCTTGGCCACATGGTGGAGGAACAAGGAAGAGTCACCACGCATGCCCTCCCCCCTCCTTCCCTCCCTCTCTCCCTCCTTTCTCCACCTGTGCAGCATACACAGACATGTAAATACACACCACGAACCCTTGGAATTTCTATTTCCACTGTGCACAGTCACAACAACCAGGAGAAGTAACAAAAAAAACTCTAAAAATCCAACATATGATCCCAAAAAAGCCAATATGAATTATCCAATTTATATGAATACTAAAATATTTTTTTATCAGTATCTGGTTTAATGGGGATTAGATCATACTAGTGGCTTCCCTCCACTCAACCCACCTCCTTATTTTCATTTTCCTCAGTTTCAACTGTCTTTGGTAGTACTGAATGGAAAAGTCCCCTTGTCACCAGTGATTAAGTGTTACTATTAAGATTACCAAGATTGCTGGGTTTCTGTTCTAAAAGATGCAATTTGGAAATGGTAAGATATTCAATTTGGTTTTTAAGTTTTGTTGTCTTCAGAAAAGATTCAAAATTTTCCCTAAACTAAATAAGACAACTGTTGTTCTTACTTTCTCTAAATTATCAACAACAGAAATGCCAAGTCATAAATGAAGTATTTTACAAAAACATACTTGCATTTTTAAAACTAAAATGAAGATTCCAATCTCAAAGAATATTTCTTCTCCAATTTTCCATTCTGTCAGATATTGTGTGTTATCTGTGATATAATTTTGGCAGATAACAACTTACCCTATGTGAAAACAACATGTTCTGTGAATTGTAAATGATGTCTAAGGATTTTTTTTTTTACACAAAAGTGTCTGAACTGATTGTGTCTGGAATTCCTCCAAGTTGTAAATATCTCTGTCTAATGGTTTTTAGCCAGCTCAGCTTAATAGCAAACATCTCAAATTTTTTAAAAAAATGAAAGAAAAAAACAACCTTGAGAGTCTGCATAATGTTTGAATGGGTGAAAGTGAATCACATAACAATTCTGCATTTTTATCAAAGGGGGAATCTTCTGTTGCCATAACCACAACCTCTCTAATTCCATGAGCCAATTACAGGGTGTGAGGTAATAATGCTCTAAAGGGGAAATGCCATTCCACTGACCTGAGAACTAGAGGGAATAGGTAATGGGTCTGGGTAAACAGCATAAAATAATAAGCATGCACAGTAAGTAATGTGAAATGGAAACAGAATGTAATTATAACACCTTTGATCTTTATGCTTTGAATTTACTGAGTTCTTTTTCACTGTGGCTGTCTGTGTGCAGAGACTGGCTTAAATTCCCCACTATATATACCTACTTAAATAAATGGTTTCATCCAGCTAACTCTTCAAGTTGGTTATGATTCATTTTGATGGACTTCAGGGAAGTTTTCAAGAGGATTTCTTCAGTACCAATTGATCAGTTGATTGTTTGAAAACACTCCTACACGCTCGTGATAAATAAATGTTTCAAAAATCTAGTAATTTACATGTACAAAGAATGTATGCAGATAAAGACAATAACACCCTTTCTTTAGAGTGTATACCATTTCTTCCTTTGTCTTCCTCAGACTATAGTGAACATAAAGGTTTTTTGTTTGTTTGTTTGTTTGTTTTGAGGTGGGAAGAGGGAGCAGGAAAGGGTGAGAGAGAATCTTAAGCAGCCTCCATGCCCAGTGCAGGGCCCAACACGGGATTCAATCTAATGACCCTGAGATCAAGACCTGAGCAGAAATCAACTGACTGAGCCACCCAGGTGCCAGGTGAACATAAACTTTTTAAAACTCCTATAGCATTTATGTCTGTCTAAGAAACTTACCACTCATTACCTTAATCACAAGTCGTGTGTGTGTGTGTGTGTGTGTGTGTGTGTGTGTGCATGCTACTCTAAGTGCAGAGAACAGGTTTACCTATCTTAGTATCCCCCTTGTGGGAGTCATACACTACTTTTATCTAAGATTACAAATACTTGGGATGCTTGAGTGACTCAGGTAAACGTCATACTCTTGATTTTGGCTCAGATCTTGATCTCAGGGATGTGAGACTGAGCTCGGGATCAGGCTCCCTGCTGGGTGTGGAGTCTGCTTAAGATTCTCTCTCTCTCTCTCTCCCTTTGCCCCATCTCCCACCCCTCCTCCTCCCTAAAAAACAAAAAAAATTACAAATACTGAAGCAGACTGGTTCTGCTACTGACTATATAACATCTCTGAGTCTTAGTTTTCTCACCTATGTGTTATGGAGATAACACAATCTGCCTCACAGAATTGTTAAAATATTAAATAATATAATATCTATTATTATGTTTTTTTTTAAAGATTTTATTTATTTATTTATTAGGAAAGAGAGAGAGTGAGAGAGAGAAGGTCGGAGTGAGAAGCGGACTCCCCATGGAGCCGGGAGCCCGATGTGGGACTCGATCCCGGGACTGCGGGATCATGACCTGAGCCGAAGGCAGTCGCTCAACCAACTGCGCCACCCAGGGGCCCAATATCTATTATTATGTTTTATATTCATAATGGTTGGTTATTAATGATTACTCAAAATTTGATCATTATTACTAACCATAATATACAAAAGAGAAAAAGTGAGACAAGACGTTTTAGATTAGCTGACATATCACTTAAGCTCCTAATAGGAAATCAGTGATAGACTCAAACTGGAATAGTTTGAGAAGGGTTCATTTACTCGAGGACTTACAACATTTTTAACCCATATAATTCCCTGTCCATTCTTTCCATGCCCTCCAATTAGCTTTTGTAATACATAAATCTTTTTTTTTATGTCTGCTTCAATTCTTCCCATACCTCAGACCAGAAACATTCTTTGTTTCTTTCTTTGTTCAATATGTAATGATTGACCTTGAGTCCTTGACTAGGACTTTTCTGCAGTCCTCAGCCACCACCCCTTATCAGTCCTTGTTATCACCAGAAATGACACCATTTCTGAAATCACACTTTCTAACATTCTACTCTTTGACCACAACTTCCTGTGCTTTCCAACTCTCTTACTCGAGCTGATAGGGCTTTAGTAGGTAATGGTTATTTCCCTCATTATAGAATTAGGGTATCAGCCCTGTCTTCTGCATATAGATAGATGGTCAATAAGTATAAATATATAAATACACTTTAAAATCATCGAAAAATTCTTTATCTTGGAAATTAAAAAAACATAAATCATCAAAGATATACAGGGCTAAATGGTGGTTTCACTGATTCATCTTATGGACCTAGGAATTTCCTTGAATTTCTGCCCTGCATTTTCCAGGGCTTGATCATAAGGGTTTTATTTAATGATTAAGGGAGTCAGGGTTAGTTTCTTGGTTTGCAACCAAACCAAACCAAAACAAAACAAAATGAAACAAAAACCTAACCAAACCAAAATAGAACAAAATATAACAAAAAAAAACCCCTAATAGATATCTATCAACACTGTAATTTTTCCTGTATAAATTTCCAATTTCAAATCTATTCATTGTATTATACTCCTTTCATCCATTACTCTCCTTTCTTATCAGCTCTTCTTTTCCAACTTAGATTCCATAGTACATTTTATAACCATTATCCAGTAAATATTTTCATTGCCTTTGCCATCTTTCCAGCAAAATCCCATTCACTTTTTCCGGGTTTGCATCCATGGAACTATGACTTGCTAGAGAAATTTCACCTAACTGGTCAGATTCTGCCACCAAAATAGGTCTCAAGTTTCCAGCCTATTTCTACTGTGAGCAAAAAGTAAACCCTGTGACTCCTAACAAAACTAATGCCGCCTCTCATAGTATCTTAGGACCAACTCTTGATCCATTCTAATTCACTCTTCACAAAACAGCCAAAATAAGTTGTGTAAAACATAAAATCAATTATGCCAGTGCCGTCTGTAAAATTCTTCAATGGCAATCTTTTGTAAGAAAAAAATCAAACTCCAAATATTACTGTTTCATGTGGTTCCTGTTTAATGTTCCAACATCATTTCTCTCTTTCTTCCTTGCTCCACTGTAGGTATACTGCCCTTCTTTCCATTTAGTAAAAAGCAAAAATTGCAACCTCAGGGCCTTTGCACATGCTGTCACCCCTTGCTGGAACATTCTTTTTCTTCCTTTGTGAATGTCTGAGTCCTTCTCTTCTTAGGTACTTCAATGTAATATTCTGTGACCACTTTCCTTCACTGCTTTCCCTTCCATGCCCTATTCTCCTCCTTTATAGTTTGATTACTGTTTCTCCTCCATTCTGTGTGAGGTTAAGACCATGTTTGTTCTGTTTGTCTTTATATACCCCATGACTACTACAAAGTGCTTGATACATAGTAGATGATCAAGGAATATTAAATGAGTAAATAAAACTTTAGATATGAGATAGTGAGTAATAGGGAGTTAAGTGTAGCTTTTGAATTAGGAAATCATATGTTGTATCACTAATTTAGACAGACTAATTAAGTGATAAGAAAAAATAAAAGTTAAGGGAGAGAAGTGAAATTCTCTCTTTTAATGAAATAAAACTCAAGATTTTCAAGGTTACCTTTGTACAGAGTTTGAGTGATCTGAGAGCCTTGCTCTCCTCAGTTACATTTTTTTCTCCTAAACTTCCTCCTACCTTTGATTACTCCTCTTATGGTTTGCTTACATTTGTAGGTGCTATCTTCTCTAAAGTCTTTAAATGAAGCAACTATAGAAAATCATTCTCTATAGCAAAGCTACAATAAGCTGAAAATACATGACATATTGCTAAATACAAAGGAGAACAAATGCTTCAGAAAATAAACACAAAGAATATATAAAATAAAGTGTAACGAGTCCAACTTATAAAATACAAGGGTCCAGTCCTGCTCACTTTAGGTCCCTGCTGAGTATGCAACCTCTGGCTCACCCCACCTCTTGATAAAGCTGCCTCTACTCAAGCTTAAAGGGCCAACATGGCTTGCCATCTTTGTCTGAAACTCTGTGATTTCCTAAATATCTATATTCCCAGTATTAGTGCCTCTACCCTGGGCCCCCTTATTTTAGAGGTGTCTCCTCTGGTCCTCCTCCAAGTACCTCTTCATGTGGAATGAGAAAACTGATAGACCAAGGACACCTGCTCATCAAGAAGCTATAGCCACCTGTCACCATTTCTGATCTGTACTCCAGGAACCAGGGACTCTAGCAGAGATGCTAGACCCACTTTCAGAGACCTTGCTGTCCTCTTCACTATATCCACCTTGTAAGGGCAGATCATACTCTAGAGTGGAAGCACCTCTAGGCCTGAAGGTGGGCCATATGGAATGGGAAGGCAGGGAAATATTTAATAAGAGCAGTTAAGTTATTTTTATTAATATTAGATACAAAATAAATATTTTAGATTAAAAACACACAATCATTAAATGTTAGAAATTACAGGAAAATAGTTTAAACTCAAATATACAAAATTTGGAAATGACCTTTTTTATTAAGTCATATGCCCATACTTTAAATTCAGTGAGGTTCTGCCCCATTTTGTAGAGTCTGTATACAGAGTTCCACATATATAATAAGGAAGTGACCTATGCTTCAGCTGGATGATTAAGGAGAATAGAAACCCACATACAGATGTTTGGATGTTTTCCAACAGAAATAAGCCATTTGCTTTTCTTCTCAGTACTGAAAAAAGATGAGCAAAAATATTAAAAAACAAAGATAAACAAGCCTTGCAGCATCATTCAAAACTGATTCCATTTAGGTCAAGGTCATGTGATATATCAGTGTGGTCTTAATTATATTGTTTTCTAGTGAGCATTATGGGTGTGTCCCATTCCAATTTCAATTATTTCACATAATTTTCCAACTGATTGTATTACAGTGATCCATGCTTTTCAGCTTTAAACCAATCAGAACCCCACCTAATTTCAGTGGGAATATTTTATGAGGATAAGCTGAATATTTTTACCTAATATCTTGGAAGGCAACAATAATCTGTGGATGAAGGCAGCTTTTGTAAATAGAAGAAATGTCCTTTGTTTCATCACACAATTGCTAAAAGGACTACTGTTAGTCAAATGGCATATAGGAATTTACTTATTTAAATCATCAAAGGTGTTTTCGTGATTCCAAACAACTCCAGTAACAATGAAAAACCTCTGGTTAAAATAAACAGTGCATAAAATAATCATACAAAATAATGGAGTGGAGCCAAAGAAAACCACCCTCAACTATTCTGGGGATTTGCTATCATTGTACATTAGCAAGAGTGTTACTTTCAAGCAAAATCTCATTAGTCTTTTTTTTTTTAAATTGAAGTATACTTGACTTACAATGTTCTGTTAGTTTCAGATGTACAATACAGTGATTGGACAATTTTATACATTACATAATGCTCATCATCTGTCACCATATAATGTTATTACAATATCATTAACCATATTCCCTATACTATACTTTTCATCTCCATCACTTATTTATTTTATAGCCCCTTAATCCCCTTCACATATTTCACTCACCCCAACCCACATCCCCCTTCTTTTCCAGCAACTACCAGCTTACTCTTTGTATTTAGAGTCTGTTTCTGTGGTTTTGTTTGTTTGTTTAGATTACACAAATAAGTGAAATCATATGGTATTTGTTTTCTCTGATTTATTTTACTTAAGCTGTTTTAAACACATATTAAAATTACCAAAGTAGGGAGAGAGGCTAGTTTTAGAAAACTGGCAGCCTATCTCCAAGCCCTTAGTATGAATTACAGATTTTTAAATAACTTTTATTTTAAAAATTTACTTTGAAATGATGATGCCATGATGATATATAAGTAAGATACACCACTTGGGCAGACTATACTATTTGTACTATCTAAGCTATCTTAATGGATACACAATTTACCAAATCATTAGATAATGGGACTACATCTCAGTGGTTAATTACTGTCTTCTTAGTATTTTCTGTGTATGGGGAGGTGTACATGTTTCTTGTCCCTCTGATATAACTAAATCTCCAAAGAATAGTCTAATCTGTTATGTTAATAAACTAAAATATTCAAATTTTGTATTCTCATTTGCATGCCATGTATGCCCATTTGTATAAGTGGTAAGACTGGTAATCAAATAACACATCTTTTCCACCATTATAAAAATTACATAGATAACAGGAGAGTGTATCTTAATTTTCCATTGGAAAAAAAAGCAACAAAATATTTTACTTGCAAAGTTAACATTTTAAAGTTTTCGTTTTCTAATACAAAATAATATAGAAAAGATATTAGATTTTCACTAAAATTAAACATATTCACTAAATCTTTAATTTTTGGTGAACTATCATGTTTTATGAAAACTGTAAGATTAGGGTAAGGAGAATAAATGTGTCTGTATCATGACTTTTCAATCATATTGTTTAGACTCCTTTCAGTGTATTTATTTATTTTGGGTAACAGAAAGCCCTCTGAAAGACAACGGTTGAATTTTCAACATTTCTCTAATGTTTATGTAGCATGATTAAAATAATGAGAGTGATTTATTGTACTTGGACAGGATCCTGATTCTGATAGACATTAAATTGTCCCAGTTGTGGCTAGCATTGTATTTTCAGAAATAAAATTTTCAGGGGCACCTGGATGGGTCAGTGGGTTAAAGCCTCTGCCTTCAGCTCAGATCATGATCTCAGGTTCCTGGAATGGAGCCCCCCACCCCCCAGTTGGGCTCTCTGCTCAGCAGGGAGCCTGCTTTCCCCTCTCTCTCTGCCTGCCTCTCTGCCTATTTGTGATCTCTCTCTCTCTCTGTCAAATAAATAAATAAATAAAATCTTAAAAAAAAGAATTTTAAGAAATAAGAAACCACAATACTTTTAATTTTTTAAAGATTTTATTTAAAAAGAATTTTAAGAAATAAGCAACTACAATACTTTTAATTTTTTTAAGATTTTATTTATTTATTTATTTGACAGAGAGAGAGAGATCAGAAATAGGCAGAGAAGCAGGCAGAGAGAGAGGGGGAAGCAGGCTCCCTGCTGAGCAGAGAGCCCAATGGGGGGCTTGATCCCAGGACTCTGAAATCATGACCTGAGCCGAAGGCAGAGGCTTTAACCCACTGACCCATCCAGGCGCCCCACAACTACAATACTTTTAAAAAAGAAAAAGAAAATTTGTTGCATCAAATAATATATTCATTTAATTATCTGAATTTTATTATAAAATACATTGTTTTTAAATGACAGTGTTACTATTCATAAAAACTATTTTGGGCAAAAATATATAAATTGAGATAAAACCATAGAAAAACTAAAGCACTGGAAAATTCCTTTGTAACTTAAAGAATCTAATGAATTTGTGGTTAATTGCTCTTCAAAATACTTAGAGAAATAAGGAGAATTATCAAATACAGGTTCTGATTTAGAAATGTTTTTGGGAAAAGATAGATGCACTATACATTTTACTATTATTAAAAAGGAAACATTTATGCAAGGGTATTTTTACCTGGGTATTTATGAGGACCAATGTATATGGACCTCCAAATATCTAGTTGCTTGGAATCCTACAAATAATCTACTCAGCTGACTCATTCAGATACTCATATATCACCTGCATATTTCAGTGCAAACATGGGCCTTATCATGAAAATATTCAGATTTATTTATGCTTCTACCCAACGTGTTTACCCCAAGAAAAAGCAGATACTGGTCTGCTTTGCTGATTTGTTTCTTTACATTGAATTTCTTTATTGATTGTGTTTTCACTTCATTTGAACTTAGACTATGTATCAGATATGTGCACACAGTTGTTAGTGACATTTCGTTAATAGTGGCAAGATAAAGTTGTCAGTGCTGCAAGAAGAATATTTTATTAATTTTCCAGGCTGGGCACCATCCCAAGGTAAAACCAACATGATAAATGGCCCGTTGCCATTGCTTTCAAAAGAAATTATAGTACTATTCTTCCTTCTCAAACATTGGCTCAATTCCCATTTTTTAATTGATCTGCAAGTGGCTGACACTATTATTTTTCTTAATTTTCTTGTTTTGGGGTTGCTTAATGGGTTTCTTCCCTTATTCCTCTACTCCTACCCCATTATTCCCACTATGTTATTGCATGTAATTTATGCAAATTCTTAATTTCCCTGTCTTGTTTTCAGCTCCTTAAGGTGAAATTTTATGCTTAACTCATTCCTAGATTCTTCTTTATTGTTCTATTTGATAGATATCAGCAGTTCCACAGAGAAAGGGAGGGAAGGGGAAAGGAGAGGGAGAGCGGAAGGAGTCACAAACTTAGGTCTCTTAGTCAGACTTAATTTTTGTCAGAAACCATTCAATAATCACTAGGTCAAAAATATTTAACAGAAAATATATTGAGTTTTAAAGTTACCTGAAAACAATAGAGTCCAACATGATAATGACGATGCATGAAGTAAGAAACTGTCACGAATATATTTTTTTCCAGGCCTTTTGCATTACAACATAAATTCCATTGTATTTTTGAAAGTGTTTCAAGGGAGGCAGTTTTAGGGGATGTTGTCTTTTTGATCAGACAGCTTAAAACCAATTGCTAATTTATGCCTTGGATAGAAACTGTGTTAGATAAAAATCAGTTTTTTATAAACTTTATAACACCTGATTCCAAACAATACTATATCAAGATATGACAAAATGACCATGAAAAATAGCATGCAGTCAAATCTGTATCGAGTACAAACTGGAATATAAATCACCAAATTATTTTACCTGAATGAAAAATTCTACATACAAATAACACTGTTCATTGCCTACATAGTTTAGTATAAGCACTGTACTTACAATATAGCACTCTGTTAAGCATCCAAACAAAAAAGATGCCATAATTTCAATGTCCAACTGGTGGCCATTTGAGACTGTAATTGTAAACTATTATTAATACGGCTATTTCCTAACAGAGGGGAAAGAAACCTAGATTTTTCTCATCAAATAATAACCACAGAAAAGTCTTTTCTGTGTTCAGGTGAGATGTAATGACACGTGTATCCGTAAGAAAATCTAAGTAACATGATAGTGTCATTTTTTGAAGAATATGAAAACTTAATTTTACTAATGAATAATTTTGTGTTTGATGGCCTTGACATGAAATATTTTAATAAGAGAAACTAACTCTGCCAACATATATTGTTTAATCACTCAGGAAAAATTTTATTTTTGTTTAAAAAAAATGCATGATGGATAAGCTTCAATTTTTCTTGTAACCAAGCATTTAAGGAATGACCAGAACAATATTTAAAATTCTTTTAACATCCAACAAAGAGTCTATGATCCTAGGGGAACAGAAATATTAGTAATCAATTTAGTCACACTTTCGATGCTAATGTGTCAGTTGCCAATATGCATGCCAGATATGTTTCAATAAGGATGCAAAGACTGGATTTTTTTTTTTTTGGCACACATGCATGCATGCAAGAAAAATGTGATTCTCATCATAATTTGGAACTTCTTGAACTAATAATATCTTTGCTTGAAAATAATCCAACCTAAATTTATAAACCTAAATGACAGGGAGTATTAAGAGTACCATTCAACATGGTACTTGACTAAATACATTTGTATAAATTAATAAGATTTATTCTATTGACATACTTCTCAAACATACATCATTATTCTGTAGCTGACATTCACATATATAACTAATATAATTATCTAAGGTAATCTTATATTCTGAGCATACAAGAGAATTTTAGAAATTTCCTAAACCCTATTGTCATAACAATATTTTTTGAAGTACTTCATTTGGGAAACATATTTTATCATTTTTTTTCTATTATGTGTCTTCAAGCTTCAGTGGGATCTTAATATAGACTATTGTAGTGTTGAATGATGTAATAAATACCCTTTGAAGGATTTTTTTCGAGCTGTTTTCTTCATGTGTCTATCAGAGTGTAGCTCTATTCAGTCTCACATTCCTTAGGGATTACACTCGGGAATTTTAGACCCCAAACTGTTCACAGTTTAAGTCAAGAAATACTGCAACATTAACTAAATATCTGTAGGAGAGCTTACATAAATACAAACAATTTTCAAGTAAAATAATATGACTCTCTCTGAAGGCAACACTTTGAAACACTTCCTTAGTAAGGCAGGATGGCTATTTACTTGTTTATTTATTTATTTTTAAAGATTTTATTTATTTATTTGACAGACAGAGAGAGAACACAAGCAGGGGGAGCAGCCGGTAGAGGGAGAGGGAGAAGCAGGCTCCCTGCTAAGCTCCCTCCTCTGTCCCAGGACCTTGGGATCATGACCTGAGACTAAAGCAGAACTTTAACCAACCGAGCCACCCAAGTGCCCTGCAGGATGGCAATTTAAAGATCAAAATGTAAGTATGACTGTGAAATCTTTATGGCCATATCATCAATGCTTTTCACACATTTAGGGCCACAAAGTGAATGAAATATCATTCGTGCATCTGTTCAAAAGGCATCTGATTTTCTGAACTCAATGACTGTTTTAATTTTTTAAGATTTACTTATTTGAGAGAGTGAGAGAAAGAGTGAGAGAGAGAGAGAGAGAGTGGGAGCAGGGTCAGAGGGAGAGAAACTCAAGCAGACTCTGCACTGAGCTTGCCCAGCGCTCTACCTCATGCATGATCCTGAGTTCATGACCTGAAACTAAGACTCAGATGCTTAACCAACTGTGCCACCAGGTGCCTCCAAACTGTTCTTAATGGGAACCTTCAGTGATGTTGTCCACAGTCGGTACTTACTGGTAATAACCTGCTTTACTTGGGTGAGGAAAAAACAGTGCAGTTCAGTAGATATTTTTCTTAAAAGTAAACCAATATTTTGTGGTTGACATTCTTCCCCAAGGAACAGACTTACATTGATAAAAATTAGTGTTGCCAACAGTCAGATACTCAATTGACTGAGCCACCCAGGCGCCCCTCAATGACTGTTTTAAAATGTCTTTTCAGGAAGCAACGCAGCCTGTTGCTTTTTATGCCTTAGCTGACATATCTTCATTTTGGTGATCTTTACAGAAAAAAAGAAAATAAAAGAAAAGAAATCTTTGAGGAAACATTGGAAAAGTCCAACTATAGTTTTGCAAGAAATATAGAGACTTCAACTAAATATCTCCTTATTGAAACAAAGTATCTTTATAGATGCAAACCTACAGTAGGACAAATTGTGTAGTTTCCTTGACAGTTGTCCCCTTGCCCTCCTGCCAGAAAGGATTTTCTTGAAAAAATATCTCAATTTCTCTTTGCATTCAATGCTGGGAATGGTGGAAGGTTAGGGTGGGGGTGGGGTCTTCTCAGATTAAATGGAATGAATTCCTTATTGGAAATCAGAACAATGGAATGATATTTGCTGGGACATTTTGTTTGCAAATGATAGATGTTGAATTCAGGCTAATTTAATCTCAAATGGGAATTTGCTTGTTCTAATAAGGAGGACACTGAGGCAAAATCCATAGACGAGACACAGGAACCTTTCTAAAAGGGACTTAATATAGTACTTCTTGTCTAGCAGTTTCTCTCTCCCCACACTCTGTCTTTTTAAATCTTGGCCTGTCTTTGCCTGTTCACATAACACTCTCTTAAAGGAAACAATTGTCTCTAGGTGTCTGTGGATTATGCTTCTGGAAGCCCCAGTTTAACAATCTGATGGGGAAAGAAAGAGAGAGAAACAGAGAGTGAGAGTAAGCCCTTCCATTTCCTAATGTCAGTGTAATAATTCCAAAGATAAATTCTGATTTGCTTTACTTGGGTCACATACCCATTTTTGGACCCATCCATTGTTATTAGAGAGATGGGATGTTGTGATAAGCCAAAATTAGGTCATATGTGAACAAAGGACAAGGTCTTCAAAAAAGAAGAAAGGCTGACAAAAAGCAGTAGCTACCAAATATCTTTGTTATAAACTGATGGTTGTCCTTTCCCCAAGAAACTTAAAACTGAGTATATAGCTTCTCTATAGTAATAATATTATCCCGGGCCTTCTGTATCTGTAGATTCCTAATTGGTTTTTTGTTGTTGTTGTTGTTAAAATAAATAATGATTCTCCTGCTTAAACATTTAATACTATAAATCATTTTAGAATCTCCTTGGAGATAGGTAGTTTCTCAATTACAGAAAAATAATAATAATAATGTATTAAATGTAATTGAATTTCCAATAGATCAAAGCATTATCTA
This sequence comes from Nasua narica, assembly GCA_028533885.1. NCBI lineage: Eukaryota > Metazoa > Chordata > Mammalia > Carnivora > Procyonidae > Nasua > Nasua narica. The sequence goes on along the minus strand of CM052802.1, from coordinate 43,109,618 downwards.
TTTTAGAAAAGTTAAATGAAGCATAACAGTTTCTATATTAGCAAATGAGAATGGCTATACAAGCCAAGAATGTGACCTAAAAATATTACAGACTCTACAGTCCATTGCTGCTAACCACTGGGTGACTTAAACAGTAGTCAAACTAGATTCAGCTATGACTTTAATAGTTAATGCCACATCAAAATAACTCCTTGATGTGATTATATCTTGTTGTTTCTAGAAATGCTTGAGCAAATTTAAAGTCCATATATGGCAGCACATAACCCAATATGAGATACTGCTAAATCTTAATTAGTTTTCAGAAAATGCAACGAGAAATAATGTATAACACTTCTCAGTCAACACATTTTTAAAATTGTAGTTACTCTCAGGTTTGGATTGTCATATATTTAGTGCTGTTTGTCAGTGGACCAGAAAGGTGTTAATTATAAATAGTGAATAATGGTTGCATTTAAGATTATCTCAGAGCCCTAGCGGATGTGCTTAAAGGTATCAACTAAACTCTGGTTTCTGCAAAAAATGTTTGGAATAGGGGAATGGAATGTCCCTTATAGCCTCTGGAGGGATTATGGCCCTGCCAACTCCTTGATTTCAGACATCTGGCCTCCAGAACTGTGAAGAATAAATTTCTGTTGTTTCAAGCAACCTAGTTTGTGGTAATTTGCTATGGCAGGCCTTGGAAACTAACATAGGTGGGAACATGTGCCACTAAACCACAATGGCCAAAGGGAATTTTTCTTCTAGGTCCCACCCTGTGTTTATATTTGGGGAGAACTAAGGATTTTTTAACTTTCAACTGTGGGTCTTTACCTGGGATTTAGGGAATTGTCTGGGATTTTGAAAAAGTGAGTGATGAGTTAGACCTTTTGCAACTAAATAGAGTCTGATTATAGATTACAAAACCTCTCTAGTAAACAGAAATGCATAGGAAAAACTTCTATCTTACAGGGATCCATAAATCTTCATAATACTTTGGAAGATTATTTAATCTTTGGTAAGACAAATGACTTTATTTTCTGTTCTTCTTAGGACTTTAAGATGGGCTACTATTGCATTCTTTGATTACCATCTTTGTATGTATCACACTGTATTGCAGTATCTGTATGGTAATAGATCTTTCTTATTTTACCACCAACACTGAGGTCTAGAACCTATTCATTTTTGCAATTAGTAGAGCACCTGACAAATAGGTGTTTAATTTAAAGTGTTTGATGACTGAATAAATTAATGAATGGATGATACTAAGACCGGGGATTTTTTTTTAAGATTTGGTAGTGTAGTTTAGTAGTAATCATGAATCCCATAGAACATTTTTTTTTAAACATTTAGTGGCAGAGTTTGGTAATATTCCTGAATCCCATAAAACATTCAAGGAAATTACATTTGGTTATAATTCTGTAATAGCTTTTTCTGATATATGTCTGGGTACTGAGAACTTCCTTTATCTAACTCACTGAAGCCTCTTATACAAGCAACTGTCAAGATTTCTGGCCAGAGTTGGTCCTATGTATGTGGATAGGCCATTTCTGACTAAGCAGCTCTTCCTAGTTCCATCCTTCAAACTTACCCTCCAACCATGTGCTCTACCACAAGGTCACCAGATGTGGGGGTCTGACCACAATAAAGTTCCTGTCCTTTGGCCACCATGGTTGAATTCTATTAATCTGTACATCCAAGGTTCACTGTCAACATAGCAGTTTAAAGAGAAGAAAAAGGAGAAAGAGTAGAAGAGAGGCAAAGTTGTTTTCAGGTGCGTCTTTGGTTCTTTTCCTAGTTTCCTAGGTCAAACCATGCTGGCGGTCCAATCCCTCTCTGAACACACAGGTAAGTAACCAAGTGCCTTCTGAATGAATAAATCCTAGTAAGTAGAAAATAAGACCATCAAGCTTATTTTTAAAGCTAACTTGATAAACCTAAGATAGAAATAATTCAAAAGACTTACCCAAGGTCACACCAGTAGCTAGATGCAAAGCCAGGACTAGATATACTTTTCTGTTATTTATTATGTAGTTTTGCTTTTATAAAATTGGTGCATGATTAGAGTAAAAATAAGCTCACATATTACACGAATGTACAGTTGAAAATGTGAAGCTTAGGTAAGATCTCAACATCTCCAAGTAATCACTCTTGGAATGTGTAAACACATTTTCAGACATTTCTCTCTGCAGCCACACAAATGCAATTTTACACAATTTTAACATTCTCTTAGCTGTTCTGTAAGCTGTTTTTTCTTCTCTTCACCATATATCATGTGGCTTCTTTTCATATCATTAAGCAACGGTCTACTTAATTATTCTTAATAGCTATATACTATTTCATTTTATATTTAGACTATATTTCATTTACTACCCTTATTTTTGGAGATTTGGGTTATTCCAAATTTCGACACTCATCAACAATATAATAATTATAATTCTGTCTCGTGATATTTTCCGAATCAATTTGACTAATTGTAACTCCTATCTGTGATAGGAAAAAGCTGTTTGATTCCTTTCCTTTCAACCATATATACATGGCCTGTGGTCTGACTGTCTGCTCTGTGGCCTTGGACGAGTCAGTGTGCCACACGGTGCTTCAGTTTCCTCATCTGTAAGTGGACAGAATACCTGTAGTCCATATACATATATATATTGTATATCAATACATACAAAATATATATGTATATGGACTACAGGTATTCTGTATATATATGTATATCAATATATTGATATACATATACATATACAATATAATATATAAATATATATAAATTTATTTACATATATATGTATATCTTATATATATAAGATATATATGTATATATGTATATGTATATATGTATATATACATATATATGTATGTGTATATATGTATCCTATCTATATATCTATATATCTATATCTATATATAGGATACATATATACATATATACATATATATATCCCATATATATATCCCATATATATATCTTTACATATATATATCTTAATTTACATATATATGTATATGTGCTTCACAGGACTACAGCAAAGATTTTAAAAAGCTAATGTAAGTCAATATATTGAGTGTTGTTTAGCATATACTACTAAGCTAATGTTACCGAGAAAGAAAAGGTGGGGAGGCTTAATTTACAGGACTATCTTCTCAACACTAAAAGAGCAATTGAGAGATTGAGAGTCTGGGCAAAAGTATCCCTTTATGATGAAATTAAACACACTAGCTAGAATGTGGCAGTTAAAAATGGACTGAAGATGCATAAATTTGATTTCATTTATGCCAAATTATGGATAACTAATTTCTTTTTCTCTTCCATGAGGGCAGAATTTATGTCTTTTTGTTTACTATTATATCCTCAGGACCCAATAGCTGCTTGGTTAATAATAATATTATTATTAAAAAGGTATTAAGGATAACTAATATTTATTGACTAGAAAGTTAAAAGGCTCCTGAAGTTTCACTGAGGGTATCTGCAACACAAACAATAGTAGGTCAAGGAAGCTAAGACCTTTGACATCTGCCCATCAAGTTACAGTGACATCAAATATGGTAGTTTGGAGGATCTCTCTACGTGGTCATGCTGCCTTATCCTCAATATTTCTCTAGGAGATTCCATCTAAGAAGATCCCATCTAACCCACTGGGTTGTGAACACCTATTGAACTTTGAGGGTTTTCTAAAATAATGACTGGAAAAACCAGAAAGAGTCTTAATTTCTTAGAAAAAGAAAGAACAATGTGTTTGGTAATAATGACCACAAAAGGGAAAATAAGACATAAACTCTGAGGCAGAACCTGCCAGAGGTCACCAGGAATAGAGGGGAGGATGGTGGTGGCCCCATCAGTTTGGAGAGGCAGGTAGAAGGGTGTCGGGTGGCGGGAGAAGAGGACAGCAGATCACCTACAGCCTTATACAAACCGTTTATGGTTTTTTGTTTGTTTGTTTGTTTTTTGTGAGAGACAGAGAAGGAGGGAGAGAGATTGAGAGAGAGCACGAGCATGAGTGGGGGGAGAAGCAGAGGGAGAAGCAGGCTCCTTATCGAGCTGGGAGCCATACACAGGTTCAATGCCAGCACCCTGAGATCATGATCTCAGCCAAAGGCAGATGCTTAACCAACTGAGCCACCCAGGTGGCCACCAGTTTGTTTTGAATTGAATTTTCATATATTTGTATTTTTTAAGTTCAATTTGATTGATTACTTTAATGGACTTATATGTAGGCAACTTTTGTAAAGGCTTTGAAGACCATCTATGTGTTCCAGTTTCAGTGTCGAGAGAGTTTTCTCTTTTCTCAGTAGAAGTTTGTGAGGTGGATAGATGGATATTTAGACAAACAGAGACACAGAGATGATAGAAAGTCACTTCATTAAATATGCTAAATGTCGTTGGTATCTTTATATACTGTTTACTGCAGCTGTGACTGTCTGAGAATAGTGAATTAACATTTTCTCCTGCTAGTTCATTTGTATGTCTCCTTGCATCTCCTGTAATTTTGGTTTCATGGATTCTGCTACTGATATTTGGTGCATAAATATACAGAACAGTATGTCTTCAAAGAGAATTATTTCCTTTATCCTTATGAAGTACCCTTTGGCCTCATATTAAGACCGTAATTTCTACATTTTTCTGTTTGTATATTTGCATTTATTGATAGATATTTCCCTATCCTTTAAAAAAAAAAGTGTTTTAACATTCCTGCATATCTTTTTTTTAAGTGAGTCTCATAGAAAAAAAAAAAAAGATTTTCCTTGTCTGAGATTAAATGAGACCAATTTTGCCACGGTGTTTCCAGTAACCCTTTGCTCAGCTGAAGTTCATCCTTTCGAGGAGTCTTCCATCGGACCCATAGGAATATTTCCTCAGATACTGCCTGTTCAAAGCAGTCTTTGTGCTGGGATGAGAGTCTGATTGGATCTCAATCTCAAACATCCTTCCCATGAGCATCTTGTACATGTTGCTCCTCTGTTTCTTTGTAATGAATGTCACCGGGGCAAAGTCTGCGGGCAGCCTCCTTATTCTCACACATAAATACTTGATCTCTTTGCTTGCCTGTCCAAAGGACTTATTCTCTGCTTTTACTTTTACTTTTTTTTTAAGGATGTTATTTATTTATTTTTCAGAGAGAGAGAGAGAGAGAGAGAGAGTGTGCACAAGCTGGAGGGGGCGCTGAGGCAGAGGGACTGGGAGAAGCAGGCTATCCGCTAAGCAGGGACTCCCCCATACCCCCAGCCCCCCCACCTCCCCCACCCCCTCACCTCCCCCACCCCACGATGTGGGGCTCGATCCCAGTATCCTAGAATTATGACCTGAGCCAAAGACAGGAGCTTAACCGACTGAGCCACCCAGGAATCCCTCCTCTCTGCTTTTTATGTCCAATATATTTACAAGTTTTGCCCCAGTACTGACTTTTGGGAGTAAAGTTCACAGGCTATGGCACATGTTGGTATTCTTACAGTTAGATTCAAGTTTTCCTGAATTGTACTTTAAAACATGTATTTCTTTCACTCTTTTGTTCTTTCTCTTTCTCTTTTCCTCCTTCTCCTTCTTCTGAAACTTGAAGGAAAAGTATGTTGTTTCTCTTTTGCTTAATGTTTATTGCTACCATTCTTATGTCAATTCTTTATAATTCTTTCCTTATTTCCATTTCATTTTTCTGTCTTCTCTTATTTCTATATTCTATGTGTTTTTCCCTCTTTTCTGTATATTCCATTCTCCTTTTTCTTTTTCCAATTTTATCTTTATTTCTGTGATAGCTTTCTTCTATTTTCCTAAATTCTTCCAGCTTATGTTTTAGTCTACTGTGTCTTCTGTCATCTTTTTTCTGATTTCTCACATTTGTACTTTCTACTCTTCCATCAGAGAAGTGACTGCTGCATTCTATTATTTTTAAGTTTATGATAGAATATTTGTTAGCTGCCTTTCTCTGATTTGTGGCATCATTTTCTGGAAAGTGTTCTTTATTTACTTATTGCTCTTTTTTTCCACTATTTTTAAATAAATATACTATTGTATTAATACTCTGCTCGTGATATTATTATTAATCATAATTACATGAGATGGACTTCCCTGAACCAGGGATTTTAGATTCCAGTGAACCCGTGTAGTGTTTTGCCTCAGTTGCTTCTCAACCACACCAGGCCATGGTAATTTATTCTAACGAGAAGCCATGGTCCTCTAGATTTCCAGCCAGCTGGTGCCAACAAGGGACATTAGTTCTGCATCACAGAGTGAGCACCTTCTATTTGGGAAATGTATATTTCCTGGCACCTTTTGAATTGTGTCCCTCGTGAGTACCATTAAGACTTTCCACTATTCCTCTTTCCATGTCACTCTTCATTCTCAGCCAGAAATCAATCCTCTGTGCCAAGATCTAACTAAGGTTCTTTAAAAAAGGGATGTAACTATTACACTTCAGGGTGAACTTTAGCTGCCAATGTATTTGTGTTTGTGTTTCCTTTGATCTAATTTCTGACAATTGTCAAACTGCCAATCTCATAATTTTGCTAGAAAGGGAGTTTGTGGTGCTATTTTTGTTTGCTTGTTTTTGTTTCCTGTTTCCTTGGTATGATTTCCAGAAAGAGAAAGGGGAAGATAGTGAGCCTATATGATAATGTTCATAATGGGAATACTCATGGGTGATTTTGGGGGAGAAAAAAGGATATTTGTGGAGCTGATTTTTTAAAATAATTTCATTGAAGTGTATGTAACAGAATAGTATGACAATAATGTGTGAAACTTGATTAATATTAAATACAAAATGAGACAACTTGGGAAACCAGGACACATATAAAGAAGGAGATCATTAACAGAGCTTTAAAAACCCCTTACATACTTTTTAAGTCAGTATGCCCAATCCCTACTACTTGATTTTAATGTTTTAATTATTTTGCATTTGATGAATTTATTTCTTATACATTTCTTTTTTAAGATTTTATTTATTTAGGGGTGCCTGTGTGGCTCAGTGGGTTAAAGCCTCTGCTTCTAGCTTGGGTCATGATCTCGGGGTCCTGGGATCGAGCCCCGCATCTGGTTCTCTGCTCAGCGGGGAGCCTGCTTCCCCCCTCTCTCTGCCTGCCTCTCTGCCTACTTATGATCTCTCTCGCTCTCTCTCTGTCAAATAAATAAATAATAAAAAAAAATTAAAAAAAAGATTTTATTTATTTACTTGACACAGAGAGAGAGAGAGAGAGAGAGAGACAGTGAGATAGGGAACACAAGCAGGGGATGGGAGAGGGAGAAGTGGGCTTCCTGCTGAGCAGGTAGTCCAATGTTGGACTCAATTCCAGGACCCTGAGATCATGACCAGAGCCAAAGGCAGGTGCTTAAATCTGAGCCACCTAGGTGCCCCTCCTTTTTTTTTTTTTAACATTTAATTTATTTTTTGACAGAGAGAGAAAGAGTATAACCAGGGGGAGTGGCAGAGGGAAAAGGAGAGGCAGACTCCCTGCTGAGCTGGGATCCTGAGGCAGGACTCGATCCCAGAACCCTGAGATCATGACCTGAGCAGAAGGCAGATGCTTAACCGACTGGGCCACCCAGGCATCTCTATTTCTTATACATTTCTAAGCTCTCTCTTAACTTCCAATTTTACAAGCAGAAAACATTAAAATGAGTTATGCAAAACTTTATGAACAAATTATTGTTTTTACATTTTCTTTGAAACAAAATCCTTTTAATTAAGAATAGTTACTTCTTGACAAACTGAGAAAGCTCTGTGTTTGGTTGGATTGTAGGGATAAGAGACGAGGCCTCAAATATGAGCTTACAAAATACCTTAAGATTTTACAGCTGATGTGATATTATCAAACTCATTATTAGTACTAATTACACTTAGACTTACTGAAATTTATTTATGCTATATAATTGGCCTTCCTGCTGGCCAACTCCATCAAACTCAAGCTTTAAAAAAATCACATAAATTCCATATACATGAATTAGAGGAAGATTCTCAGGAGTGCTACATGAGCATCTTTCTTGCACTGAGTTGTTTACATTTTGAAGAATGAGACTTATCCTGATAGATCTGAATCTGTGTTGTAACCAGTTGAGTTATCCAGACACCCTATTTTCTGATTCTGTGACAGCAGGGCTATGGACTCAATCTAATATTTTAAGCAACAGAAATCATAGCATGCTCTTTTCCAAACCTGCTGACTCCTAGCTTTTTAAAGTAGAGATCTTGGGGCGCCTGCGTGGCTCAGTCGTTAAGCATCTGCCTTGGGCTCAGGTCATGATCCCAGGCCCCATGTCTGGCCTTCTTGCTCCATGGGGAACCTGTTTCTCCTTTTCTCACTGCCCCTGCTTATGTTCCCTCTCTCTTGCTGTGGGATCTCTATCAAATGAATGAATAAAATCTTTAAAAAATAATAATAAAAAAATAAAGTAGAGATCTTCCTACTTCCAACAGGTCAGAGAAACGAATTTTAGTAACAAAATGATGAGTCTAGGAAGGTCTTTTGAAACAATCAGTGTGGCCCCATTGGTCTACAAAGTAATAATTGTAGCATTGCACCTTTAAATACCATAGCCTTTATTTTGTTCTCTTCTCCAGTCCTTTTTTGCTTTGCCCTATCCCTCGGTAGAGAACGGAACTTCATGAGATGGGGTTCAGGCTATATGCTCTTGTTTACTGTCAGACATAGCTCGACAGACCACAGGTCACTCTAATTTCTTGGAAAGAGAAGGCAGGCTTGTCTAACTGTCTGTCAAGCTGATGAACTCCCATGGTTTCTCAGAGTGTAAGCTGAAAGAAAATCTCTTTGCAACAGCCCTTTCCTGGCCAAAACCAACATAATGGAGAGCATATAAACATTTGGCTGGACTGATCCTTACAAGAATTCAATGGAAGCAAGAGCAGCTTTCAGTCAGACAATGGAATCTGTGCTCTGTATGCAAATGTCCTGGCTTCCATTTCTGGGGCTTTTCACACTTCAGGAGGTGCAACCCATAATGCACTCAAACTCACCACAAGGCCAGAGCATGGGGCTTCATGCAGGTCATACCGTAGGATTTCAATTTCACTGACTCTGCGAGACCTTTTGCTTCAAAGCAAAGGCAGAACTCCAGAGCTGGATTTTTTCAGGAGCTCTTTGTTTGCGTTTACCCCCTCCCTTTCTAGGATCCCCCAAGTGGGTTTAATTCTAGCTCTACCAAGGTTTTTTGTAAACCAACTGAACATTAAGGAATCTAAAAAATATGTGTTTAATTATATATTACTGTAAGCACTATACTGAGGAATGATCATATCGTCTTACAAATATGCACTATTTGAAGAGTAACAAGAAAAAACATAAAAACACAGGGAGGCAAGAGACTGATATCACTATTTTTATAAGTAAAAATGTGACCCCAAAGATTGTTCTCAGAATTTGTAAATTTTCATATTTTTCTTTTCTCAAGCACTAAATGTGTCAATGTTGAGAAGGTGTCTAATTTTATTTAAATACAAACTGCAATAAAAATTACCAGCAGAATAAAATTCTGACTCTGTCATTTACTTTAAAAGCAGAGGTCTAAATCTCAAATGATGGCATATTTCATTTCTACCATCTGGTTGTATTTACAAGATAAGAGCTGGATGCTACTCTTATTACAGTGAAAGTCTATATGTTTTTCTTTAGTTTTTTGTAAACCAGAGATTTTGTAAATTTTTATATAAAAATCATTATATTTGCTTTTTATTTAGTTATAGAAATCATGAGGCTTTTATATAATAGAAAGTGTTCTATTATTAAGCAAATATTTCATTAATCAAATGTTTCCAAGGATGCAATTGCTAGATATCATAGGAAAAAAATCCCAATGGTTGAGAACATGTTTTAATAATAACATGTAGTGTTTATTATGAGGAAGGGAATTTCTCAAATATTAAATTTGTACCACCTAAATATATTGAATATAATACTATTAGTTTTATCTTAAAACTGATTAAATAAATACTTAATAAGTTTCTCCCATGTGTTAGATCCTGGCATAGTACTAAAGAACTGGTGACCATACCACAATATGTTTTTCCTTGTTTCTCTATGTTAACATAGGATCATTTCTTCAGATGTTTTTCAGTGCATTCATTCTGTTGCTGGAATTCAAAATTACAATAATTATATTTTCATTAAAAATTTCTTGGGGCACTTGGGTGGCTCAGTCAGTTAAGCATCTGCCTTTGGCTCAGGTCATGATTCCAGGGTCCTGGGATGAGCCCCGCATCGGGCTCTCTGCTCAGCGGGGAGTTTGCTTCTTCCTCTCCTGCTTGCATCTCCCCCTGCTTGTGCTCTCTTGCTCGCTCTCTCTCTCTCCGTCAAATAAATAAATAAAATCTTAAAAAAATTATTCTTATGCCCTTTTCTGGGGGAGGGGTTCTTATTCCTTGTTTATTTAAAAAAGAAACTATATCTGCTATTTTCTTAAGTTATATATCTAATAATTCCATCCTCTGAAGTCCCTGGGACTCAAATTAACTATTTTTCTTTGTAGCTATCACAAAATCATTGTATTTGTTATTTGGCCTTTTATTTTTTCATTGTGAATTCATGTTTAGTTACACTTTATCTGTAGTAATCTGAAAACCCAAATGAATTATGCGTTTTTCCCAAAGAGAGATAGTGTTTGCATTTGTTGGGAGCCAAGTGGTATTACTGAATCAGGATTACAATGCACAGAGAGTCTTGGCCTAACAAGAAACGTCAGGATTATGTTTTTAAATCTGAGATAGTGCCAAGGTTAGTTGGGTGTCTTAGCCCTGATTGGTATGGCTGTGACCTCGTGTTCATTCTCTGTTTTCTTCACTGTCCTTTACAATTTTCAGCATTTCATTACCAAATATAGTTCTCATAATTTATCTATTATATGGTCATATTACCAGAGGAAAGTTCTTCAAACCATCTAGCCCAGTATTCTTTGAAGACAACTCTTCCTTAATAATTTTCTTCTAAATAATAATTTTATTTTATATTAAAGTTAAATGTCAATTAAAACACTGATTCCATGATTAGATTTTTTTTAATTTTGAACAGTAATTATAAAAAAGTAATTATAGGGGCGCCTGGGTGGCTCAGTTGGTTAGGCGACTGCCTTCGGCTCAGGTCATGATCCCGGAGTCCCGAGATGGAGTCCGACATCGGGCTCCCAGCTCCATGGGGAGTATGCTTCTCCCGCTGACCTTCTCCCCTCTCATGCTCTCTCTCATGCTCTGTCTCTCTCTCAAGTAAATAAATAAAATCTTTAAAAAAAAAGTAATTATAATTTTGACAAATTCTACATGAAAATTTTGAAACTGCAAAAAAATACTCTTAAATTTTTAGGTAACTAGAACTTTACCCAAGTTTCTAGGAGTGTACAAATAATTGTCATAAAATCTTAATTCCCTATTTCTTAGTTTACTTGTACAACAGGGTAGCCACTGACCGCTCTGGCCATATGTAGCTATTAACCAGTTGATATGTGGATGCTCTGAACTAAGATATTGCTCAAGTATGAAATAGTCACTACATTTTGAAGAATTTGTATAGCGTGTAAAATCTCTTGTTAATAATTTTATATTGCTTACATATTAAAATGATAACATTTGGGATATATTGGGTTAAATAGAATACATTAAAATAGAAGTCTACCTGTTTATTTGTTCTTTTTAATGTGACTAGTAGCAAACCTAAATGATGTTTGTGACAACACATAATATTTTTACTAGAAAGTAAAGTACCTCTATCATTTTCAAATTTCCTGCAATACTTACATATTTAAAATATTATCTTATATATAAATGATTAGGATTTTATAAAATTTCAAAGGATAACTTCCTAAGAAGGCTTAAATGTTAAATAAGTACTATGGATAGACTTTATGACATAT